>CP092871.1:15323620-15382065 GCA_030710605.1 Cordylochernes scorpioides
AAGCTTTACAAGCTTGACACCCTAATATGATTGAGTGGAGATAAGAAAGAAGAAGATAAAATATTATTGTATTTAATCTATAAGGAATTAAGGGTTTAGTTTATCGCAGTAATGACAGTAGAAGTTTTATTTATTTGTGAAAATAAAAATTCGTGTTTTGGTGTTTTGATTTGTATTATATAGATGGTGTGTTATTGCTTTGTATTGGTTTGGTTTATTTTAAAGAGGAAAAAACAAAAAAAGAAACCCTTGATTCCATATTGATAAAATCCAAGTGTAAAAGCAGGAAATTCTTTATTATGGTGGTGGTGTCTTGTCCAGTTTCTTTATGGGATGGGGAGGTGCCATTGTCCCGTTAGTCAGGCACATTTCAGAGTTCCCTGTTCACGGTTACCGTAGCGGCTCATGACACCGTACTACAGGGCAGTCCCTTACTTGTGCTGCTTCTCCCGCCCGCCACGTAGAGGAGGACTTCTGGGCAAGTTAATATAATCCCGAATTTTACCGAATTTTTAAAAAAGGTTTAAGTTTTATTTGCATAGTTTGATAGTTTTTACAGTCATAATTCTTATAAACTAGTTCAATTTTAATTTATATTTGAAACTATTGCTTCGTATGTATATACGTATGTATGTATATAATGACACAAATATGTGTAAATCTTGTTAGTATATCCATGCCCGTTGAAGAACCGGAAGGTTCGAAAGCTCACAATAAATCTAAAAAGAAGCTCCTCATGTAATCTTTTATATTATATATAAAAACCACATTTCGTATTTGGAAGACGAATAATCAAATATAAAGTGATAATGTGACTTCTATATACACTGCGTGACATTGAAAATGGAACACCAAGAAATAGTGGCCAGAAAATTATGCAAATTTCAGGGTAGACGCGCCTAACCGAGTTATGCAAATGATGTAAAATGCGCAGCTCTCGTGCGCACATGGAGTAAGATATAAGGGAAGGAACTTTCAGAAAGGACAGTATTCGTGTCGTTATTTCTTCAAGGAAAATCATTGTAGAAATTTTGTTCTTGTGTCAAAAGACACGTGTAATAACAGAGAATGCCAGGTCATCGTAAACGGAGGCAGTTCAAGCAGACAGACGCTTTTACGAGGGGCATGGTGATCGGACTGAAAAGGGCAGGTTGGTCCATACGTCAAATCGCAGCTGATACACACCTTGGTGCGTCCACGGTGCACCGACTGTGGAGAAGATGGTTAGAACAAGGAAATGTGGCAATTTATAGGAATGTCGGTGCAACCAGAGTGACGTCAGCACGTGTGGATCGGCGTATCCTTCGACAAGCAGTGGCGGCCCCACAAGCCACTTGTACCGCCATCCTGCAACATGTGCAAGACACCCTAGATCATTCCATCTCGACCAGAAACATTTCCCGTCGATTGGTTGCTAATGGCTTGCACTCATGCCGTCCGCTAAGAAGACTGCCATTGACCCCACCGAATAGGCGCCAACGTTTGGAATGGTGCCGGGCTAGATCGACGTGGATGACGGAATGGCACAGGGTCGTGTTCTCAGATGAGTCGCGTTTCTGCTTGTCCAGTGATAGTCGCCGTGTACGCGTGTGGCGTCGACGTGGAGAAAGGTCCAATCCGGCAGCAATTGTGGAACGCCCCACCGTGCGACAACGTGGAATCATGGGCGCAATCGCGTATGATTCCAGGTCACCTTTACTTCGTATTCAGGGCACTATGACGGCCCAACGATACGTTGATGATGTTGTGCGACCGGTGACACTTCCCTACCTTAGGGGGTACCCAATGCCCTTTATCAGCAGGATAACGCCCGACCGCACACTGCTCGCATTAGCCAACAAGCTCTGCAAGATGTACAGATGCTTCCCTGGCCACCGTACTCTCCTGATCTCTCACCAATCGAGCACCTTTGGGACATCATTGGACGCCGTTTGCATGCCTTGCCACAATCGCGTTCAGAAGACGAACTGTGGCAAATGGTTGAGAGGGAATGGAGAGCCATCCCTCAGGACGCCATCCGTACTCTGATTGACTCTCTACCTAGACGTGTTGGTGCGTGCATCGCCGTCCGCGGTGGTCCTACTTGCTACTAAGCCGACGCCGTTCTCGCTCTGTATTATGACTATCATTTTGAAATAAAGATCACTTATTGTTCGTCCCTGTCTCTCTCTGTTTGCCGAGTTTCATCACTTTCTGGCCACTATTTCTTGGTGTTCCATTTTCAATGTCACGCAGTGTACATAAAATGAAAGTATTTAATCACGAATGTTTCTTTTATATACATTATAATTTATAATCGAATATACTTTAAATTGAGAAATCAAACATCTAAAGAGAAGAATTCAGAAAATTTTTGCCACATCAACCAATAGTTTAACTCCCGACGTTTTAGTGACTTCCTGTCACTCTCTTCAGGGGAATTATACTCTGAAAGTTACTTTCAAAACCCTCGTTGAATTTATTCATATACACCTATCCCCCGATTTACACGGTAGATACGTTCCTGAGAAAAACGTGTAAATCAAAAATTGAAAATTTTCGCGAAATTTTTATGCGGAGAAAATACAGACACAGTGTGCGTGTGCAGCAAGTCAGCACATAAGCTCGGGATTCCTCGTGAGATGTGTACACAGCATATGTGTTCAATAACAGTAGCATTTAGTATAGTGCGATAAAAAAACCCTTATTTGGAAAACCGTGTAAAAGCGAAAACGTGTAAAACAAGTACCGTGTAAATCGGGGGATAGGTGTATAATTTCACAGATTGTTGACATCAACAATTAGTAAAAAAAAAGTTTGTTTCACTTACTAACTACCTGAATAAAATACTAATGATGATTATTATCAAATTACCAATAAACTGATTCAAATCTCTGGAAACGACAATGAAAGAAGAGAAAAATGTCATTAAAACATGAAACCCAGTATTCCGTAAAAAGTTAATTAAGCAATATTTTGCAGAAAATTTCGGCACGTGGTATGTTATTAAGTTAGATAAGACAACTGGAAAGGGAGCATAAACACAGGCCAGGTTGGATAAAAACCATCGGACAAAGAGGCAATCACAATTAGGTGTTCCAACTTCCATAAAGCATCGCACCGTTCATTACTGGAATTACACTTTGCCTCAATGTCTATCATTATACCAATAGGAAACAATAACCTTTTTGTGACCGCTGTGATAAATATTTACTGCAACAAGTCAACGTTCCTTTCTATGTAGGGCTTTGTTTCACTTTTGGGGTCTTTCTTCTGTTAAATATATAGTGACACTTGTCAATGTATATCTTCTAGTCTTCAATACCTATACATATTCTATATTAGTATGGATTGCTCTATTTTCAGAACATATTCTATATATGAATGGCTATGATTTGTTTTTGTGCGCTTTATTTTGATAAATATATAGTGACAATTATCAATGTATATATTTTAGCCTTCAATACTTATACATATTATATATTGATGGCTTCGTGTTAATTCTGTGCGCTATCCTTTGGTAAAGATTTAATGCCAATTGTCTGTCGAAGTATTTTTATAGCCTTTAATACTTACACACTTGACTATATATGGCCTTATTTCACTTTTGAACTCTTTTTTTTTGTGAATATATAGTGACAATTGTCAATGTATCTCTACTAGTCTTCAATACTTAGGCATTCCTATACAGATATGGCTTTGTTTCAACTTTGTGAGCTTTCATCTGGGAAATATATAATGCCATTGTCAATGTATATCTTCTAGTCTTCAATACTTAGATATTCTTCTCTATATAAATGGCTTTGTTTCACTTTTATGCGCTTTCCTTTGGTAAATATTTAGTGTATTTGTCAATGTATCTCTTCTAACCTTCAGTACCTATACATTACTTCTATATATTTTTAATTAAAAAGGCATATATTGGATCAAAATATCATTTATTTTACCCATATTTCAGTTGGTTATTTGACCTTTTAATTAAAGATTTATTTATGGATTGCTCTATTTTCAAAACTTCTATATATATGATCTTATTCCACTTTTATGTGCTTTTATAAGGTAAATATATAGTCTCATTGTCAAGGTTTCTCTTTGCGCCTTCACAATACAAAAGAATCCTGTTGGTTAGTTGAAGTATAGCCTCTTCACGCAGACGAATCAAAAACCTTATCTGTTTAAGGTTGTATTTTTCTATGTTATTTATTGAGAGGATTTTATTTTTGCCTAAAATTTGACAAAAGTACGGTGGGGTTTTAGTATATTATATTGTTTAATTAAAAAGGCATATATTGGATCAAAATATCATTTATTTTACCTGTGGTTGAAATGTAACTTCCAACTGTTGACAGAAGGTCGAAGCCTTTCTATTGTTCTTGCAAGGTGTAGAGGCTAATAACCAAAATTGGTTGAAATCTTTTTGAAAATAGAGCAATCCATAAATAAATCTTTAATTAAAGATTTATTTATGGATTGCTCTATTTTCAAATATATTATAGTGTATGTTAATGTTTTAATTTAGAATCCCTGATACATATCTGTAGGAGATATAATATATTTTTTTAATCCAATCTATATTTTGACTCACAATTTTCTATTTGTATTTCTTTTGCTTTTCGAAATATTTTTAAATTTGACTACTATGGTTGGTGTGAAAGTTTGCTGGCAAATAAAGTGACCTTTTCATTGACAAATATAATGCAGCGGTATTTTATTAGAAAATTTACAGAATATCTATATATTTATAAATCAATGTTTGTATGTTTGTTTGTTTGTATGTATGTCCGGTATACAAATTCGCAGTAGTTCACTAATTCAAACCAAAATTTCCATACATAGGTAAAAAAAAACGGGGAAGACGATAGGCTATTTTTAAAAATATATAAATCAATTATTAAAACTATATATTCAAATTATTCTACTTAGCTCACGAACAGCGCCCTATATCAAAGATTAGATTAAATTATGCTGATGCAAACAAATAGATAATGCTAATAACAAACAATTATAAAAAAATCTTATCTAAATATATATCACTCGGGTAGATATGAACACAGGTCAATCCCGGGGCGAAGCCCGGGTCACTTGTCTAGTATATTATATAAAAATATTTATTTTATTTTCGAATATATTTTCAAGAACAAACTCTGTGAAATAGATCGTTTCAAGTCAGGTAATTTCTGGTTCAAAATCACATTAATAGGTACCGCTCAGCAAGAGCAACCTAGTTCATGATAATTGAAACAGTGAATTATATGTGAAGGTTATTCACATATTAAACAAAAGGTTATCGCGGGATTCAATCCCGGTTCATGACTGTCGGGAATCGAGGGTGTTACCCTCTCATCCACCGACTTATATATTAATTCAGGTAATTCATTCTCATTTTATTTTATTAACTTAATTAAGGAAATCTAAAATGATATTTCTATTCAAAAAGGTTCACTTGTGCACAACATTGGCAAAATATTCATGAATTAAAACATGCAAATAATTATTATCGCTAAATTTATATAACATATATAAATATAGAAGCATAGGGCGCCTCTCCCGTCAAAATAAACGTCAAAACCTGACACCATCTATTGACCGTCGCCGCAAACTAGCGGCCTCGGGTCGGTGACAAAGCCACAACACCAGCTTTGGCAAACTGATAAGCGTCCACCTAGAGACGATGGTTTCGGGCTAATGGCCCTCGTCAGTCTAGGGCGGACTTTATTCTATTAGATCCACACGGGATCTAATGGAATCTTCACAATCTACCAAAGAAGTGTTTTGCTGGCAAGGTGGCTGGGCCAAATCTATGGCTAGAATATAGATCAAAAATTTTCCGGGAGGAAATTGATCCATAGAAGCATAGGGCGCCTCTCCCGTCAAAACGTCAGTCCGCCCTAGACTGACGAGGGCCATTAGCCCGAAAGCATGGTCTCTAGGTGAACGCTTCTCAGTTTGCCAAAGCTGGTGTTGTGGCTTTGTCACCGACCCGAGGCCGTTTGTTGCGGCGACGGTCAATAGATGGCGTCAGGTTTTGACGTTTATTTTGACGGGAGAGGCGCCCTATGCTTCTATGGATCAATTTCCTCCCTGCAAATTTTCCATCTATATATAAACATATTTCGTTAGAAAGTCACAGCTTTCATTATATAATCGCATTTACATGTTACCTAATGACCTGGAAAGAGAAGGAAGGATATTTTTTTGCTGCCCAGCTGAGACTTATCTTGGCACGGGAAGTTTGCCCAACAAGTTCTGTATAATCCGATTAGGCTCTAAGTTATAGGAAGCGGTGTCACCTCTTTGGTCAAACAGGATCAAACATTGTGTGTCAGGGAGTTTAACATATAACTACACTGTGAAAAAATACAGAGGGTGTTCACACTTATAGGAAACAAGTTTTATTATAAAATATTAAAAATTAACACCATATTTGAAATTTTTCAAATGTTCTATTTGAAAGCCTTTTTGTTTATTTACAGAACGACACCTGATTTTCCACGATAGCAGACACTTTCTGGTCATGGTCATACTCAAAAGATCCCATTCTTCCTTTACCACTTTCCAGAGACCTTCAATTGTCCTAGGGTGTCTCTTTCCAAGTGCTCTTTTAAGGCATCCAAAAATGCGAAAATCCATCGGGGCTAAATCAGGAGATTTTACAGGGGTTCTGTTCTTTGGAATAGTGTTGATTCCTTTTCTTTGCCTTAGATCTTCCAAATAAGCTTGGGTTGAAGATGAGGTATGACTTGTGGCGTTATCATGGTGAAACCAGACTTTGTTGCTCTGTTTTCCATAGATAGAGGGAATATCATTTAAAAATATAGGTTCTAAAATGTTGTTTTGATAGTACTCCGAGTTTATTCTGGCATTTCTTTCAACTTTTCTTATTTTTAATTTTCCTTCATATGATATACCGCATGCCACCATAAATCCATTGGAATAACTTTCGGTACATTCCTTCAACCAAATTGGCCTAGATTTTTCCACCCTTTTTTGATAGTATATAGCTCTTTTTCTGTCGCAATCGGTTAAATATACCCATGCTTCGTCATATGTAACAATAAATTTCCATCTATCAGCAGCCAAGAAATTTTCATAAAAATATCTGCTGATAGTGTGTCGATGACGAATATGGCTCTGAAACAATTTGTGAACCGCATGTTTTTTTGTAGCTTTTAGGCCTAAATCTTTATTTATTATTTTATTTATTGTTGACACTGATGTTCCTATTAATTTGGCTATATCTCTTTGTGGCATAGGATTTTCTTTTGTAATATATTTTTCACTTTTTTTTGACAGTTGCAGGAGTTCAAACAGATATAGGGGGTGATAATCTTTTGTCCATTTCTCCGTAGGTGCTTTGAATAAAAACTTGATACTTTTTTCGTGAATAATATTATAAATACTTTTTTTAGAAATGTTGATATCACCTTGTTTGCATATTTTAATTATGTCCAAATAAGTAAGATTAGCTCTGGAAAGTGGTAAAGGAAGAATGGGATCTTTTGAGTATGACCATAATCAGAAAGTGTCTGCTATCGTGAAAAATCAGGTACCGTTCTGTAAATAAACAAAAAGGCTTTCAAATAGAACATTTGAAAAATTTCAAATATGGTGTTAATTTTTAATATTTTATAATAAAACTTGTTTCCTATAAGTGTGAACACCCTCTGTAGTACAAATGTGATATTGTACTGGGATAAGTTGCATAAATTATAAAAATAAAAGGCATCTCCTTATCGTGCAACTGAAAGTTGCTGATGGATTGCGCAATCTATCGAAATAAATATAAACTATTCTCAACTTAACTACTCGTTTCAAGATTTTTCAGGATGCCTGAATGACCAGTTATTTGGTCGTTGAGGTACAGCTTGCGCCACGCTGATGAGGGCCAACAGCCCAAAACGCGTCCGTGGTTAGCTTTTCTTGATTAATCAAGAATGGGTATTTGGCCAATCCTTGAATAATTAAAAATCAACGAGAATATTTGATATTTATTCCGATAGATGGAGCAAGCCAACAGTAACTTTCAGTTGCACGATAAGGAGATGCCTTTTTTATAATACAAGTATAAATTGTAATTGTATACCTACATTGTCAATCCCAACACCATGAATAGATTGTTATCACGGAAATATCGGCAAATTATTGTCTCCAGGTAAAAAATATTAATTTTATTGATAGTCCATTTTCGTCCACAACATTCACAAATTAGAGTATGCTCTAAAAAAGCTATTTTAAATTTGAAATTTATTCATTACCAGTTTCAAATAAGACACGCTATATCCGATTTGGATAATTGCGCGTGAAAACTATTTACAATAATTCATATTGTAGTAGAGTATGTAACAGAATTGTCAAAAAGAAAATAAACAATTAACAAAAAGAGCATCAAATAAACATATCCATTAAACAAATAAGCAACAGCATATGTAGATAGAAGAAATCGCAAGGTAATTATTTACAGTATGTTAAGCAATGATGGAAGTTGATTTAATGAAGTTATCTGTAATAATTAGTATCTTGGAGAGAGAAAGTTGATCAAGTTGAGCTTTTTATAATGGGTTATATTCTAAAGTAACTTATTAATTATACATATTGATGTAAATCAAGTCGCATAGTAGTGGGGGGAGCAGTAAGAATCTCGGTAAAAAACCTGGGCTCAGCTGGTCCGGCTGATAGTACCCTGTAAGGGCTCAAGGGATACAGGATGAGCAGCGTTTGTACTCCATGTTAGGAGCGGCTGCACATGGCGTCTGTTCCTCATGTCAGAAGTGGCCATTTCTTTCGGAGCTAAGTCGGCCTGCCACTGAGTAGTGCTCCCAGTCTTAATGACAAAGGCAGACACATTCTATTTCACCCAGTCATGATGGAGATAAGAAAGAAGAAGAAGTCACATAGTAATATAGTTCCTCAAGCTGCATGAAGCTGTCTATTAAATGGGAAATGGCTTTTTTTTTCGTATGGTAACAGGGCATTTGGCTCATCAAGTGCTTCATAAAGAACTTATTTTTTCTTACATTTCACTAGGTGCCAACAGAATCTCTAAATATCTACAGTAGATACACTAAGATCCTCCACATTCATGCGTCTGGAGGAGAACTCTCTCAAGGTGGGGAAGCCTTCCTTTCTGAAGAGATTTGTACACAACTTTGTATATATTCCCCTACACTTTATATGCCTTTTACTATTATATTATATATTTTCCACTTTTGTAAAATTTGATTAAAATAATCAATAAAATTGTTTAAATTGTTCACAATCATGCGCCGAATACGACAATCTTGCCTGTCGGTAGCGGACTGTATTTGGACCAGGAGTCGGAAAACTTTTGAATAGGAAAAGTCCAAAACTACAATTTACAAAATTTCAAAGTTTTAAAGAGCCATTAAATATATTCTGGGCAACAATAAATAGTACTAACATAAATAATATTTACGTAAGGAACTATATAAAGAGCCGAAGCTTCACATTCAAAGAGCCGCATGTGACTCGGTAGCCGCAGTTTGCTGACCTCTGGACTAGATCTAGGGATTCCCGTGACTAAAACAGACAAATACAGTTCATACATTTTGTAGTTTGAACTGTGATTATCTTCCAACGTTCTCTATAGAGTGTCATGTCACATTGGTATATAAAAAAATCACCTATTCTTCCACCGAACACGTAAAAAATATCATTAGACGACATCACTAGCCAGAGAGAGAGAGATTGAGATTGAAACTGATTTATTACAAAGTCCATATAAGATTAAATACAGAATAAATATAAATGTGAATAAATAAGATTATATAATTGATAAATATAGGAATAAATAATAAAAATATATATAATAATTGATAACTATACATTAAATAAATATATGCAGTTCGTCATTGGTAGTGCCCACCGCGAGAAAGACTCCGCCACCGATGGACTGCGAGAGTTCTTTCCCACAAAGTGGGCAGGTCGATGTGATGGCTGGTGTTACCCACCTCAAGACCAAGATGGTACTTGTAGATGGTAGCCTTCGCTACACTGGTCAATTTCATTGCCTCGGGATGGAGGCTGACACCGAAGAGCCAGGTCTGCAGATCCAGGTGCACTGCACAGGAGGCGAACACCTCCCGGAGCAGGGGTCGCACAGCTCGGCAACTCCAATATCTGTGGGTCAGCGACCCGTCACTGGATCCACAGGCGGCACAGAGAGAGAGAGACAAATGCTTCTATGATTAACAGAGTGAAACAGGCGTGGAATTCTATTCACAAAATTCCCTTTCTTTTATTCAGAACATATCAAAACCTGCGAATATACAGCATGTAATTCAATGTTTTATTTTACAAATATTAGTACTCGTTATTTATCACACATATACAGCTCTTTTAAGACTACCAGTTTTATACAGATTCACCACAGGAAGGAAGCATAAATGGAGCTCCTATACTCCAGGTAACACAGAACCCAACAACAGCCTCCAGGTCCGTCGCATGTTCATTGGCCTCAGAATCCACCGTGCATAGGTTAGGGTATCACTGAAAAGACGAGTATGGAATCAGCCGCGTTCTAAACTTCTCATTCCTCATCCAAATGTACCAAGACATTTAGCGAATCTATTAATATCCTTCGAACAGTGACTGCGGCCTTGTAGAATTTATATATTACTCGTTATTTATCAAATTTATTATTTACCTTTCTATTCTTTTATGTAATATATAATCAAATACTATTAGAGAATATGATTGTAAGTTGGATTTTGATTAATTCAAGGGTTAAATATTTAATTAAGCTTTTTATAAACGTATTGTCCTTTGGAGTTTCGGCGACCCAATGTAGCCCTTTTCATAGAAAGTGGAAAGCTTATTTAGTGAAGTATATGATACATCACATAAGACAATAATAAGATTTACACTTTAAAAAAGGGGCGTCAGTAAGTCGCTGACACGCCAAAAAAACAATAAACGTTTAAAAAAAGGTTGATGAAGTCTTCGACTTGAATTAATAAATTGGCCTGGGCGCCATTATGATCATTTTATACGTGACAATATGTAGAATAGTTTTTCTCTCTCTCTAAAAAGCTTTACAATATAAATCCCTGTATATAAAACGAAATATTGCACATTATATTTCGTTAAAATTTAAATCATAGACAATGAAAACTTATATAAATTGTATATAAGTTAGTGTAAGTCTTCATTAATGATTTGAAGGTATTCCATATAACTATACAAATAATTACGTTCTTTTAAAGATAAACTAATATTTATATTAAAACGTAAAAACAAAAATTGTATAATCATAAATTGATGAAATGGCTATTAAAGTGATTAAACACAAATAACTTATCTAAGAATAATTTCGCAGAAATATAGGTGGCAATGAAGAATGAATTGACTCAATATTTGAAATAAATAGAATTTTGATTATCTTTCTCCACTCTACTACAATATGAATTATTGTAAATAGTTTCACACGAAATTATTCAGATCGGATATAGCGTGTCTTATTTGCAACTGGTAATAAATACATTTTAATTACACGTTTATCGAAATAGTTATAAACCAAAATTTTAAAAAATAGGTCGAAACTATGAAACAAAAAACATGTAAAAGGAAAGTATGTCACAAGAAATTGAGGCTAAATCCAAACGTCAAGCAGAATTTTCTAAAGTTCTACCAATCGTTTGTTTCTGAGAATTGAGCCAATGTTTAATGCTTTTTGACCAAAGGCGATCCCATTATTTTCATTGTTAGGAGACTTCTTTCTAGAAGAATTTTTCGGGACATCAATTGGGGAAACTGTTGTGACTTTTTCTTTGATTTGTTTTGGTCGAGAGTTACATATTAGTTTGAATATGTCTCGCGCGCGCGTCGAAAATGTATTTAGAGATAATTAATTTTATATTGTTTTTAATCAATTTGAAATTATGAAAAATTAAGAAAGTTAATTATTTCGCGTCCTACATTTTATGAGGGGGGTGGATGGAAGCAAAATTGAAAATTAGAAATAATTTATTAACACCTTTTCAATGAATTGGCAAAATACATAGAATCCTAATTAATCAATAAACGCTGAACTATTTACAATGGAAATGATGATTATATTATAAATAATTTTTTCACACCTGGTTATCTCGTATGTCTTCAATAAAAGTCACTGTATATCAAATATATTTCAAAGTTATTGTCTGAATCCCAATATACATGCTAAAATGGTACAACTTCCTTAAGTTTTGTCCATGAATGTATAGAGTAGGATGAATTAATACAAAGCAAAAACGCGCTATCAATATATAACGAATGAAGACATTAAGACGCGAATGTTTATTTTCACACATAAATCAAACTTCTACTGTCCTTCTGTTCTACTGTGATGAAATAATATTGGCAAAGCTTGGCTTATCAGTGGTAAACCCTCTCAGCAGGTTCGCCAATATAATCTACCAGACCGCTTCTTTAGAGCTCTAATACTGTCTTGGATCATTCTGCTTTTATATGTTACACTGAAGGATGGAATCACAGAAATCTTAAATACCATTTCTATAATTCCACCCTTCAGTGTAACATATATAATCAGAATGATCCAATACAGCATTAGAGCTCTAAAGAAGGGTCTGGTAGATTATATTGGCGAACCTGCTGGGAGGGTTTACCACTGATAAGCCAAGCCTTCCCAATATTTTTTCATCGCAGTAAGGACAGTAGAAGTTTGATTTATTTGTGGAAATAAACATTCGCGTCTTAATGCCTTCATTCGTTATTTATTGATGAGAATATCCAGATCATTAGAATATAAGAAAGAATTCAAATATAATGAGTATGGATCCGAAAAAGAAGGAATTATCATTTTCACATTCAAATTTAGGAAAGACAAACGTCTGAACAAGCCAATTGGTATTGATCAAAACACTTAAATCTTATTTACATAAAAGAATCCTAATTACATACATAGACTATGTAACACAATATTGAAATTAATAATCTGTTTATTAAATGAATACCCTGTTACAATAAAAAAAAAACAAGCATATATATTGTCGAGTTGAAGAAATAGACACGAGGAAAAGTAAACCCAACCGAACTTTAATCTCTCTTACTGTCTACCTTAAAATCTACGCGTATTTATACAGCTATATGATATAATTAAAAACTTATGTAAATAAATACATTATAAAAATTATGCAAACAAATCAACCACGCTACATTATATTCGGTTTGAATAATATTGAGTTAATATAACATCTAAAGGCATACACGACTACATAAAGACAAACTAGTAAAAAAGACATTATGTATGAAGTTATCTCAGATAATATATAAATAATTTTATTAAAAAATGGATGTATGTTGATAGTTTAGTAATTATGGTGTTAATAGATATCAGTAATGGTAGTTTGATGATCGCTTATGAAATTTTAATGTTAAAATTCGTTTATTTTTTCATCAATAATTATATGGCTTGGAAATTCCTCAAAACCCTTAATTTATACATAACCTTAGGGGCTTATCACTATGTGGTAAAATGAAAAAAAATTCCAGATAAAAACTATGTAAATATATTAAGATCTTTTGAGATGAAGATTTAGTTGTCACACATATATGGATATAGATAATACTTTAAGCAAATAACCTAGGTGAACAAAATCGGAAAAAACCTTCCCTTAGTGTCTTGTCGTAATTTCTCTTCTATTAATATTCAAGCCCTCCCAACATATTTTTTTCATCACAGTAAGGACAGTAGAAGTTTGTATTGTATATAAAAGAAATATTCGTGCTTAAATTATTTTATTATATATATATTTAAATAAAAAAGCATATCGTCCCTACAACTGCAAACTATCGAATGTGAAAAATTCAATTTTGAAGGAGAGAGAAATGAAGAGACCATGTGGCCTACCCTCAGTAGAGGAAGGCATTGAAGGAGGGAGAAATAAAGAGACCTTGGGAGTGTAAACTGTATTGTTGTTGTTGTCGTGTCCAATGAAGAGCCTCAGATGTCCCCATACATCTCTATCACAGCAGTCGCAATTTCCTCTATCTTGGGTGTGTATACTGTATTGTTTTTGTTGTCGTGTCCGATGAAGAGCCTCAGATGTCCCCATACATCTCTATCACAGCAGTCGCAATGTTCTCTATCTTGGGTGTGTATACTGTATTGTTGTTGTTGTCGTGTCCAATGAAGAGCCTCAGATGTCTCCATACATCTCTATCACAGCAGTCGCAATGTTCTCTATCTTGGGAGTGTATACTGTATTTTTGTTGTTGTCGTGTCCAATGAAGAGCCTCAGATGTCTCCATGCGTCTCTATCACAGCAGTCGCAATGTTCTCTATCTTGGGAGTGTATACTGTATTGTTGTTGTTGTCGTGTTCAATGAAGAGCCTCAAAAATCTCCATATATCTATCACAGCAGTCGCAATGTTCACTATCTTGGGTGTGTATACTGTATTGTTGTTGTTGTTGTCGTGTCCAATGAAGAGCCTCAGATATCTCCATATATCTATCACAGCAGTCGCAATGTCCTCTATCTTGGGTGTGTATACTGTATTGTTGTTGTTGTCGTGTCCAATGAAGAGCCTCAGATATCTCCATATATCTATCACAGCAGTCGCAATGTTCATTATCTTGGGTGTGTATACTGTATTGTTGTTGTTGTCGTGTCCAATGAAGAGTCTCAGATGTCCCCATGCATATCTATCACAGCAGTCGCAATGTTCACTATCTTGGGAGTGTAAACTGTATTGTTGTTGTTGTCGTGTCTAATGAAGAGCCTCAGGTGTCCCCATGCATCTCTATTACAGCAGTCGTAATGTCCTCTATCTTGGGTGTGTATACTGTATTGTTGTTGTTGTCGTGTCTAATGAAGAGCCTCAGATGTCCCCATGCATCTCTATTACAGCAGTCGTAATGTCCTCTATCTTGGGAGTGTAAACTGTATTGTTGTTGTTGTCGTGCCCAATGAAGAACCTCAGATGTCTCCATACATCTCTATCACAGCAGTCGCAATGTCCTCTATCTTGGGTGTGTATACTGTATTGTTGTTGTTGTCGTGTCCAATGAAGAGTCTCAGATGTCCCCATGCATCTCTATTACAGCAGTCGCAATGCCCTCTATCTTGGGAGTGTATACTTTATTGTTGTTTTTTTTTTTGTGTCCAATGAAGAGCCTCAGATGTCCCCATACATCTCTATCACAACAGTCGCAATGTCCTCTATCTTGGGTATGTATACTGTATTGTTGTTTTTTGTCGTGTCCAATGAAGAGTCTCAGATGTCCCCATGCATTTCTATTACAGCAGTCGCAATGCCCTCTATCTTGGGAGTGTATACTTTATTGTTTTTTTTTTTTGTGTCCAATGAAGAGCCTCAGATGTCCCCATACATCTCTATCACAACAGTCGCAATGTCCTCTATCTTGGGTATGTATACTGTATTGTTGTTTCTGTCGTGTCCAATGAAGAGTCTCAGATGTCCCCATGCATTTCTATTACAGCAGTCTAAATGTCCATTATCTTGGTTAATTGGAAAATGGGTGCTGTTACCACGTTAGTCACCTTGGAAACGAACCAGTATTTTGTCAGATTTTCCAAGGGCCATGGGGGACCGCAGTTGTGTTCGGACTTCTCCTCTGCATCGTTTTGAGGCATAATTAAAAAAAGAATACCTCTTTAGGTAAATATATTTTTTTGCTGTAATTATAAACCTTTTTTCAATACAGAGTTCTTTCAAAGATCGAATTAAGTAACACCACCAAAATGCTGTTAATGCCGAAGGCTACCAGAGAGAGAAAAGAGGAAGAAACAAAATAAAACAACAAATCAATTGAAATCCAACACCGCGGGGTAAAAAAAATCTCAATGATTAATTGCTGCCTTTGGGGTTTTTAAAGCTGGGCTCAGGCCACCATCATTCATAGCGGAGATTTTGGCCTTCTTCGACTCTAATTATTTTTCTACGTCTCCATTAGTCACCTTTCCTGACGGTCTTATCGAGTTATTTTAAAATGTTTCGCTCATTTGGAATGGATTTGGAAGTTGAATGTCTTCAAAGAGTTGCTAAGATTTTTCTATTGATCCTGTACGACCACTTGAAAATTCCCTTATACTGCGATAAATTGATATTTTGTTCACACTCATTGACTTAAAAAAGTTTCATATTTTGATATCATCGGTGGTCTTTTTTTTTATGAAGACAGAGGCAATTTTGTTCATACATGGTTATCACCTCTGTTCAATAAAGGTGACTGTGTATCAAATATCTTTAAAGGTTACTGTCTGAATCCCAATATACTTGCTAAAAGGTACAACTTTATCAAGTTTTGTCCATGAGGGTATACATACTTGATTATCTCGTGTCTTCAATAAAGGTCAATGTAATATTTCTCAGGTATTGCCTGAATCCCGATATAAATGTTAAAAGGTACAACTTCCTTAAGTTTTGTCCATGAATGTTTACACACTTGGTTATCTCGTGTCTTCAATAAAGGTTACTGTAATATCTTTCATAGTTATTTTCTGAATTTCGATATATATGCTTAAAGGTACAACTTCCTTAATTATAGGCCCTCCCATTAATTTTTCCATTGCAGTAAGGACAGTAGAAATTGTTTTATTTTAAAAAGAATCATACGCGTCTATAACAGTTTCGAATTTTGAAAACTTCCTTAAGTTCTATGAGTGTATTTACACTTCTTCTATTATACTTTTACTATATTTTAAGAGCAACTCACTCTCTTCTCTGTCTTTAAAAAGTGCAGTATAACAGTATTTTTAAAGAACATCTATGCGTGAATCCTGTAGTTAGGTAAGTATGGGCCACAGCACGAGGTTTGTCCAATTCGAACAAAAAGAGCCTCTATACTTTACATCGAAATTATCGAGAAATGTATTGCTTTTATTATATTCTCATTGTTAATATGATACGTTAGCTCGGCATTTGTTAAGAGATTTCGAAACTATTTTTGATATGCATCTCTATCACAACAGTCGCTATGTCCCTATCTTGGGAGTGTATACTGTATTGTTGCTGTTGTTATGTCCAATGAAGAGCCTCAGATGTCTGGGCATGAGAATATGTGAGTGGGTGTTACTTCCACACCAGGACAGTTGTTGCATATCCTATAGGTTCTTGTGCCATCTGGATGTATTGTCATTCCTTTATAGTGTTTGTTCTAAGTCTTGTTATAGTTCTTGTCAGTTATCTCTCAGAGTTTATTTCACATATTTGATCTTTTCTTATTTTTGTTTAATTTTCTTGTATTTGCCAAAGCATCAGCGTCAAATACTGCCATTTGGGTCTTCAACTTTCTACTTGAAACTATTAAAGACAGTATGATAATAGAAAATTGTATAATATTTAAAAAGAATCATACGCGTCTATAATATTTTCGAATTTTCATATTTTCAATGTAATACGTGCTTCATATGCCACATGAATTCTATATCTTCCCGCAAAAATAGTTTACTTGTATTTTAGGTAATATATGTGAATATATAGACGCGCTTTGTGTATGTGTTTGTGTGAGGAATTCAACTTAAAGATGAGTTCCTATTTACGAAGTACCCAATTAGCTAAATTATAAGATGTTGATCTGAATGAGAAATCAAATGTTTGACGACTTCGACTCATTGACGTTAACTGTTTATCTCTCTCGTTGACCCATCTTATTACAGTGCTTAAGAATGTATGAAGACGACAGGGACTTTGTGATGGATAAACGCATGATGCTCTGTCGATTCAAAGATAGAATTTGATCACATAATGTGAAGGTTCTACATAGCTTCACACGTGTTAGCTCCTAACGTAGATAACGAACAAATTGGCTACTGACACTAACATGAATTTAGACTTAGCTGTTGGTAGGTGTGTAGTGCCTTCTTTTAATAATGACACCTATAATTTTCCCCATCACCTAGTAGCGTAATATAAGAGTTTAGTGACTTTAAAAAGGTCTGACCAACCCCAACACAGGCTACACACTCTGTTAATAACTGGTGCTGTTGGGCCAGAATTGCTTAGGAGATTTTGTCTGTTAACCATTGTTTCGGATGTTCATTCCCCTATTCGCCAAATAAGAATCCGTCTGGTAGGATTCATCTTTCCATCACGCAAATACAGATAATTATAAATACTTTCCATAGTATGATACATTAGCGCCTCATTAAATTGTTGACACCGCTGGCAGGGTTTACCACTGATAAGCTAGTACCTCTCATTGCAGTAAGGACAGTAGAAAATTGTTTAATTTTTAAAAGAATCAAACGCGTCTATATTAGTTTTGAATACTCCCCATAGTACAGTCGTTAGAATATATATCGAGACCAGATGTTGTATACTATTCATGCAAGAGTTTTATGGCTGGTAAAGCATAAGTTCACCGGATCAATCATATTTGAATAGTATACTACCTTTTCCTTTTTAATAGATACACTTATCAGTCTAAAATATAAACTAATGAAATAAACATTCTTTGAAAATCTGAATTGTTCCCTGATCTTAATAATTTAACTCTCTTATATCACAGCCAATTTATCTATATATTTATTAAATAAAATATTTATGTAACAAAGTATTTATTAATTTTATTATTTTTATTAACAGAGTGGTCATTTTTATGTTTATATTTTGCTACTCTGTAAATTTCCCTTGTGGCTTATCTTTTGCTTACCATTCATTGTTTGGTCTTGCCTGAAGTAAATTGTTGTCTCATCCCGAAGTTGGTCTTCCCTAATTTTCTACTTTGTCTATATACATTTTATGAACTCTGTCGATAAATATAGGTAAATTTGTAAATATTTAATTCCAAGTTTTAATTTGTTTGTTGTTTTGTTTGTTTCTTCATTAATAGGCGCAAATATTTCAATATCGCGCCTTGTTAATCTTCTTCTTCTTTCTTATCTCCACTCAATCACACTAAGGTATCAAGCTTGTAAAGCTTGATGGTGTCTGCCGGGGAAGAGTAGAGCTCATCAATGGATGAGTCAATACAGTCAATAATGTGTCTTGGGGTTGCAGGTTGACACTTAGTACATACTGGGAAACCTTTTAACCATTCTGGAAAGTCATTGTCCGTAGATGACCAGACTTATTATAATGGTTAAATCTGGTTAATTAATAAAAAGAGTTGAAGTCAAAAAGAAGAATAGAAAAGGTAAGGCAGTTAAAATTGACGAAAACGAATGCCATAAGATTCTCAAATGAGCATTTACAGATGGTAAATCGTTATATATTTAGGATTAAATACGATTAGATGTTGATTTAAAGTTTATTCCACCATATATATTGGTGTTAACCAGTTTTCTTGATAAATTAAAGGAACCCAAGCACGTACACGTCTGTTGACATCGGTGCAGGTTAGACTTCAATTACTCTCATCAAATTAATCCTAAAAAATCAAGGTTTCGACTTTTTAAACTGAATTAATATATTTTAGGCCTTCTTCTTTCTTATCTCCACTAAATCATATCAGGGTATTAACCCTGTAGAGCTTGAGAATTTTTATGGTTAATGCTAGAGATGAGTAGAGCTCATCAAAATAATACTAAAAAATCAAGATTGAGACTTTTTAAAACTGATTTTATATATTTTAAGCCTCCTTATTTCTTATCTCCATTCAATCATATCATGATATCAACCCTGTAGAGCTTGTTGATGGTGTCTGCTGGAGATGAGTAGAGCTCATCAAAATAATCCTAGAAAAATCAAGATATAGAATTTTAAAACTAAATTTATTTATTTTAGACCTTCTTCTTTCTTATCTCCACTCAATCATATCAGGCTATCAACCCTGTAGAGCTTGTTGATGGTGTCTGCTGGAGATGAATAGAGCTCTCTCATCGAAATAATCCTAGAAAAATCAAGATATAGACTTTTAAAACTGAATTTATATATTTTAAGCCTCCTTCTTTCTTATCTCCACTCAATCATATCAGGATATCAACCCTGTAGAGCTAGTTGATGGTGTCTGATAGAGATGAGTAGAGCTCGTCTAAAGAGATTTGACAACCATAATGACTGGGTGAAGTAGAATGCGTCTGATTTTGTCATTTAGACTGGAAGCACTATTCAGTAGCAGACTGACTTAGCTCTAATATGTATTTATATATTTTAGGTCTAATTATATTTTCTGAGAAGCATATGTGGTTATCATAGTTTGTCAAGAAAATTGGCTAGCCAATATAATGGATTAAACTTTAAAATTAATGATTAGTTAATATTCATTCCGACATATGACGCTTGTCCATCTAAAAAGTTCATTTGAAAGATTCAGAGTATGTCTTTTTATTCAGTGAAATAATGGTAATACTAAATGTTAATAGTTTCGATAAATATGCATACTCGTGTATATATATTATATAAAAAACAAGATTTTCTGCTTGAATTTAGATCATGTTGAGTATTATAGTAATGGTAATACTGTCGTGGTTAAAATCTTGAAAATATAATAAAAATAGTAAAGATTAGAAATTGGTTTAATTGAACTTATTGAATATATTAAAAACATAATTTGGTGACATAACTGCCTGGCTTAAGGCGTAAGAATTAAAAAATGAAATACTTATTTACATAATGTACAAAAGATTTGAGCCGGCCATCGGGAAAAAAACAACAATGAGTTTTTATATGCAAAGCGTGACCTCTGGCGGTCGATTTAACAGAATATTTGAATCTATGAAATATAATTTTAAATAAAATAATATTTTTATATAACATATATATAGTTTTGCTTCTACCAAATATGCATTATAAATAGGCCCTGGTAATCATGGTTAGTAGAGATGTGTGGTTAATTTTAAGAAATATCTTATATCTAAAGATATATAGAAAAGGTTTTAGTTTTGCACTTATTGGTTACCAAAACATCTTTAAGCTTCTTTTACTCGATGCGGAGGTGGGTGAATAAAGAAAGGATTGGGATGTATCAGATAATCTTTTATCTGGAAAATGTCTTGAACTCTAAGAGTTAATCCTGGATAAGTCTTGCTGATAATTGGAAGTGAACACACAAATTAGGATTGAGGTATTGAAAATAATTTAAAATAATATTTCACGTTTGTCTTCATTTTTGAATTATCAATTTTAAAAAATCAAATTAATTTTAAAACGTTTATTACATTTATGAATTAAATTGCCATCTATCGATATAATTTGTAACAAATAAATTTACTGGAAATGTGTTTCTTTTCTATAATATCATCAAATATTATCTCTACAGACCTTACTGCAATGATATATGTTATTGAATGAGAGGGCTTGGTTCATCAGTAGTGAACCCTCTCACTGGTTTCGTCAAATTAATCTCTATTTCTTGAAAATAAATATACTTCGGCCAGAGTAAATCTTTTTACTGATTTACAGATTTACTGGCCGAAGTATCTTTATTTTCAAGAAATATGAATGCCGGCCAGGCAGCCTCTATCTTTACGAAAATTAATCTCTAGACCGCTCTACTATTGTATTGGTTTGGGATATATCCTGTATTTACACAGTCTAGCCATAAATTCTGTTACAAACAATTTTATAAATTAAATGATTAAGAACAAAAACTAATGGAATATAAATACATATTTTATTAGCCAATAGGACATAGATTTTAAATATATACAATCATTCAAAATGTCCTCCCTTATTTTTGACACAGGATCTCAAACGTTCGGGCCACTGTTCTATGGCGGCACGCACCTTTTCTAAGAGTATTTCTTTCATTGCTCTCACCAATGCTGATTTCAATTGATCCAAATTATGATATCTTTTATAGCACACCTTCTCCTCTAAATATGCCCACAAACTGTAATAAAGGGGGTTTAAATCAGGGCTTCCAGAGGGCCATTCATTGGCCTTTATGAACTCCTGAACATTCGTCTCCAACCATTATTGAGTTGACTTGGCTTTGTGAGCAGGAGCTGAATCTTGTTGAAATATCCAATGTTCTCCATTAAACATTTTTTGTATTCAGAGGCTTTACTATTTGTTCCAAAATATCTTCTTGATAGTTTTAGCTGTAGTTTTTACCCCTTTGGCACAGAAGTGGAGATCTGTTACACTTTGGTAGCTAACGCCCCACCAAACCATGACAGAAGAAGGATGGTGACTTTTTTCAAGTCTTCTGGCTGTCAAAGAAGCTTCTAGAGAGCTACGAGCATATATCCTATCATTCTGACGATTAATCTTTTCCTCGACAGTGAAAATTTTCTCGTCTGTGAAAAGGATTCTCTCATGCCACCGACCATCATGCCGCGCCAACAACATTTTTGATCTAACCTTTCTAATATCTTTAAGAGCAGGGGTTATCAAATGACCTGTGCGTGGTTTGAAAGCTCTCAGTCCAAGGTCTTCGTTGATTATCCTGGAAACGGTTCTTGGCGCTAAATTCATCTGCTTTGCTAAGATCTTTTGTTTGCGGCGTGGATTTCGACGAATTCTTTCGCGAATGGCTTTTATTGCTGCTTCCGCGCGGTCGACCAGATCTTTCAAGGTCATCAATAGTGCCAGCCTTGTTGAACCGTTCAATGGTTCGATAAACAAATTGACGCGTAATATTCAAATTTTGTAAAAGTTTAAAAATGGATGAAGGACGTTGGCCTACCTTGTGTAAGGCTATTACAGCTATACGGTTTTCTTTAACACCCCAATCCATTATCAAAAAACAAATATATTCCGATTTTTTTCTGAACACGTGTGCACGAGATATTCAAATAACAACTACTGTATTTTGAATACTTCATGCGGTCAAATTAATTTTTTTTAAATCACTGATTTGGTTTTGTAACAATATTTATGGCTAGACTAAGTATTATGGAAGTCAGTTTAGGATTGTTTAGGAAACCTATGGGCATAAGCTTATAGGTCTGTAGAGAGCTGAAAACGTCTTTAACCGTTATATTGTCGATTATCTAACCTATTTTAGTTTAATATCCGGAGGTCGGTGGAAGGCTAATCTAAAACGTTGGTTTTCGACCGCTACGACCCGGGATCGAATCCCGCATTGGGCAATTTTTTTTTCAATAAAAAAAATGCTCCATTGGCCTTGATTCCTGTAAAAGTCCAACCCCACCAGCAAGTGCAAGTAACTAAACGGGATTCTTGGCACATTTGTAAGTGTAAAAGTCGAACTGCTTTTCACATGTGTAGACATGTGGTGCACTTACAGTAAAGGCAGTCACCAACTTCTACCCACCATGATTATCATGGCCTGTACCACGTGTACTAGGGATAACTAAAAAAAAAGGTTTAATTTCCAAAGGTAGCAACGTATAAAAAATTAATATAAAAAATCAAAGTAATAATATAATTATATTTACCAGCTACATGGAAATTTTCCTTTAATAACTACATATAGTCAAAAACCTCTAGTTTTCTCAGGAAACATAAAAAACTTTCATGTTTTAATTTTTAAATAAATTATAAAATAAAAATATATTTTAAAATATTTTTACAAAGTTATATAAATAAAAAACTAATTAAAGACCACGAGAAGTAAAAATTTAAATTAAAACAAAATTAAACTTCAAACTTTTTATAAAAAGAAAAATTAATTACTGTAAAATATATTAACTAATAAATTATTTAGCATTTTTAAAAAATTAAATCTTGGAGCTGTTTGTTTTCATGGTGAAAATTAGGCTTGGAGGTTTTTTTTTTCCATCTGGATCGAAATAAAATGGCTCTTATTAAATTTTAACAGGAACCTTGTTTTAATTGGAAAAATGATGTTTGTTTTTCTCAAAATAAATCGATTTCCTTCTTTTAAACTAATTTTCAAATCCAATTGAAAATATTTAGTTAAATTTTAATTATATATGCTTTTTCAAAAGTGTGATGAAGGAATAAAAATATAGAATTTGTGAAAATATTAATTTGGATTCTATTTGGTGAAATAATCAGGCTTGAGATTCATTGTTTTTCGACTATATTTTGAATGTACAAGGAATGAGTTTTCATTGCAATTATTTGGTAAAAGCTTTTTCCTTTGGTTCATATAATTAGATATACACTCATGGAGAAAACTAAAAAAGGTTGTGCCTTTTAGCATGGGATTGAGACAATAACTCTGAAAGATATTACAGTGACCTTTATTGAAGACACACGAGATAACCTAGTGTGTATACACTCATGGATAAAACTTAAGGAAGTTGTACCTTTCAGCATGTATATCGGGATTCGGACAATAACTCTGAAAGATACACTCATAGACAAATCTTAAGGAAGTTGTACCTTTTAGCATGTATATCGGGATTCAGACATTAACTATGGTAGATATTACAGTGACCTGTATACAGGTATATCAATTCTTATAAATATTTAAATGATTTTAGGGATAATATTATATTAATTCGCTATATTAAATTGTCTTAAGAAGATGAATCAATTAATTAGATATATATAAATATTCAATCTTTAAAAAAGAATACCCATCAAAATCCTCTATATATAAACAACCTTTTAAAATTACAAAATATTTTCTCACAATGAGTTTCTTTTTATTACAAAACGCTAGCTTTCAAGTGATAATCGCTCTTCAACGGGCTTAATAAAACATCGACTTTATCCTACCAGAAATATTTACAAAAACAAACGCGTTAAATTACAAACCAATTTAAAAATTTCAATTGTAAATAACCCCGCTGCGCGCGTATGTTTTTGTAAATATTTCTTGTAAGATATAGTCGATGTTTTATTAAGCCCGTTGAAGAGCGATTATCACTTGAAAGCTAGCGTTTTGTAATAAAAAGAAACTCATTGTGAGAAAATATTTTGTAATTTTTAAAACCATTTTTCACAATTTTATCATGAATAAACAACCTTAAAAGAATTAATCTATTAATCCGCTATATAAAACACTTTTATTAGGATTAATGATTCTAAGAATATATTGATCAAAATAGAGGATTAAAGAAAGAGTTAATCCACCTTGGAATTATGTAAATTAGGATTATCTCTTAACGATCGAGTATATGTAGGTAAAAGTGAATATTTCCGAAATGATAAAGAGTTAGAATTATTAGCTTATATAAAAGGGCGTACCTGGATCTGTAAAGAAAAAATAACCTTTTTTTTTCTCAAAATATTTCAAGAGATTGCTCCCTCTTTATTAATTTTTTTGCACAGTAAACTTAATTTACAAATTCTTGTAGATCACATGAAAACAACTTTGTTATTGGCCAAAAGCATTTTTTTTTCTCAAAATATTTCAAGAGATTGCTCCCTCTTTATCCATTTATTGCACAGTAAACATAATTTACAAATTCTTGTAGATCACATGAAAACAACTTTGTTATTGGTCAAAAATAATTAATGGTAATAATATATTAAATATTAAAATTAATAATAATAATAATTGATGAATCGCTTTTTGACTTAAAATAGCGTTTAAACAATAGTAATTGTTTGTTTTAAATGTTTTGTATGAGCTAATAAATCCTTAAATTAAGGCATGCATAACTTTGACTCTCTAGTTTCTGAGAATGGCTGAAGTTATGGTGTTTACAGACAAAAGAGTAAATAATACCCAGACAATCCTCGAAGCGATGTCGTCTACTTTGGCTAAAAGCCGCTCCGGGAAGTTCGGTGTCCATCAGGTGTAGAGATCCCTGATGGACAGGTCACAGGGGACAGATGACATTGACCGTCTAGCTGGTCACTGACACGACGTGACAAATATTGAGTGAGCCAGGCTCCTCGTATATCACAGCGTCCTCCTTTGTTAGCTTGGACCACACAGATAACTGATAGGAGTTTGTTTTGCTACCATATAGGTTTTATTGTTTGATATATGTTACATGATTATAACGCATATAGTAGACTCTTTTTGGTATTAAGAGATTTATTATCAAATAAGCTTTTCATGTTTGAAATATAGTACATTGGGAATTGTATATATATATATATATAGATGGAAATCCTCCTCCTGTTCGCGGATGATATAGTCCTCTTTGGTGAATCCAAGATAAATCTCCAAATAAAGATTAACTTAATAAAAATATATTTTGAGGAAAATGGTTTAATTCTGAACAAATCCAAGTCTAAAATCGTAGTGTTTCGAAATGGAGGCCGCTTGGCCAGATCTGACGTTTGGTTTTGGGGCCAACATCCTTTGACAGTATCTTCAAAATATACGTACCTTGGTTACCCCTTAACTACCAAGAATCCAACTGCTTACGTTGAGCAGCACTTTAAAAGCAAAGCATTGGTTGCTACAAACGCAGTATGGAGAATACTATCTAAGTCAAGAACCAAATCGTTCGGAGCAGTGATGAAACTACTTGACTCCATAGTTTTATCCACGTTGTTATACTCGGCCCCACTGTGGGCGACGAATCAGATAAGAGTTGTAAACCAGATCCAGGATATTTTCCTAAGGCGATTTCTTGACCTTCCCAAATTTACTCCGGGCTACATCTTACGAACAGAAACCGGAAGGATGTCCCTCGAATTAAACATTACGAAATTGATTCTAAATTTCTGGATACGGATTTTAAAAATGGACAGGACAAGATTACCCTATGTTTGCTTGTCCCAGCTCTGGAAAGTTTCAATTGTGGGAAAAGCGGGAAACAACTTTATTCATAACCTGAATAGCATCATTGACTCTAGGGGTTTTTCTTTTCTTAAGAACTGTGAAGATTATATGGTTGTGCGAAGAGAAATGCCTAGACTTATTCAAACCACAGTGGACCATCTACTCCAATTTGACAGAGCTAAAATACAAAACTCAACTCATTTTATTCACTATCAATCTCTAAGTAGCGCCTTCACGACGGAGGACTACTTACTATCAAACCTCCCTTTGAAAATTAAACGATTTATAGCCCGTCAAAGGATTCTATGGCTACTTTTCCGCGAGGATATCACGGGGTTTTGGAACAGCGACTCTATAAATTGCTACTTCTGCAATGTTGGCATCCAAGACAATTTGGTCCACTATCTATTCCATTGCCCATTCCTACATGAAAAGAGACCGGAAATTCGCGAAATTTCGGGGCAAACCCACTACAATGTACAATATGTATATAAAATCTTCACTACTCTCCTGCTGGATAAAACATTTGTTTATAAATATTTTAAATATTTCAAGGCGATTGATAAAATGAGAGAAGAAGTGCTCAACTCCACAGACAACGGCTGATTGCTCCCCCGCCCCTCTAAATTGCTTTTCCTCCTCACTCATGTACATATATATCCGTTATGGGGAATCCCCTTGTAAGACAATAGTGTCTTAATAAAGGTTTTTTGTTGTTGTTGTATATATAGATGGAAATTTTGCCGGGAGGAAATTGATCTAAAGAGACAAGGGTCGTCTCTCCCGTCAAAATAGACGTCTAAAACCAGACGCCATATTTCGACCGTCGCCGCAACTAGCGGCCTCGGGTCGGTGACAAAGCCACAACACCAGCTTTGGCAAACTGAAAAGCGTCCACCTAGAGACCATGGTTTCGAGCTAATGGCCCTCGTCAGTCTAGGGGGGAGTTTATTTTTAACGGGAGAGACTACCCTTGTCTCTTTAGATCAATTTCTTCCCGGCAAAATTTCCATCTATATTTTAGCCATAGATATGGCCCAGCCACTTTGCCAGCTAAACACCTCTCTGACAGATTGTCAAGATTCCATTAGATTCCGTGTGGATCTCATGGTCTCTAGGTGGACGCTTTTCAGTTTGCCAAAGCTGGTGTTGTGGCTTTGTCACCGACCCGAGGCTGCTAGTTGCGGCGACGGTCAATAGATGGCGTCTGGTTTTAGCGTCTATTTGAAGGGAGAGGCGACCCTTGTCTCTTTATATATATATATATATGGTAATAATAAAATAATAATGTGGGGAAAGAGAAATAATCACACCACAATTTGGTAGATGAACCCAGACATCCAGAGAGAGAGATGGGAGGACAGCCGGCCTGCCCGCCGCTGAGCGGCCGGCCGTTCGTATCGCACACAAAAAACCCTCAACTGTCTTAATTAGTCCTGAGGTTCCAGGAAACGGCCCTGTGGTCGCCCCCTGGAATGTCGCTGGTGTCTCAGATGACTGGACTTTAGCTCCTGTCTCTCTCTGGGCTGACTCTAGGCTTACTTTATTATTCCTGGAAGAGTAATATTATGACATATGGCCCCCGTTGAAGAAGGCTGAACATGGTTTGAGTATACTTAAAGCTGGAGAAGCCAGGAATAGAGAAAATAATTTTACAGTTGAAATTAATTAAGGTAATGGTGACATAGTTTTATGTAAAAAAAATATTGTATAGTACACAAGTAAATATTATTTACAAGCAGTTTTATAAAACCGGAGAGTTTGATATTTAAGGGAAATGTTATTGAGAGGTGTCAACAAGGAGAAGAAGAGTCGCATACATACGATGAAAATATTGAGCCATTAAGACTGGGGAACTCTACAGTTTGAGATATGTTTTCAGGCGGACATGGCAAGGGGAAGACTTGGCATGGGTTTTCTATGCTATAGATGTAGAGTACGAGAAATGAGGCTGGAAATTGCGTGAGCTCAGGACTGAGGTAAATATAGAACTACATACAATGTTAGAATTTTGGCGAACAGAGCGAGGGGGAACTTGCTTTGGGCCATTCTACCTTATCTATGCAGTTACTTGTGTAGCGAGTCCGAGGGGAAAAATCCCGTGTGTAGGTGATGAAGTCGCATGGACTTATAGTTAATTTGAGAGAAGATAAAATAGTTCGAGATACAAAGGTAGAATATAGGCGAACAGAGCGAGGGGAAACTTGCTTTGGGCCTTTCCACCTTAATTATTTCGATACCATGAGACTTTAGTAGTTCTAACTAATTAGAGGAAAGTATGCGCGCACAGTGCCAAAAATTGGGACGAGGACGGCGTTGTCCTTTACAGGTGACAAGCTGCTCGGACACGAGGTGTTTGAACCGTCGTGGGAGCTTGTGCGAGGCGATGATTTCGCGATGGGTCGAGCGTAAAACCCATGTCTGCGCGAAATGATGACGGACCGGACAGAATCAGCGACGATGTTTAACGTACCTCCGTGGGAAATATCGGAGGTAGGTTATATCGTTCTGGTTTGGACAAGGGACAAACATAGATTTGAAGACAGGGTCCGTGCGGCGAACGTGTGGCGCGAGAAGAAGGAGCGAACTGTGCCGCTCGATGCAGATTGTTCTAGTGCGAACAAAAAGGAGTTGATAAAAATCTAGCAGTTAGTCAATCTGCATCCTGTGACGAACACACCAGTGGCTAGATGGCGTGGGTCGGTGGATATGCTAGAGAGAAACTACAAAATATATTATCGTAAATGAAGAGTGGAGATTAGTGGCAAAAGTAGTTCGATAAATGATTAATCAATAATTTCATAGAGGGTCATGGGCTGGTAAAAGGTTAACAAAGTTGTAAGAATGAGAGGGGCATTCAGGGGAAGATAGATAAGAGTCACCAAGGGTTGGTTGTAAGCAAGTCTCACGTGGTGGTTGAAATTCTTCGACGCCTGAATTAAAGAGTGAATTTTGAGTCGTTTAGGGAAAGAAATTATATTTCGTGAGCCGTGCTTACAAGTAGGAGAGGTCATATACAAAAGAGTAAAGATGTTTAGGTACTGGAGCCCTATTGTGATTGAGCACTATTATGAAATTGATTGTTGTTATTATTTAAAAATCGTAAAGCATGCATAGATAGAATGCCAATTTTAAGGAATGACTTTAAAATAAAAATATTTCATTAAAATGTCTATTATTAATTCGATTGGTAAAGTACAAATTTAATGGGTTACAAATATCTAGATAAATAGTATTGAGAATAAAATCATTGTTGATAGGCGTGGAGAGAATAAATTGAACTAAACTAATTAGAGAAAATATTGGCATCAGAGTTTACAAGGACTGACTTCTATGAAGAAGGAATGGTAGGGGTAAAACAATTAAACTTACAGGTTATGTATAGAGAGAAAGTAGATTCATTAAGTTCATTGAGGGAGGGTTCTGTCTGCTGTACGTGCCAGTGTTGTGGGCCACAGTAGCGGCAGGGGTATGGCGGAGTCCATGGTGGTGGAAGGTGTTCTGCTCTGGCGTGGCGATCGTTCTTGGGCAGATCTAGTGCTGGGAGAAGTGGGCGGCAGTTTAATCTCCGTCGTAGGTGATCACTTCTTCAGGGTAACGGTTCAAAGGTTGGCGAGGAAGGGGGTGAGAGCTCGAAGTAAAGTGGCTACAGTTGAGTTGGGTTTGGCCGATCATCGTGGCTTGGCTTCTTGTTTTCTTCATACTCTGGTATATGAGGGATTTACTTCCTGGCCAGGTCTTATCCTGTCGACTTTCAATGTGGTAATAATAAAATAATAATGTGGGGAAAGAGAAATAATCACACCACAATTTGGTAGATGAACCCAGACATCCAGAGAGAGAGATGGGAGGACAGCCGGCCTGCCCGCCGCTGAGCGGCCGGCCGTTCGTATCGCACACAAAAAAATCCTCAACTGTCTTAATTAGTCCTGAGGTTCCAAGAAACGGCCCTCCGGTCGCCCCCTGGAATGTCGCTGGTGTCTCAGATGACTGGACTTTAGCTGCTGTCTCTCTCTGGGCTGACTCTAGGTTTCTTTATTATTCCTGGAAGAGTAATATTATGACATATACATATGTCATAATATTACCCTACCAGGAATAATAAAGTAAATCTACAGTCGACCAGAGAGAGGACGTAGAGAGGAGGATGTAAAGGCCGGTCACTTGATATATCAGTCACATTCCAAGGGGCCCATTTTCGTAGAACCTCAGGACTATTTTTGGACAGTCGGGGGGTGGTGTGCGACACAAACGGTCGTTCAGCGGTGACAGCCCCTCGCGCTACCTCTCTCTCGCTGGTTGCCTGGGATTCCTTTTCCAAACTTGTGGTTTCTTTATTTCTCTCTCCCCACATTATTATCATATTGCCACACTGAAAGTCGACAGGATATTATCACATATACCGGTATATATTAAGATTATAATTATTTTTATGTTTTGTTGTTGAAAAGATGTGCAGTCGTGGAAAAGTAAAGATAATTATTTACCTTTCAAGCAGATTTTTATTTTGAATCACTTGAAGCAAATTACACATAAAATTATTTTTATCACAGTAATATAAAATTTTTAAAATGAATTACATATTCGTGATTTTTATTAGAAAAGGTAGGGTTAACTTTACATATTTACAACAATAATAATTAAAAGTGGTATGTTTTGAATCTATGGTCAAAAATATGTAAAACAGTCAATGAATGAAAAAAAAATATATGTTTTTAAAAAATAAAATAATTGTATTTTAGATTATACAATATATATATATACATTGTTTATAATTTAAAAATTAGAATTCCTAGAATAAAATACTCTGTAAAAATCTACCACCAGATTTCGGGACTTTCCCTATATAAAACCGATTGTTGTTGTTTCCCGATTGCCGGCTCAAACCGTTTGTAAATTATGTAAATAAGTTTTTCATTCTTTTATTCTTACGCCTTAAGTCAGGCATACCTTTCTCAAATTATGCTTTCTATATTCCATAACCTCAATTAAAGCTATTTCTAATCTTCTCTTTTTTATTATACTTTCAATATTTTAACTACGACTGCATTACCATAGCATAATCATCCTGAAGATAATCAAAAATCAGCGCAGAAAATATTTTTATTTATAATATATATATGTTGTATTGCAAATGATACTGTCGACTGATTGTGGTGTGGCATGTTGGTTAGATGTAGTCGTGGTGGCCTCAATGTTCAGAGTGGGTTCAGGCGTGATAGATATCACCTTAGAAAAGACGAGAAAAAGCTTGAAGTCGACGCCGGTCAAGGCAGGTCTGTCGAGGGGGGTCTGATCTATTCTAGTATCCAAGATGAACTGGTCTATTTTTGAGCAAGAGGGGTCACATCTGGGAATCGACTATGTTTTTCGTAGACCTTTCTCCTGTCTGGCACCGACTGTCACTCAATCTAATTTTATTATTTCGTTTGGTATTACATGATAGCCAAACTGGCGATTTAAATTATTTTTACAGTTTTGGTTGTTATACTATAACTATATTACATATGGGGATATAAGTATATATTGGAATATATTACAACATATATCTATATAAATATAGACATTAGATTATGTTTGTTATTTGAGGGAATTCATTATCCAAAACATTTTCTTGTTTAAAATATGGTACAGGATTGTATAGATATAAACAAAGACATTAGCAAAATCGTGGGGCGAAGAGTTTCTTAAAATACTTTTTATTTAGACAAACTTTCGAGCATTCCTGTCCTTCTACAGAAATAAGAACGTATAACGTATTTATATATCTGCACATTTACAGGGGCTTAAGTTCGATCCCAGGTGAGTCAGCCTTTTTCAGGGTGGGTGTAGAAATGGTATAAAATATCGATTTTCAAAAGCCAGAATAGAATCTTGCCTTTTTTTATGAAGAAAAAATTGCTTCAATAACCTCCGATTTTTGCAAATATTCAGCCTTACAAGTGAGTGCAAGTAACCAAATGGGTCTATAGAATTTCCCGTCCAAACCATTTCCAAACTACTTTCTCATCTGGGTATTCTCTTGGTAGCTTCTCATTGGAGTGTGGATTAGATCACGGCAAGCTATACTTCATTTCTAGACAAATACTGCGGTTTCTCTTTCTTTTTATCATATGATACAGGTCATTATTATCATGCTGGGTGGTTTGCGATTGCTTTTACTCTAAGTACACCACATATCTATCTATGCCTATGTATAAAGAAGTTTTACTTTTGCACTTCCAAGTTAGGCAGAGCAAATTTGGTTACTTGCACTCACTTGCACATATTTTCCCAAAGAAAAATTACTTTCAAAGGAAATGGTTCTTGCAAAATCCAATCCCATCAGAAAAATATTATTAATGAGGGATTCGATTGTGGATGATGATTGTCTAAAACGACAGTTTGTCCCATTGCTTCACCAAGATCTCTCTAAAATGCCGAAGAAATATAAGAGTATGTCCCCAATTATTTCTCCTAGGATCGTTCTGCGAGGATGAGCCACGGGGAAGGGAGCTGTAGCGGATGTAAACAGGGCACTTGTTAGCTAAGCGACCGGATTACCACGTGGAGACTAATCCTTCGCCTAACGAGGGTCGTTCCCCTCAGGTCACCAACCTGCTGGACATTTCCTGACCCTCCTATTGGCTGATACTAGTGTCTTGTCCACCATGGAAAGGATGGGTGCCATTGCCCCGTTAGTCAGCCACATTTCAGAGTTCCGTGTAGGCCTTCGGCTACTGTAGTGACTCGGGGCTTACGACACCGTACTTCGCCCTATAAAACAGTCCCTTACTTAGATACGAGTATGACAATGGTGGTGGTGTCTTGTCCACCGTGGAAAGGGTGGTCCATTGCCCCGTTAGTCAGTCACATTTCAGAGTTCCCTGTTCACGGTTATCGTAACGGCTCTGGGCTCTTGACACCGTACTTCGCCCTATAAAACAGTCCCTTACTTAGATACGAGTATGACAATGGTGGTGGTGTCTTGTCCACCATAGAAAGGGTGGTCCATTGCCCCGTTAGTCAGTCACATTTCAGAGTTCCCTGTTCACGGTTATCGTAACGGCTCTGGGCTCTTGACACCGTACTTCGCCCTATAAAACAGTCCCTTACTTAGATACGAGTATGACAATGGTGGTGGTGTCTTGTCCACCATGGAAAGGGAGGTGCCATTGCCCCGTTAGTCAGCCACATTTCAGAGTTCCCTGTTCACGGTTACCGTAGCGGCTCTGGGCTCACGACACCGTACTTCGCCCTACATGGCAGTCCTTTATTTAGACATAACAATGGTGGTGGTGTCTTGTCCACCATGGAATGGGGTGGTGCCATTGCCCCGTTATTCAGCCACATTTCAGAGTTCTCTGTAGGCCTTCACGGTTACCGTAGTGGCTTGGGACTCATGACACCGTACTTAGCCCTACAGGGTAGTCCTTTACTTAGACATGACAATGGTGGTGTCTTGTCCACCATGGAAAGGATGGGTGCCATTGCCCCGTTAGTCAGCCACAATTCAGAGTCCCCTGTAGGCCTTCACGGTTACCGTAGTGGCTTGGGACTCATGACACCGTACTTCGCCCTACAGGGCAGTCCCTTACTTGTGCTGCCTCTCAGCCCGCCACGTAGAGGAGGACTTCTGGACGGGGCCTCAATGGCCGACTACAGCATAAACCGAAATATAGCCGTTATTCTGATAAATCTAAAAGATATAACAAATACAAACATTAAGACCTGATTGTTTCTTTCCACAAATAAATCAAACTTTTCTACTATCCTTAATACGATGAAAAAATATTGGGAGGGCTTAGCTTATCAGTGGTGAACCCTCCCAGCGGTTTCGTCAATTTAATCTACCAGACCGTTTCTTTAGAGCTCTAATACTGTATTGGATCATTCTGCTTATATATGCTACACTGAATGGTGGAATCTCAGAAATGGTATTTAAGCAGTCTATGGACATAAGCCATTAAACTATGGGCAATAGGAGGTTGCCAAGCCGGCATTCATAGTTGTTTCAAATAATAAACACTTTATCTAGTAAAGTTTTTTTTTAAATATTTATTCAATGTTTTTTTGGGAAAATTATCTTTTCCTCCTCAGATCCAAAATTGAACAATACATGCAACAAGGCTCTAACAATTCATTTTTGAGTCCTCTCTACGCAGTGCTTAAAATTCAAACTTTCAATTAGATAAGAAATAAAAGCCTTGAAGAACGAATGTTTCTTTCAGACATAAAACAAACTTCTACTATCCTCAGTGTAGCATATTTCAAGCAGAATTGTTCAATGGGGGTCGGTGGAAGGCTGGTTAAACCGTTTGGTTTTCGACCACTACGACCCGGGTTCGATTTCCGCATTGGACACTTTTTTTTCTGTTTTAAAAAAAAAAATGCTCCAATGGCCCCCGATTCTTGCAAAAGTCCAACCCCACCAGCGAGTGCAAGTAACCAAACGGGGCTCTGGCACATTTGTAAGTGCAAAGTCGAACTGCTTTTCACATGTGTAGACATGTGGTGCGCTTACAGTAGAAGCAGTCGATAACTACCCACCATGATTATCATGGCCTGTACGACGTGTACTAGGGATAGGCAAAAAAAAAAAAGAATTGTTCAATACAGTATTAGAAGTCTAAGAAGCGATCTGATAGATAGGCGAAACTGCTGGGAGGTTCAGCACTGATCAGCCTAGCCTCCCAATATTTTTTCATCGCAGTAAGGACAATAGAAGTTTGTTTAATGTATAAAATAAAAATTCGTGTTTAAATACTTTCAAATCTTATATATATATATGGCGTCTTATAATTAATATCAATTACATATTATTTAAAACTTTAAGCACCGCATTAAACGCATAGGAGAGCTCATTCTTCATTTCGACTTAGAGCTCTATGTTCCCCTAGGGACATTTGCACTTTAAACATAAACAAACATTTTGAAATAAAAGGAAAAAAGATATTTAAATGTGTACAGATGTGTGATATGTACATAAGTGATTTAAAATGTTATGGGAACCAATCAGGAATGAAACGTATTTTATTAAAAGTTATTTATTGATATATATATAAATACATTTTGTTGGTTTTTGTTTGTTATGAAGACTGTGTTTACTGAATATATTTTATGGTTTAGATTAGAAGTAATAACAGGGGAGTTATCTGGTATCAAGGTATAACACAGTTGCTAAGGAAAACAATCAGGAACGAAACTTATTTTATTAAAAGTTTATTTGTTGAAATATTTAAATATATTTTGTTGGCTCGTTTGTTATAAATATATAGTTTTTCAAAATATATTCCATATTTAAGATAAGGAGTAAGGTCAGGGGACTAATCTAGTATCAAGGTATAACACAGTTGCTAAGGGAAACAATCAGAAACGAAACTTATTTTATTAAAAGTTTATTTCTTGATAGATCTAAAGAGAGAGAAATTTAGTTGGTTCTTGTTTGTTATGAATTCAGTTAGTTTATTAGGAGTAGTGTCAGGGGAGCTATCTGGAATCGGGTTATAACATTGTTGTTAAGGGAAACAATCAGCCACGAAACTTATTTATTAAAGTTCATTTATTGATATATTTAAATATATTTTGTTGGCTCATTTGTTATAAACATAGTTTTTCAAAATATATTCCATATTTCATATATGGAGTAATGTCAGGGGAATTATCTGAACGGGGTATAACACTTTTTGTTGTAAAGGGAAACAATCAGGAAAGAAAATTATTTTCTTAAAAAATTGTATTCTTTCATAAATTTGAAGATAATTTGTTGGCTTATTTTTAAGAAGACAGTTCAAAGAATATATTACACAGATAAGGAGTAATGTCAGGGGAGTTATCTGAACGGGGTATAACACTTTTTATCGTTAAGGGAAACAATCAGGAACGGAAATTATTTTCTTTAAGGTTTATTACTTGATAGATCTGAAGAAAATTTGTTGGTTCTTGTTTGTTATAAACTCGGTTCACAGAATATATTTCATAGTTTATATTAGGAGAAATGTCAGGGGATTTATCTGGTATTAAGGTATAACACAGTTGTTAAGGGAAAAAAACAATTAGGAACGAAACTTATTTTCTTTAAAGTGTATTAATTGATAGATTTAAAGATAATTTGTTGGATCGTTTGTGTTATGAAGACAGTTTAGAGAATATATTCCATAGTTAGGAGTAGTGTCAGGGGAGTTATCTGGGGATAAAATGTCAGGGAACCATGTCATAGAAGTAGGGAGAGACAAACCTCCGCCTGATTGGAGTGTTTGGGTCATGCACTGGGGTGAGACACTGGCCGCCGACCAGCTTGCTGCACGACACGTGACACATTTTCGGACATGCTACAATCTACTCTCAGACACATGATGATTAAAGAAGTCCTACATTATAGCTCTTTTTCTTTTACAAATATGGCGAGTTGCTGCTTTATACTTGATTTAGGGCTAACTGGTCATTTCTGAATGCAACTACACTCATAGATAAAACTTAAGGTAATGGAAATTCTTTGATATCGCCTGTCTTCTGTCTTTTTTCTTTTTGAAAGAGACAGAGACAATTTTGTTCAAAATTGGTTATCTTGTGTGTCTTCAATAAAGGTCACTGTAATATATTTCAGAGTTAACTGGACTTCTGTGAATGCAAATGCATTCATGCACAGAATTTAATTTCTTATTTAAAAGAGTATCCTCAAATGTGGCAATTTTAGAAACGCAGTTTTTTTCTAACATATATCTCCATCTTGAAGAAGGAATTAAAGTTTACGGCGACGAGATTCTTTCATATAATAATAAAAAAAAATTGTCACCGTTAGCTTCGATTCCTTCTTCAAGATAATGTCTGACGATTCCTTCTTTTATAAGATCTATCTCCATATAAATCGAGATTTAAAGATTATCAATGAAAGGGCAAAGAGATCTTGCTCAAAACATTGCATTTCTACGATTAAAGTAAATCTTCTATAGAAATAAACTTCTTGTTTATTATCCTAAATACATCAAGATTCGTCTTCTCAAAAAGAACATGGTTATCTTATGAAAAAATAGTACAAATGTGATATTGTACTGGGATAAGGTGCATATTTATGAAAAAAAAGGCATCTCCTTATCGAGCAACTGAAAGTTGCTGATGGCTTGCGCCATCTGTCGGAATAAATATCAACTATTCTCGTTGATTTTTAATTATTCCAGAATGTGGTTAGCGTTTCTTGATTAATCAAGAATGGGTATTTGGCCAATTCTGGAATAATTAAAAATCAACAAGAATAGTTGATATTTATTCCGACAGATGGCGCAAGCCATCAGCAACTTTCAGTTGCTCGATAAGGAGATGCCTTTTTTTTCATGGTTATCTTAATTGGTTTAAATATTCTAAATATTAATGAAAAAAAGAGAAACCGGTAGCATTTGTTTGATAAATATGGTTACTTACTGGTCTCTAACGGCACATTTCAGATCATGGGACATGATGAAACATTTCGTCTTCATCAGGTTGAAATACAGATGGCCAATCATATGAGAGACGAAGGTATTGGTTTGTTTGAGACATTCGAGGAATTGACGGTCACATTGGCAGTCATTCCTAGACACATAGGGTTGTCCAGCTTGGATATTGCCACGTGGAAAATTAGGAAAGACAAACTTCGGGATGACACAGCAATTTATTTAGGGCAAGAACAAACTATGTGAATGATAAACAAAAGATATAAGCAATAAGGGAAGTTTACAGAGTAGCAAAATATAAACATCAAAAATGATACTCTGTTAATAAATATTATATAATATAAAAAATAGCTCCTTCCCTATGGGAGCTGTGACCCACAGCTTGAAATTATTGTAGATACTGACATGATCCAAGTGCTTCTGCCAAGGATTCCATCGAAGTCTTGGAACTTTGCTCCTAGTACCTTTGCGTCCTTTTTCTTGCGGCGTGAAGAGCGGCTTTTTCGTCGTATCGTCGTCTATAGGGACATCGTCATCTTGAAAGGAAGTCGTGGCTTTGACACGTCGGTGGAATCCTGGAGCCAGTCTCTGACAATGTAGATCACAGCACCCATGGTTTCAAGGTTTTCTCGGCGATCTTCAGTTTGTCTTCCCTAACTTACCCAGCATCTCCACCAAAATGCCACGTGGAAAATTAGGAAAGACAAACTTTAGGATGGGACAGCGATTCCTCTAAGGAAAGAACAATCTATGAATGATAAACAAAAAATATAAACATCAAAAATGATACTCTGTTATTAAAATAATAAATATTTTGCTACAATATAATATCTGTGGCGACCACACTTTGCCTCAGCGAACGCGAACTGGGACAAAGCTTCACTACACATACGGGCAGTAGTGTGGCGGCCTGACTACGCATGCGCGCGGGACGTCATCCAAGGCTTTGGCTGGCCACTGGCGTCATAACAACAAGGCCTGCTCCCAACGGCCGTTACTTCAACCGTTACTTCTTTTCTCTATATATATTTCTGGCTTTGAATAAATTAATTTTAATTTTATCAGCGGCCTTTCCACAAGCCGCACCAACACATCACGCAACCACCATACCACATATCTATTGGAAATAGTTAAGGGATTAATTATAAATATAGTTAACAGAGAATAATCTCTGTGAATGCTCTAAAGAAGATAATATGTATATATTATTACATTACTATCACAACTATCTATTTCAGAAGATGACCGACTTCTGTACAACGGAATTGTTTGAATTTCTTCGGTCATATCGCGTGACACAGGAGAATGGAGTACACCATACTGCTGTAAAGACGTCTGGGCGACACATACCTGGATGCCCACCTACACGCTTCCTAAACCAATTAAAGAAACTCACTGGCTTAACGTTCGCCGAGATGGTACATAGAGCTCAAGACAGAGATGGCTGGTGTCGCATCGTGCCTGAAATGAGATACATATCGTGGGCCACAACGTTCTATAGTGAATAAAATGATATTACTTATATATTTCATATATATTTGACATATATTGGATCACAATATCATTTATTTCACCAATATATTGATCCAATATATGCCTTTTCCATTAACGACTTATTTATAATACAATATAATGCGGCTTATGATTGTAGAACGACATTTGAAAATTATCCCGCATGTGTTTCTTTTGAACGAAAAATCGAAATTTATTTTAAGAAGAAATAACGATTATTTCTAACCTTAGAGGTTAAGTATGAAAGGATGAATTGTGAAGAGTAATGATAAACGGAAAAATAAAAGTGTCCAGGGATGGAAAGACTTATTTATGGATTGCTCTATTATCAAAACAATAGAAATTTGAGTCTATGAATTTTAGGTGTACACGCTCATGTAGAATTTCCCCTTTTTAAGTTTTGTCCATGAGTTTATATGGATCCCCATTCTATTAAAGGTGAAATAATCGACCGTGTGCATAATAAAATATTATATAATTCACAGAAAAATATTTCTTTTGCAAAAATGAAACGCGCAAGCTTCCTACTGTCAATATTGCAATGTAACAAATATTGAGAGGTCCGTTTCAACAGTAGTGAATCTTCCTAGCGGTTTCGTCAGTTTAATCTACCATATCGATCAAACTGGCGAAGCCGCTGAGAAGATTCACCACTGATGAGCCAAGCCCTTCCAATACTTTTCCACAGACATTTCAGAAATTCGTAAAAGGAAGAAAGAATCGTACAGTCTTGTCACAAAATGAATATCCCCTCTAAGATCGAAACAAACTTATTCGGTGTTATTAACTCACTTGACAAAGGGATCATTGTTGAGCAGGCCGTACTTGGAGTGTCCAGGATGGATGAGATACGGGCAGTGCTTCAATTCTCTACAGCATTTGTCCTCGGCCCTGAAGAACCCAAGGTCTTTGTACCGCTTGGCGACATCGCCGGGGCCGCACCACTTGGTACCTGGACACGTCAGTCTGGACTGAGTATATTGTAGATGTTATAGCCTGCACACATCACCGCTTGATACCTGGACACGTCAGTATACGCTAGATTTCATAGCCTGCACATCACCGCTTGTTACCTGGACACGTCAGTCTGGGCTGAATCTACTGTAGATGTTATAGCCTGCACACATCACCGCTTGATACCTGGACACGTCAGTATACGCTAGATTTCATAGCCTGCACATCACCGCTTGTTACCTGGACACGTCAGTCTGGGCTGAGTATACTGTAGATGTTACAGCCTGCCTACATACCGCTTGATACCTGGACACGTCAGTATACGCTAGATTTCATAGCCTGCACATCACCGCTTGTTACCTGGACACGTCAGTCTGGGCTGAATCTACTGTGGATGTTATAGCCTGCCTACATACCGCTTGATACCTGGACACGTCAGTATACGCTAGATTTCATAGCCTGCACATCACCGCTTGGTACCTGGACACGTCAGTCTTGGCTGAGTATACTGTAGATGTTACAGCCTGCCTACATACCGCTTGATACCTGGACACGTCAGTATACGCTAGATTTCATAGCCTGCACATCACCGCTTGGTACCTGGACACGTCAGTCTTGGCTGAGTATACTGTAGATGTTACAGCCTGCCTACATACCGCTTGATACCTGGACACGTCAGTATACGCTAGATTTCATAGCCTGCACATCACCGCTTGGTACCTGGACACGTCAGTCTGGGCTGAGTATACTGTAGATGTTACAGCCTGCACACATCACCGCTTGATACCTGGACAGTTTGGTTTAAAATCATCCATTCTGGTTAACAGCCCGTGAATAAAGATATTTCCGTAAGTCTGGGCTGTCGTATGTTGAAGGCGTATATGGTACGTATAAAGTAGCGGCATTTATCCATATCAAAGTTAATGAAGTATAATTAGTATAAAAGAAGAAAGAAGAAGAGACCTGGGAAGATGAAGAGACCGTTTCGTAACTTCCCACCAGGAACCTTCAGAGCCAGCCTGGGATTGTTCCGCAATCCGAGCAGCGAGCGCATTTGGAGTCTCTCACATGACTTCACCATCTTGTCCATGATGTGGCGGGTGACAGGGTTGGGATTGTTGTGGATGTCACGGAGGAGATGTCGCAGTCGTCTGGACACCGTGTCGCACACTCAGTAGTATTTATATACCGACACGGGACACATTTAACCCGAATTTTACTTATTCAAACAAAACACGCTTCCTATACTGAAATAGTATTTATTGAGAATGCTTGGATCATCAGTGGTAAACCCTCCCAGCGGCTTCACCAGTTTAATGCAATATTACAGCGGTATGGTAGATAAAACTAGCGAAACCGCTGTAAAGGTTTACCACTGATGAGCCAGACTCTCTCATTATTTTATCGTTGAAGTAAGGGCAGTAGAAAATAGATCTATTTTTAAAATAAAATAAGCGTCAAAAATAGTTAAATTTTCTTATGACAGATGGCGCTCTAATGCATAGTATTAATCAACCACACTGCTATAGTATTAGGTCATTCTTATTTCTCTCTCATATAACTTATTCCAAGTATACATGTCACAGGCTATGATAACCATGGTTATAGTTAGTTACTGTTTTTTATCAACAACAACAACAACAAAAAGCCTTTATTTAGGGTCACTGACCCTATACAGGATTCACCAGAGGTATGCATAAGAACAAAGCAGTGAGACAAAGGAAACAACGATATAGACAGAAGAAAAATAAAAAAAAAACAAGAAAGAGGGAAGCAAGAAAAACAACACAAAAAGAGTAGCAGTAACAAAGTGAGGAGTGAGTGTCACTTGGCCTTCTTCTGATATATGGACTTGTGGAAACCATAAAACGCCGTAGCAATATACTTATTCTGGGTCATATTGTCAATAATTGATGGAAGTGAAGCACAGAGTTGCCCAGTTTTGAGCATAAGGGTTCTTCTTTCTTCTTTCAGAGCAGAGCAATCAAAAATATAGTGAGTGATTTCATTTTTTAGTTTTGAATTACAGAAGGTACAAGTCGGGTCCTCACCGCAGAGCATCTTGGTGTGGTTCACTGTTTTTATCTAATTTAAACATACAAACTCGATATCCGGCTAGGGATAATTGCGACAATTTACAATTGTTAAACAGAAACACTTATATAGGTCACTATGCAAGAAAACAAAGAAACAATTAGATACATTAGGAACCTGATACTTTTAACCTGTCTTTCACTCAAAGTGCACGACATCTCAATACATTTGGAGAGAAAGAAGCTCAGATCAAATTTGAAGGATCTTCCCAAAATACACTATCTACAGAAAGGAGGAGGCAACTCCAGAGCATTGAGCACGACTTGTGCCACAACTAATCCTAAACAAGATACATGTATCTCCATGACATTATTGTCTAATGGCATAAAGGATAATAAAAGTAAAAAAGAAAGAAGTTCAACTTTTGCACTAAAAGAAATGTGGCAGAGTGCTGTTTGAGGTTACTTGCATTCACCGGCAAGGTTGAAATTGTGTAATAATCGGGAATCATCATGTGTTTGTTTTTCAAGAAAAAATTGACTAGAGCGAGATTCGATCCAGGCTTTTAGCTATCCACAATTCGCGGGTTTGTACCATTCCTTCACCAACCAACCCAATATCATTGGGATGAATAGAAGTAAAAAATATATTATCAGCTAATAAGTACTCGTATATAAACTTAAAGACGATTTGAAAATAAACAACTTCACTGACTCCTAGTTCAACAGCAAATAATAAATTTCGAGTTAAAATACAGTATTGTAATAAAAATAGGAAATATTTACACCAGAGGAAGCCTTCTCTGAAGGGATGTCTGGATCTTATCAGGTGCTACAAGCCGCACGAAAAACATGGTGAAGGAAGACGAGTTTCTTTTATTGAAAAATAGGTGCAAGCTTTCGGGCAAAAACCCTTCAACAGGCGAGCGCGACTTATAAGAATTATGGTACAAATGGTAGGAAGGAATATATATTGCTTATTGTGTAGTTTTTGTACCCAACATGCTAAATGACAATGTTGAGGAATTCGCACAGAATTGTCTTGTGTCCAGACAAGAGTATCTCGAGGATTTATTCCCTCTCAGTGCGGTATAGAACCGCGTATATGATGTCATCACTAAAGGTTTCCTCATATAGGGGGTCTAGGAAAGATTCATCGTTCAAAAGGAATGTGTAGATCTGATGTAGTACTACAGATGAGTATCTAACTTGATAAAGAGTACTTACGACTCTCCGTAGAGGTAGCAATAGGTATTGTTGAGGTAGCCTTCTCTGTATGGGAACTTCACCAGCTCTACCATCCTGCAGTTGTCGAAGTACAGCCTCCACGGCCTCTGGGCGGGAGGACGTAGCTCCAGCCGTGCGACATGGATGTGGAAGTGGGGGATTCCTGGGGGGTCCACAGACATCCCCCTCACAGCTCCCAACACCATTGCCCACACTACCCCATCGTTAGTATCAAGCGTATCACTCTGGAAAAAATCACAGCGCTATAATATTTCCTTTCATTCGAAATTTGATATCAAAAATAAGCTCCTAATAAGGGTCTATATCATATTATAAATACACTCATCGACAAATTTTAAAGAAGTTGTACCTTTTAGCATGTATATCGGGATTCAGACAATAAATATGAAAGATACACTCATAGACAAAACTTAAGGAAGTTATACCTTTCAGCATGTATATCGAGATTCAGACAATAAATCTGAAAGATACACTCATAGACAAAACTTAAAGAAGTTATACCTTTAAGCATGTATATCGGGATTCAGACAATAAATCTGAAAGATACACTAATAGACAAAACTTAAAGAAGTTATACCTTTAAGCATGTATATCGGGATTCAGACAATAACTCTGAAAGATACACTCATGGACAAAACTTAAGGAAGTTATACCTTTTAACTTTATATCGGGATTCAGACAATAACTCTGAAAGATATTACAGTGACATTTATTGAAGACACACAAGATAACCATGTGTGAACAAAATTGCCTCTGTCTCCTTAAAATAGACGACCAGCGATATAAAAGAATTTTCACTTCCTTAGGTTGTACATGAGTGTATTAAATGGTACAATTCATTTTAATGATAAAGATTTCTTAAGTTAGTTTTTCTGGTCCTTTATCGCAAAGACGTACTCAACGTTGACGTTTGTGGCAGACTTGGTGCCGTTACTTCAAGTATAACGTGGATAGAAATCAGTGGAGTGGTGGATAGTCATCAAGTTCTTTAAATATTGAAATTCGAAACTATTTAAGACGCGTAAGATTCCTTTTGAAATTAAACAATATCTATTGCCCTTACTGCAATGGAAAAATTAATGGGAGGGCCTGGCTTATCAGTGGTGAACCCTCCCAGCGTTTTCGCCAGTTTAATCTACCATACCGCTGTTATATTGCCTTTTTAAGTATTGGTTAAATTATACCGTGGACCAGCAGCGGTATTTGCGGAACTTGGCATATAAGAGGCAACCACAATGGTATTGCTTCTTCATTTTTATGTATAGTGAAAAAAAAAACCTTTGTCAATGTAATACAGTCTGTATTAGTAGACAGAGTCGATATGCATGTATTTTTCCAAAAATATTTGATCAGGGGTATATCTTTAAAAAAAAGACACTTCGGTCAAAAGGGGGAAAAATTCTGGCTGAGATGTCTGTAATAGAACGAGGAATACCGTTCAATTAACCTCAAGAAAACCAAAGTTAGGTTGCTGAAGGAAGGTACCAAGAAAGGTCACAGGTCGTTGACATTGTCCAAGAAACTAATACAGTATGTAAATAATGTTGCATAAATTTCAATGCGCCCTACATTTATTCAAAACATTCTATGATATTTAATATTTATTTAAAACAGATTATTTTTATTATCATCATTCCTCTTTATAGTTTCATTCCTTTTGAAATATTGTTATTGTACATATATCTTGATTGGTTATTGGAGCGAGAGAGAACTGCAGATCACGACCTACGACGAAGAATAAATAAACACAATAACTTTAAATGGTAATTTTTTTTTTTACTTTTCTTTATTTCCTTTAACCCTTTAAGCACCAGGCAAGCCGATGTATCGGTTTGATGTAACTTGATGCTCTTTTTCTCCTTATACAAATCTAATGAAAAATAGTTAATTGTATTTTAAAGCGCATATTCTGTTGCATTGTGTTTCATATGTTTGTATGAATCATAAAAGCGTATATTTAAAAATAATAATAATTTAAAGAATAGTTTGCGAGTCTTTTGAAGGCTAACAATATCAGGAATGACCTTGAAAACGACCGTCATCTAAAGGGTTAAGTATCGAAATCCGCTCGGTGTATAACACCAAGAAGGAGGAAACCAAGGTCGATGATCCTACAAAACTGCAACTTGGTCAAACAATATATCGGCTATACCAGTCTTTGATTGGACAACAAAGTCCACCCTCTCTGACGATAATTATTCATTTGAGATGTTGACAATGAGTCACTGAGATGTCAGGGACTATATAAAAAATGGTTGAAGTAGCCATGTATATTTCTAAACAGAATTTCAAACAACAAATTATCTTCAAAATCTGCTAGTTTTGTTTAAAATAAATATAATAATAAGTAATAAACTCAGTGACACTTTGGAGAAAATGAATTAGAACACTTGTAGGGTTAAATAATTCCAATTGCCACACCTAGATGGCGCTGTGTTAAACTTTGTGTGTTATAAAAGTTACATTTTGTAAATGTAAATATTTAATTATTCTTTATTAAATTATTTTATATTTTATTGTAAACAATATGTTATATTTCTTTTTTGTTAAAATACCATTTAACTAAAAATTGTATGCCTAAATAAGTCGAGAGACTTTTTGAAATAAAAACAACTTTTAGTGGCTAACCGTGTCTGTGGTGATTAATGATCCTACACAATAATGTAAATCTTCACATAAATTTCACATATCAGGAAAATTTTCAAATATGACTATACAGGATTTAAATATTACAATAGTTTAAAATTACACAGAAAATCCTTCAAGAACAAAAGTAATTATTGCTTTTTATTATTTGTTTCTATATTATATGTTTCAATTATTAACACTTATTTTGGATCAAATTAATTTATTAAAACATCCAATATTTCGATGATTCCAAAATAAGCGTTAATAATTCTAAGTATTTAAAATGGATTGCTCGATTTTCAGCATATATAACAATTAGTTTGTAAAAAAGAGCAATCCATAAATATATCTTTAATTAAAAAGGCATATATTGGATCAAATTATCATTTATTTTACCAATATATGCCAATTTTTACCAATTTTATAAATATAATTTTTTTTTACACAAATAAATTTACTGGCAATGCGTTTCTTTTAGATATCATCAAATATTATCTCTACAGACCTTACTGCAATGATATGAGTTATTGAATGAGAGGGCTTGGCTCATCAGTAGTGAACCCTCTCAGCGGTTTCGCGAAATTAGCGATAGAGAGAGATGGCAATAAAATTTAATTTACTATAATTTATTTTACCAGTATATGCCTTTTTAATTAAAAATATATAACAATATTTAATTAAAAAGGCATATATTGGATTAAAAAATCATTTATTTTACCAATATTTCAGTTGGCTGAACGCCAACCTTTATCAAGGTGTTATAACAAATGAAAATGTTATAACACCTTGATAAAGGTTGGCGTTCAGCCAACTGAAATATTGGTAAAATAATTTATTTTTTGATCCAATATATGCCTTTTTAATTAAAGATTTATCTATGGATTGCTCTATTTTCAAAATATAACAATATATATTCCGAAAAAAAAATCTAGAACTTTTTATATTTACAAGTTACATAATTATCAACAACAAAGATGAATATTTAAAATGAAGTAGATAAATTACTAGATAGTTTTAAAACAATAATTCAAATAATACAAATTAAGGTGAAGCATACTATCACAAATTATTTTCTTTAAAAAAGAACTACTATAACACATCATAAAGATAAATATATAAATTTTACTTACTTACATATATATAACAATTGATGAGTCATATGTCTACTTGATATAATTTTCAATAAAATATGTATAACACAAAATGCACTTTTATTTCTGTCGAGGAATAAAATTTTGAAAGAGAATGGCGACAGTCACCTGTAGAATTGTGACAGCAAGGTTGACACTGAGATGTCAATGCAAGTGGACACCGCGACACTTGTTATATATAGATCTCAGATATCAACCACCTTCTCAAACCTTTGGCCGTTGAGGTGGTTGCAGCCTCAGCGATCACTAACATCAATAACCTATCTCTTCTGATACTATAGATCCTGGTGGATTCAGAGCGTCAACCGCCTCCACGTCCACACCAAGGGCCATCACTGCAAGACCACCCAGCTGTCCCTACTCAAGCAGCACACCTACGTCCACACCAAGGATAAGTCCCTACTAGCAATGCAGCTACAAGACCACCTAGAAGTACACCTACGTCCACACCAAAGATAAGCCCCTCCTAGTAATGCAGCTACAAGACCACCTAGAAGTACACCTACGTCCACACCAAAGATAAGCCCCTCCTAGTAATGCAGCTACAAGACCACCTAGAAGCACACCTACGTCCACACCAAAGATAAGCCCCTCCTAGTAATGCAGCTACAAGACCACCTAGAAGCACATCTACATTAACACCAACGATAATTCCTACTAGCACTGCAGCTACAAGACCACCTAGAAGCACACCTACATTAACACCAAAGATAAGTCTCTAGTAGTAATGCAGCTACAAGACCACCTAGAAGCACACCTACATTAACACCAAGGATAAGCCCCTACTAGCACTGCAGCTACAAGACCACCTAGAAGCACACCTACATTAACACCAAAGATAAGTCCCTAGTAGTAATGCAGCTATAAGACCACCTAGAAGCACACCTACATTAACACCAAAGATAAACCCCTACTAGTAATGCAGCTACAAGACCACCTAGAAGCACACCTACATTAACACCAAAGATAAGTCCCTAGTAGTAATGCAGCTATAAGACCACCTAGAAGCACACCTACATTAACACCAAAGATAAACCCCTACTAGTAATGCAGCTACAAGACCACCTAGAAGCACACCTACGTCCACACCAAAGATAAGTCCTTACTAGCAATGCAGCTACAAGACCACCTAGAAGCACACCTACGTCCACACCAAAGATAAGTCCTTACTAGCAATGCAGCTACAAGACCACCTAGAAGCACACCTACCTTCACACCAACGATAAGCCCCTACCAGGGCCAACAATGCAGCTACAAGACCACCTAAAAGAACACCTACATCCACACCAAGGATAAGCCCCTACCAGCACTGCAGCTACACCACACAATACAGATCCAATATCCACATTCAGAAGAACCACCGTCCATTGGAACAGAGCCCAACAACTATCCTGTCGACATCCCCAGTTCACTCCCATGGGTCTAATCACAGAGATGGTTCTCACATCTCACCTCTCCCACTTTTTAAAATTAGTTTCTTATCTTTTCTAACCTACTTTTACAAAACAACTTTTTAATTCTATCTCTAATGTCCTTATATATACTCTTTTTCAATATAGCATTATAACAATTTATTTTACAAATGTCTCCAATTTTTCAATATATAAAATTGTATTAGTATATATTTTTGTTCACTTTTAGTCAAATATTCCTTTGTTTTTGTTGTTGTTGCTTATTGCTCAAGTAATTTAAACGATCTCCATTAGGTTCCATTGTCTCACCTTTTCTATTATAGTCCTGGGGTTTTCTCAGAGGTCTTTTTTGGACGATTTGATACAATTCAATAGAATATTCCTTTGTTATATCATTTTTTTTATTTCATCTCAATTTGCAGGTGTTACATTCGAGCACAGCTCGCGAGTCACCTTGTCCAGATTATTTACACATGGCGAGTTGTAATGCTGGAGTGACCCCCCGAACCTTACAGGAGGGCAGTTGTTGGGTGTTTGGCTGTCAGCTAGCCATTGGGTCCAGGTCGTCGGATTCGCTGGCTGAGGTCACCTTGATTTTGAACAATTTCTTGTATAGTTGGATTTGATGATTTTTGAAATTGCGAGAATAGTCTTGTCTCAGAGTCTTGATAAATCTCTTCTATATTAGGCTGGTTGAGATCTTCTTTGAGAATTTTGTTTGAAAGATTGAATGGGGCTCCTATAGTGATTCGTAAGCAAATCCTCATGAAGGCATCTATTCTTTTTTTATCCGTAGGTGTGATATATTTGCCCCAGACTGGTAGTGTGTTATATCATTATGGCAGTAGAGTATCTTGTATAACCCGTCAACCAATAAGGAGTCAATTTTAGATCACGTGACGTCTCTATACATATTTATTATTATTTTTAGCTATCTCCAGCCAACTAAAGCGTTTTTCAACAAACCATAGCTTTCTACAGCCTACCCCGGACATCTCCAACTATCGCCAGTAATTTCAAGGCAAATCTTTTTCTTACCTACATTTCTATAACATTCTAAATCAAGTAATTCAACAAATGTATTGATAAGGCAAATTCGTAAATTCAATATTTTCTATTAATTATAAAAAAAGGTTCATCAAAAAAGATTCAGGTAATTGAATTAACAATAATTATAATTATTGTTATAATTAGCACAAAGAGTTAAATTTAGATAAGATGCTGTTTCTTTTGGGACAAATGAAAATAATTTTTGATAAACCAGTGTATTGTAATAAGGTTTATGCAAAAATGCTTACGTAATATTTTTTGCATTATTTGCTGTATTTATCCCAATACCAAAAAAAAAGGCTGTCACGCAAAAACCATGGGTTATAATTCCTACCAAATAAATAACAAATTTTAACTTGGAAATCTTTACCTAATGAATTTTATTCAACAACATATTCAAATTGTAAAATACTTTTTGTCACAAAAATAATGCTAATATAAATTCTCTCTCTATTTCCCAACCACTATAACATAGTAGCCCACCTTTTAATCATTTTTTAAATTACTTTTTTAAATTGTGTAAATTCAACTATATGTAAATAAGTTGAACCATTTACACCTTAACCCTTTCAACACACGGTATGCAAAACAGCTAAGTAAACAAGCCTATATACAATACTAGCCGAATGACCCGGGCAACGCCCGGGTTTTACCCGATTAAATGCTTTTATTCAAATACTATTCGTTACAATTATAAATTGGCGCCGTGGATGTCATTCTTGTATAATATATAAATGAGTTTTAAAAATTGTAAAAAAAAATGCATCGGCCGGGAATCGAACCAGGACCGCCCGCGTGGCAGGCGAGCATTCTACCACTGAACCACCGATGGTTATGAGAACTAACCATATTTGGGTATTTATTCCATTCACCAAGCAAACCGTGACAGAATTGATTAAGAATTGTTGCTTGATTATGACGCTGATAACTGTATATTTTAATTTAGTACATATTTTTCATGATAAGGCACAATTTGGATTATAGATTAGAAACACAAGGTAATAAGACCTAATTCAAATAATTTAATAGTGTGTGACGTTTCGGTAACAGCGTTGTTACCATCATCAGATGGTAGACAAGAGATAAGAATGACTAAAGATTCCTTTGTCTGATGATGGTAACAATGCTGTTACTCAAACGTCACACATTATTAAATCATTTGGATTAAGTCTTATTTTCTTGTATTTACATATTTTTCATATATTCAATTTTTAGTGACATTTAACAAGCCAATGTCCTCACGTTTGAAATCCTAATTTGTTGAAATTTATTGTTTATTATAACCTGTATCTCTTATATCACTTAACTATCAGCATACATTATATTCAATTGTATTTTAAGAATAAATATTTTTATTTGTGGACAATACTAATAAATAAAAGCGTTACAACCAATATGCAAATCTGACCTAGCTCTCTAAACTAACTCTTATGGAAATTTTAGAACTTTTTATTTTCATCTTAATTCTTTTTATGTGAATATTCATTATTTATGTTAAAAATTATTTTTATTTTATTTTAAATAATTTTATTGGAATTACTTTCAAATATGGTACGTAAGGTGTCAAATATGTGGTTTATTGTTTCAATATGCGATTAATACAAATATAAAGTGTGGAATTTACCTATATTTATATATTTTTAATTTTTATTATCCCTAGTACACGTGGTACAGGGCATGATAATCATGGTGGGTATAAGTTGGCGTCTTTTAGGGTAAGTTCACCACATGTCTACACATGTGAAAAGTAGTTCGACTTTGCACTTAAAAATTTGCCAGAGCCCTGTTGGTTGCCTGCTTCGCTGGTGGGGTTGGATTTTTACAAGAATCGGCGGCCATTGGAGCATTTTTTTAATTGGAAAAAAAGTGTCTAATGCGGGATTAGATCCCGGGTCGTAGCGGTCGAAAACCAACGGTTTAGACCATCCTTCCACCGACCCCCTGTATCGTGGAATATATAGGTTAAAATATGATTTTAAAAAATACGAAGTGTGTTATGGATTTGATCAAAAGGTTTTAGTTTGAAACAAAAAAAAAAAACGTAATATTTCGAGAGAACAAACGTCTCTATTTTTCAAACAGTTGTTTATGAGTTAGTATATCCATCGGGAAAAATTCAGTATGGAACGAATGTCCTTAATAAAGGGTTTTGCTGATGTTTACAATCTAGATCTTTGTACTGCTGTCAAAGTAGAATGTTTTTGAGTTTTCCTGGGACTGCATTTTATGAATTGTATATAGTCATTAGGTATCATTTTTTGGTTGTGATAATATTCTTGTTAATTACTAAGAACAGGGGGTCGGTGGAAGGATGGTCTAAACCGTTGGTTTTCGACCTCTACGACCAGGGTTCGAATCCCGCATTGGACACTTTTTTTTCTATTAAAATGAATGCTCCAATGGCCCCCGATTCTTGCAAAAGTCCAACCTCACCAGCAATTTCAAATAATCAAACGGGGCTCTGGCATATTTGTAAGTGCAAAGTCGAACTGATTTCCACATATGTAGATATGTGGTATACTTACAGTAAAAGCAGTCGCTAACTACCCACCATGATTATCATGGCCTGTACCACGTGTATTAGGAATAATAATAAACATTACTATAAACAATTTTATCATAGAAGGATAATTCCTATTTAACGACTACCTACAATTGACTTAATCCAGTTCCAGATGAACCCATCAACACTTAGTACGTGGTGGCTCTATAAAGATGCGCATCTCGCTTGATAAGGAGAGACTCTCGGCTTCTCAAAACATTGATATCAATTTTGATTTAAAATAAACTATTTCGATCATATCTAAAATATGTTTCGTTATTCATCATATATACAATGTAAGAATTATACAATCAACAACAACAACAATAGCAAAAAGCTTTATTAAACCTTTTAGTCTTATACAGATTCTCTGAGCAGAAATGTAGGGGTCATACAAGAAAAACAGTAATAATACCAGTAAAAATAAGAATTTATAATATGATGCACTAGAGCGCCATCTGTTATCAAAATTCGAAACTATTTTAAAGGCGTAAGAATACCAGTTAGATTAAACTGGAGAAACCTCTAGGAGGGTTCACCACTGATGAGCCAGGCCCTCCCATTGATTTTTCCATTGCAGTAAGGGCAGTAGAAATTATTTAATTTCGAAAAGAATCTTACGCTTCTAAAATAGTTTCGAATTTTGAATAAAATAAGCATTGTTATTATTAATATTTTTAAAGCTACTCACATATAATGGTATTATGAAATTTATTTACAGAGGTTAACTTAATTAAGAAAATCAAGCTAATAGATTAGTCTGGGTAAATTGTAGGAAAATAAATTTCTCATACATGGATTTACCACGGAGTCTCTGCAAGTGAAAAAAAAGTAAAAGCTAATCATATATTTAATATTCTAAATTATTTAGAGGCATACGATTCTTTTTGAAAATAAACAATTTCTACTGCCCTTACTGCAATGGAAAAATTAATGGGAGGGCCTGGCTCTTCAGTGGTGAACCCTCCCAGCGGTTTCGCCAGTTTAATCTACCATATCGCTGTTATATTGTATTTTTGGAACTTCCTTTTATAGTGATACTGTTGTTAGACTCTTGGAATGGGTATTTTAGAAGAACTATGGACATAAGCTTTGAGGACAGTAGAATTACATGCATTTATAAATATATAATATTAATATTAATGGGGAAAACTATTCAATATTTAATCATAGATAACTAGATTAATATCGATCTTGAGTATGCGTATCTTCTTTTTGCTTCTCATATTTTCGAATGTTAGGTATTGTTACTTTGTTACTGCTTTGTAAAAATGGAATGCCACTTTGCATCAGTCTTCTATTACTTGCTTTGACTCCGACTAATTGACCAAATAGGGATGACCTTCTAGTCCTACAACAAGGATGCGCAGAAACAGACTAGAATTATACAATCTCTAAAAACCATAATTGCTAACTGTATATTTGTATTTATTTTATTGGTTGTTCGTAGATAGGATGTCCGCCTTTGCCGGTCCCAAGCTTGGATGAAAAAGGAGGAAGGGGAGCAGTAACAAGCTCACTAAAAAACCTGGGCTCAGCTGGCCCGGCTGATAGTACCCTGTAAGGGCTCCTAATCCAGGGATACAGGATGAGCAGCGTTTGTACTCCATGTTAGGAGCGGCTGCACATGGCGTCTGTTCCTCATGTCAGAGACGGCCATTTCTTTTGGAGCTAAGTCGGCCTGCCACTGAGTAGTGCTCCCAGTCTTAATGACAAAGGCAGACGCATTTTACTTCACCCAATCATGATGATTGTCTGCCGGCAGACACCATCAAAAGGCTCAAGCTTTATAAGCTGATTGAGTGGAGAAAAGAAAGAAGAAGAGATAGGATGTGGAATCAATCATGATTTTAATGCCTTTTTTTTTACTTTTACTCAAACCTTGTAATTCACCAATTGTTTATGTAAAGTAGTTCTCTGAATTCAGTATTGTTGTTTAACGCAAACATCCCTTGAGGAGATATCTCGTCTGATTTGAGAGAGAGCTATAATAAATCCAATCTCTTTGGTAGGTCAAAATATACATATAAATTTGGTTTTAAAATGATATTTTTCGATCATATATCTAAGATATTCTTCGTTATTGGTCATTAATATAATGTAGGAATTATACACTTTCCTTGGTAGGTTAAAATATTCATATAAATTTGTTTTAAAGTGATATTTTCGATCATATATCTAAAATACGCTTCTTTATTGGTTATAAATATAGAATAATATCACGGAGCAAGCTAAATAAACGTTTAGTTTATTTTTACTCCACTAGATGGCGCTCTGCCATCTAAAAAGCACATGTGCTCGTGGTCAGGAGAGAGAGATGCCTTCTTTATTTTTAATATAATAATTATATACTCTCTTTGGTATGGCAAAGCGTACAGCTACGGTTACGATCTAACAGCTCGAAATGCCAACGTGGCTTAGCCTTTATTGATGGCACAAGAATAGCTATTTGGCAAACAGTCTGGAATGGAATGAAATAACCATTCGGAACCATTTGGCTTTTCGCCATCTTTAATGATCGTTTGAAAGGTTAGGTTATATATTTTTTATCACACTACCTCATCTCTTCTCTTTATTTTACACCTTTTATTCATATATTGAAGTGCATATAGAGTAATGTGTGAAAATATATTGGAAAAAATAGAAAGGTCAGGTGTTGATATTGTCGCGGAGATAAATAAGGCAAGGACAAATTTAGAAATAATTAATTTATTATAAAGGTGGGTATTTACCTTCTAGTTCTCCAATAAAATATATACAAGAGGTATTTATAGGGAGAACAACTTATCCCAAGGTAAATATAATAACAATGCGAGTGGTCAGCCACCGTCCCGTTTTCCTTATTTGCCGATAAGATTCCGAGAACCTCTTACACCTGTGGTCCCCCCCGGAGTCCAGTAATGATTGACAGGTATCCCATGGAGCTTCTTGTGACCGGAGTTGCAGAGCTACTTGACAATATTAAAAACAAAGACAACAAATGGCAGAGGGTCATCTAGTGGAACAGAAATAAACTAAATGTTTATTTAATCTGTTCCCTGATATTTAGCCAATATTCTTGATAAATAAAGAAAATCCATCCACGAATAAAAAAACAAGAAAATGGGTTAGCCAAATTTTCGGGAAACAGGTTAAATCAATGTTTAGTGATTTCTGTTCCACTAGACGGCGCTCTGATATCTAGAAAGCACATGTGCTCCTGGTCAGGATATGCCTCCTTTGTTTTTTTAATAGAGTAATGTGTAAATAAAAGTCGCTTATCTCAATGCAAAATGTATCAAAACCTTTTCGTTTTGTACTTGTGATGTTCCTCTTCGATTAAATACATAAATATGCTTTACCAAATTAAAAAACAAATTTTAATTAAATATCTTTTAATGTTATATATACACTTTTGAATATATTCATAACAAAAACAACAATTACAGTGCTGCCAAATCCAAACAATCAAAAATAAATTAATTAAACAGAGTATATTATAATATTATTAAAAGGTATATTACGTACTCAACGCAGATAATCTATATGGATCTGTGAAATTGCGTCTATCAGTTTTTACAATTAGGTTTCAAATCTTATTTCCAACCAAAATTTAACTCTTATTAGTTTATAATTAGTTTGAAGAGAGTCTTCTTCTTTCTTATCTCCACTCAATCATATCAGGGTATCAAGCTTGTAAAGCTTGTTGATGGTGTCTGCCTGGGATGAGTAGAGCTCATCAATGGATGAGGTAATACAGTCAATAATGTGTTTTGGGGTGTTGAATGGAATCTTATTATTTCTTATCTCCACTCAATCATATCAGGGTATCAAGCTGGTAAAGCTTGTTGATGGTGTCTACTGGGGATGTGTAGAGCTCATCAATGAATAAGTCAATACAGTCAATAATTTGTTTTGGGGTTGCAGGTTGACACTTAGAACATAGTGGGAAAATCTTGCAACCATTCTGGAAATTCATTGTCTGTAGATGACCAGACTTTAGTCTGGAAATCAAAGGTTGTTGAATAGAATTGAAATGTTAAACATATTTGCAATTTTTAAAAGATGTGAGGAAAAATAGAAAGAGGGGAGAAGCATGATTGGGATGAGAAAGTCGCAAGAAATCTTGCACCGGGTCCCTACAAACCTCGGGACTTTATCTCTGACTATTGACCAATATAATTTATATATTATGATGCATTAGCACGCCATCTGTTATCAAAATTCGAAACTATTATAGACGCGTATGAATCTTGGGACAGTAGATATCTTTATCTTTAAAAAGAATCATACGCGTCTATAATAATTGCGAATTTTAATAATTTGTATATAAAAGGGAAAAAACCTCATTATTAATTATATTACCTCATAATACAAACATTGGATTAAATTCTAAATAGAGAGTTTCTATACACAATTTAACAATACAAGGTTGTACCGAAATTTCGTGTTTTTCTTAAAACGTTGTTTTTCTTATTATATGGCGAATAATATTATTACGGCGAATACATAATAATACAATTACTTTATACATAATACAAATATATTATACATATCGGCAAATAATTTTATTATCACTTGGCGAAAAATATTATTACGGCGAATACATAATAATACAATTACTTTATACATAATACAAAGACATTATACATATCGGCGAATAATTTTCTTATCACTTGGCGAATAATATTATTACGGCGAATAGATAATAATACATAATACAATTGTAAATAGTTATAGAACGAAGAGAAAATTTTTTTTATTAAAATGCATGGGCTACTAATGTCTTCGTTTTATAACTATTTACAATTCTATAAGAGAAATTTTCATGATTCATGTTAACATAATACAATTACTTTACATAATACAATTACATAACAATACATAATACAATTACAATTTACTTTGAATGTAATTCTACTGTCCTATAAGCTTATGTCCATATTTTCTTAAAAACAATTTCTGAGATTCCACCCTTCAGTGCTGCGTATATAAGAAGAATCGTCCAATACAGTATTAGAGTTCTGAGAAGCGGTCTGGTGGATTAAATTGGCGAAACCGCTGGGAGGGTTCACCACTGATGAGCCAAGAGCCCTCCCAAATATATTTTTTCATCGCAGTAAGGGCAGTAGAAGTTTATATTATGTATAAAAGAAACATTCGTGATTTTAAATCCTTTCATTTTATACTTTATACATAATACAAAGTTATTATACATAGCGGCGAATAATATTGGTATTTCAATTGTTTGCACGTATTTGCGAACTTTTGGGGACAACATGTATGTAAATAATACAATATATAAATAATAGTTAAAGATTAAGATTCATTTTTATCATAAACACACTTCTTTAATTATAAACTTCATTTTTATCATCATAATACCCAAAAGCTCGAGAGAATGTAAAAATAAAGTCAGAAACTTATCCTTGAGCCGTGTTTTATTACAATCCAATTTATAATACAATATAATGCGGCTTATGATTGTAGAACGACATTTGAAAATTATCCCGCATGTATTTCTTTTGAACGAAAATCGAAATTTATCCCAAGGAGAAACAACGACCATTTCTAACCTTAGGGATGAAGTATGAAAGGATGAATTGTGAAGTGTAATGATAAACAGAAAAATAAATTTCGATTTTTCATTCGAAAGAAACACATGCGGGATAATTTTCAAATGTCGTTCTACAATTCAATATGTCACAACTTGTCAAAATTAGCAGCTAATATCGAAAGAGTCTCGGTGACAAAAAAAAAAAAAAAACAATAAAATACAAGATGGCCCATAAATCCCGAAAACATTTATTTTTATTAAAATTAAAAGGTTTATAGAATAAAAAACTATATTTTATTCTGGTTTGTCTTCAGTGTTTAATAAAAAAATAAAAGTGTTCGCAATTTATAGGCTATTCTATAGATTATGTAGATCATCTTACCAAGCTTCTATCATTCCAGGCCACACTCTATTCACATCTCAATAAAAGTTAAAGTAAGTGACGCACCTAAACTACCGGATTGTTAAACTCCATCAGGAAATGTCTCTATAAAAGGGGAGCTTAA
>CP092871.1:15382165-15438953 GCA_030710605.1 Cordylochernes scorpioides
GTCTCAGCTTTTCTATTATAGTCCTGGGTGTAGACATCATAGAGAAGAAAAGAGGGGTGTTGTTGGTCTGAAGACCTGGAAGTACCACTCGGTAGCAGTTTCAATGAAGTTTTGAATTCTCATAGATTAATGGAATGCTTAATCTTCCCATGAATAGCTTCATTTTAGCAAAAACAACACTTTATTCTACCAACGTATACCATTCACAAACTTTACATATCACAAAACAACAACAACAAAGGCTTTTATTAGGGCCCATTGCCCTGTATGGATGCGCCATACAACAACAAAATAATACAGTAATTGTTCCTTCCTTTCCCTATGTGCACGTGAGCATTTGTTACATACTACAAAACGACAACAACAACAAAAATACTTTTATTAGGGCCCATTTCCCTGTATGGATTCGCCATACAACAACAAAATAATACAGTGATTTTTCCTCCCTTTCCCCATGTGCACGTGAGCCTTTGTTACATATCACAAAAAACTCCTTATTACCAAATACTATTTTTTTTTTCAAAGTTAATATTTTCTCCAACATATAAAATATAATAACGATCGCTTATATTTTATAATGAAAAAAATAACTTTTCAAAGAAATATTTGCCCATACATTTATTATTTTATTATTTGAAGGATAGGGAGTTGATCCAATTTGCATATAAAGCTACCCGTGAATACAATGTAATCCGCGAAGGGATATGTAAATAAGATATTGAGCGGTGAGAGGTAAAATTGTGGAAGAGATTGGAATTGATTTAGTTGACACGGGGCTACTGTGAGGACTCGGACCTTTTTTAACATGTCAAATAGACATCACAGAGACATGTTAGACGCCAAGTCTTTTCTGACTGGAAATTCACTATATATCTATATATCTAAAGAGACAATGGTCGCCTCTCCCGTCAAAATAAACGTCAAAACTAGACGCCAACTATTGACCGTCACCGCAAACTAGCGGCCTCAGGTCGGTGACAAAGCCACAACATCAGCTTTGGCAAACTGAAAAGCGTCTACCTTGAGACCATCTCATGGAATAAAGTCCGCCCTAGGCTGACGAGGGCCATTAGCCCGAAACAATGGTGTCTAGGTGGACTCTTTTTAGTTTTCCAAAGCTGGTGTTGTGGTTTTGTCACCGACCCAAGGCCGCTAGTTTGCGGCGACGGTCAATAGATTGAGTCTAGCTTTACGTTTATTTTGACGGGAGAGGCGACCTTTGTCTCTATATCTATAGATAATTTTTATTATTATTATTATCCCTAGCACACGTGGTACAGGACATGATAATCATGGTGGGTAGAAGTTGGCGACTGCTTTTACTGTAAGTGCACCACGTGTCTACACATGTGAAAACGGTTCAACTTTGCACTTACAAATGTGCTAGAGCCCAGTTTGGTTACTTGCAATCGCTGGTGGGGTGGGACCTTTGCAAGAATCGGGGGCCATTGGAGCATTTTTTTAATTAGAAAAAATAACCAATGCGGGATTCAATCCCGGGTCGTAGCGGTCGAAAACAAACGGTTCAGACCATCCTTCCACCTACCCCCCATGTAGATGGTATATGACCCAAATATGTTTTTCTTAATCCAATGAGTTATCAGAAAGTTGCAGCCAATCGGGTTAAAGAGTTGATTCCATGAAGTCCGTGTAGTTACTTGTCGCCGATAGGGACTGTCATCTGAGCTTAAGTCCATCTGGACCTGATTCAGAGAATTATCATACCTGTAAGGACAAAATTCGAGCTATTTTTCCTTTGTGTAGACATGTGGTGCACTTACAGTAAAAGCAGTTTCCAACTTCTACCCACCATGATTACATGGCCTATACCACGTGTACTAGGGATAATAATAATAATAATAATATAGTTATAAAATAATTGTCCATCTCCCAAAATCCTATCCTACAGCCTCAAAGTGGCGGGAGGGTGTAAACAGGTATCACAGGACGTCGGGAGTTTAACTCCTGGTAGGGCCACCCTGTGCTACATACCCGGCTAATGTAGGAAGGTATCAATTGGTAGCGTCTGTTCTCCATAGGGGCGGCTCCACTCAATGTCAGGAGACCAAAAGAAGCAAAGTCACACTGAGTGGTACTTCCAGGTCTTCACACCAAAAGTAGATGTACCCCTATTTTCTTTTCCATAATGTCCAATGCGATTCCCAACCAGCCAGTCCTGAATATCTATTAAATTGTATCAAATCATCTAAAAAAGACCTCTGTGAAAACCTCAGGACTATAATAGAAAAGCTGAGGCAATGAAACCTAATGGATATAGTTTAAACGACTTGAGGAATAAAAAACAACATCAAAATAATATTATAAAGTAAATAAAGCTTCCAGGATTAAGTTTCTTGTTCAAATTTTTATTTTTAAGCTTTCAGACTTGTCAGTCCTTCAACAGGATTATCACGTTAATAAATTGATGATATATACTATTTTTATATACAAATTAATGTTTACATATTTTGAATATTAATGATATTGAAAGGGGGAGAAAATATATATTACGTTTCTCCCCCTTTCCATATCATTAATATTCAAAATATGTAATAATTAATTTGTATATAAAAATAGTATAATCATCATTTTATCATCGTGATACTCCTGTTGAAGGACTGACAAGTCCGAAAGCTTGAAAATAAAAATTTGAACAAGAAACTTAATCCTGGAAGCTTTATTTACTTTATAATATTATAAATCAGGGAAGAACGTTTATTTATAATCAAAATAATTATCCATGTTATCTGGATTCCATAGACTATGTTGGTACAATACGGAAGTTTTGGCAGACAACATGGACGGAGAGGTCAACGTCTGCTTGATCCAAGTTAACGGTAATTGGTTCGGCTGCTAATTGGAAACTAATTTGTTACTCTCTCGCCAATTACCATCGTCGTTTCTCTCTACCACGATTTCTCTATAAATATATTCCTGTTTCTACTATTTCATTTATATATATTCGTTTTACTTAATTTTATGAAAATTCGAAACTATTTTAGACCCGTAAGATTCTTTTGAAAATTAAGCAATTTCTACTGCCCTTACTGCAATGGAAAAATTAATGGGAGGACATGTCTCATCAGTGGTGAACCCTCCAAGCAGTTTCGCCAGTTTAATCTACCATACCGCTGTTATACCGAATATTTCGATCTTCCTTTTATAGTGATACTGTTGCTAGACTCTTGGAATGGGTATTTTAGATGAAATATGGACATAAGCTTTGAGGACAACATAATTACATAGATTTATAAATATATAATGTGCTCCGAGCAATCGCTCATCCAATATTTAGTGCTTAATATTATATTGCTAGGTCTCTTGTGTGATATTAGTGATAATTAAATAGAATACCTGTTGTTGTTGTTGTGTTCTATGAAGAGCCTCAGATGTCTCCATACATCTCTATCGGGGCAGTCGCAATGTACTCTATCTTGGGAGTGTATACTGTATTGTTGTTGTTGTCGTGTCCAATGAAGAGCCTCAGATGTCTCCATACATCTCTATCGGGGCAGTCGCAATGTACTCTATCTTGGGAGTGTATACTGTATTGTTGTTGTTGTCGTGTCCAATGAAGAGCCTCAGATGTCTCCATACATCTCTATCGGGGCAGTCGCAATGTACTCTATCTTGGGAGTGTATACTGTATTGTTGTTGTTGTCGTGTCCAATGAAGAGCCTCAGATGTCTCCATACATCTCTATCGGGGCAGTCGCAATGTACTCTATCTTGGGAGTGTATACTGTATTGTTGTTGTTGTTGTTGTGTTCAATGAAGAGCCTCAGATGTCTCCATACATCTCTAACGCAGCAGTCGCAATGTCTTATATCTTGGGTGTGTATACTGTACTGTTGTTTTCGTGTTTAATGAAGAGCCTCAGATGTCTCCATACATCTCTATCACAGCAGTCTCAATGCCCTCTATCTTGGGTATGTAAAGCTGCTGTTCTGGGTCCATGTCAATTTTCTGCAAGGCTGCGGCCATTGCTGGGCATGAGAATATGCGGGTAGGTTCCACACCAGGACAATTATAAGATCTCTTAACCTGATATAAGGTTTTCCCAAAGGTTCGTGTTTTTCTTAAAACGTTGTTTTTATCATTACTTGGCTAATAATATTATTACGGCGAATATACATAATAATACATAATACAATTATTTTATACATAATACAACGACATTATACATAACGGCGAATAATATTATTACGGCGAATATACATAATAATACATAATACAATTACTTTATACATAATACAAAGATATTATACATAACCAAAAATAATATTATTACGGCGATTAGATAATAATACATAATACAATTACTTTATACATAATACAAAGATGTGACCCCATCTGCAGCACCTCGGCCATCTACACCAGTGGCCCCAGCCGTACCTGTGGAGATGGCGCCTCCTGCCCCTCCACCTGTGACCCCTGCTCCGTCCTTGCGGGCTCCTGGGGGTTCCGTGAGCCCCCAATCAACGAAGTCGGGACCCCCCCGCTCAGGACATTGAAATGCCCGCCATCGAGGAGTCCTCCGCTTCCTCTACATCATCGAGCAGGACATCCATGAGAGATGACCTCGTGGCGTTCATCCGAAGAAGCCCCACCGTGTCCTTTACTGGGACGGACGCTCTTGGTCTTGGGCGCGAGGAGGTCTTGGACCTCCTCTCCTCGAGGACCAAGGCCCAAAGAAAACGCTGGCTCCTGACACCTCCGCAGACCGATGCTCTTGCCGGTCTGATTAAACAAATACTTGGCCTGAAGCCCGCAGGCAATACCAATGTATACAAAATCTTACACCAGGTCAAATCCGAATTGAAAAAAGGACCGGCGGCAGTGCCTCCAACACCCCCACTGCCTGCGCCTTGGCCTGCCGAGCCAGCACCACCCGCTCCCCAAGAGAGGGAGTCGACGCCGGCCATGGCCACACGTTGCGATGAATTGCAACTTTTAACCGTCCAATTGATGAAGGAACTCAACCTCTGGCCACAACTGGACTCTTTATACCCTGACCTCGTGGAAGCGGTGCTATACCCTGAGGATAGGAAGGGCTTCCTCAGGAGACTTTCGCCGGGGAACAAGAAAGCTATCATCCAAGTCCTGGACAAGCTTTCCGAGCACACTCGGGACTTACACTCCCTTACTCTCAGGGACCTATCTGAGCTTAGGGCCGCCTTGCCGTCCGACCTCCTGTTGAAATAATTGTAAAATAATTGTAAATATTTAAGCTTTCTCTCCGGAGTGTACTAATTGACTGTGCAGTCAATAAAATCTGTTTAATTGGTTGGTTACATAATACAAAGATATTATACATAATGACAAATAATATTATGATATATTAATATATGCCAAAGCATATAATAGCAAAAGAAGTGAAATATAAATTCAGAACTTCTCGCATGGGTAGATAGAAGTTCGTCTTTTCGAATTTTATATATCGGGTTTTAGTGAAGGTCATTACGTGTCAAACTTTTTTTATTTATCGAAAAAATGATTATCGATAGATTTTTCCAGATTCTTTTCTTCTTTTTACGCCTTGTGAGATATTTCTGTTTTTATTTTTAATTTTAGAGTCTGAATCAAATGAATAAAACGGAGTTAAATGAAGATGATAAGGTTGTAGAATTGTTGTTGCGTGATGTGTTGATGTGGCTTGTGGAAAGGCTGCTGATAAAATTATAATTAAAATTAATTTATTTAAAGCAAGAAATTATAAAGAGAAAAGAAGCAACGGTTGAAGTAACGGCCGTTGGACTAGCCTTGTTGTTTACCGCGTGAGTTCCAGATCAAGTGTTCCCCCAACACTTGCTTGCCGAGGCATAGTGGGGCCGCCAATTTTCTGCCCGTATGTGTTTTGAAGCTTTGTCCCAGTTCGCTGAAGCAAAGTGCGGTCGCCACAAGGTTATAAGTTATAACCTTATCATCCTCATTTAACTCCGTTTTATTCATTATTATAAATTTTAATAACATATTATTATAACATATAACATGTAATACCATTTGTAATACCATTAGTACTATTCTTACATAATACTATAATACGTATACATCCATGCAAAAGTCCAAACCTATCAGCGAGTGCAAGTAACCAAACGAGGCTCTGAGATATTTGTAAGTACAAAGTCGAACTGATTTTCACATGTGTAGACATGTGGTGCATTTACAGTAAAAGCAGTCGCCTACTTCTACCCACCATGATTATCATGGTCTGTACCACGTGTATTAGGGATAAGCAAAAAAAACGTATAAATTCAGACGTACTTACAGACGTAGCGGTGCTTTGAAAAAGAATCTTTAAGAAGAAAACAATAACATTAATGCGTTGAAACGAAGTAAAGATATTTATAGAATGCAAATATTATGTCTAATTTAAAAAGGCAATCTTAAAATTTACATAATTACCTAGCCATTTTAACAAAACCAATAGATTATCTGTCACATTTTGTCATTTAGAAATAAGAAGAAAAGACAATACATCAATTAAACATATTGACCCATTATAGAAATGTATAAATAAAAATAGAAAAAAAAACAGAAAATTTAACTTTGTACGTTAAAACTACCTATTATCTCAAGTTCACTTTGTTAAAATTATTCGTAAAAAGAAATATTTTCTAATTACGAATTCTTTTAAAGTTATAATTACCTAAATAGCGAGAGAAAAAAATATAAAGAAATATTTAAAGTAATATTTCTTTTTTAAATAAATTGGGAAGTAAACTTACGTTGTATGGTTTAATAACAACCTTCAATAAATAAAATTGATGAGGAATTGGGTAATTTCTAAAACATATTTACAAAGAAAAATTTTACTTTTTCCCAAGGGAAGAACACATTTAGATAATTTGTCTCCCCTTTAAAACATTTTAGAAGTAAAAAATTGCTGATAATGTTAAAGAAATGAAATTTATTTTGTGAATCACCTTTAATGGAGGGGGGACCATGTCTCATTAGATAGAAACTGGGCCAAGGTTGATCTTTTTTTATTATTATTTCGTTGACACCATCGTTTATATGAAGATTCTTTAATTAAACCATTTATCAAACACGACCTTTTGTGGTTTAAGTTTTATGAGTCGGTGGAAGGATGGTCTAAACCAGGGGTGGCGAACGTGCGGCCTTAAGGCCGCATGTGGCCTTTTCTTGCCCAAGTTGTGGCCTTTTCATAATTCAAAATTATAATTTTTGTTTCGCAGTTTTCAATTACTTTCCTTATTTTATTGAAAATATCTAATACGAATGTCATATATTATATAATATATATATGGATGCGGCCTTCTCAAAAATGGTAAAATGAAAATTGGCCTTCTTATATAAAAAGGTTCGCCACCCCTAGTCTAAACCATTCGTTTTCAACCACTACGACCCGGGTTCGATTCCTGCATTGGGCACTTTTTTTTCTTATTAAAAAAGAAAATGCTCCAATGGACCCCGATTCTTTTAAAAGTCCAACCCCACCAACGAGTGCAAGTAACCAAACAGGGTTCTGGCACATTTGTAAGTGGAAAGTCGAACCAACGGTTTAGACCATCCTTCCATCGACCCCCCATGTAGATGGTATATGACCCAAATATGTTTTTTCTTAATCCAATGAGTTATCAGAAAGTTGCAGCCAATCGGGTTGAAGATTCGATTCCATGAAGTCCGTGTAGTTACTTGTCGCCGATAGGGACTGTCATCTGAGCTTAAGTCCATCTGGACCTGATTCAGAGAATTATCATTCTTGTAAGGACAAAATTCGAGCTATTTTTCCTTTGTGTAAATATGTGGTACACTTACAGTAAAAGCAATCGTATACTTCTACCCACCATATGATTATCATGGCCTGTACCACGTATACCAGGGATAAGCAAAAGTTTTATATTTTATAAACTACAATATAGAGTGTATATGGAACAAGCTATAATGTAGGGAAAATGATACTTGCCTGTTATGTAAGAACAACACGACAATAAACAAGAAACAGTTTGAAATTTGACATAAAAAATGTCTATAGTTTATACGAAAAGGGAAAATAGAATATCGATATAAGTCGGTGGATGAGAGGGTAACACGCTCGATTCCCGACAGTCATGAACCGGGATTGAATCCCGCGTTAAATTTTGTTTAATATGTGAATAACCTTCACATATTATTCACTGTTTCAATTATCATGAACTAGGTTGCTCTTGTTGAGCGGTACCTATTAATGAGATTTTGAACCAGGGAAAATAGAATTCGGGATAAAATTTTCATTGACACCCTCGTTTATATGAAGAATTTTTAATTAAACCATTTATTAAACACGACCTTTTTGTGGTTTAAGTTTTATATTTTATAAATCACAATATACAGTGTGTATGGAACAAGCTATAATTTATGAAAAATGATATTTGTCTTTTTATGTAAAAACAGCACGTCAATAAACAAGAAACAATTTGAAATTTTACATCAAAAATATCTATAGCTTATTCGAAAAAGGGAAAAATAGAATTTGAATTAAAAGTTTCTTTTAATTTAGGTTTTTACAAGATTTCAAGCAAATTTTCTGTTCTTCAACGGGTACTTACTTCTATTAACAAATTACATAAAAACATCATTACTCTTCACAATTCATCCTTTCATACTTCATCTCTAAGGATAGAAATAGTGTTATTTCTCCTTTATATAAATTACGATTTTTCGTTCAAAAGAAACTTTTGCGGTAAAACTTGTCAAACGTTGTTTTACAATCATAAGCCGCATTATATTGTATTCTTTTGAAAATAGAGCAATCCATATTTAATTCATTAGATAATAAAAAGGCATATATTGAATTTAATAAAATATTTATTTTGCCAATATTTCGGTTGGCTGAAGGTCAACCTTTATCGAGGCATTACATTTTTGTATACACAAACTCAGCGCCGCATAGTGTTTGTGTATACAAAAATGTAATGCCTCGATAAAGGTTGGCGTTCAGCCAACCAAAATATATTGGCAAATAAATATTTTATTAAATCCAATATATGCCTTTTTATCATCTAATACACCTATCCCCCGATTTACACGGTACTTGTTTTACACGGTTTTCCAAATAAGTTTTTTTTTATCGCACTATACTAAAATGCGATATTCTACTCTATACTACCTATGTTGAAAAGAATATTGGGAGTCTTCTGATTAATGAGGGGGCGAACACCTATTCAGATTTGACAGTTTAATATACACCTATCCCTCGATTTACACGTTTTTCTCAGGAACGTATCTACCGTGTAAATCGGGGGATAGGTGTATTGTATTATAAATTACTTCTATGTACAATATTGTAGCGTAGAAATCAAGCCTTGAAATATCCTAAGATATAAAAGTTTTTATTGATGACGTCACAGCGACGAGTCGACAATTATTAACAAGTCAGCCCAAAAACTATCTACAGCTAGGGAATCTTAAGCAAGCAAGCAAATAATTTTTTTAAAGATGATTTTACAAATACAGAGTAATATATAAAATAAAGAAGGCATCTCCTGACCACAAGCACATGTGCTTTTTAGATGGCAGAGCGCCATCTAGTGGAGTAAAAATAAACTAAACGTTTATTTAGCTTACTCCGAGATATTTGGCCAACCCAATTTCTTAATAAATCAAGAAAAGCCATCCACGAATATATATATTTATATTATATATATTATTTATAATATATATTTTTATAATCTGTTGAATATTTTTATTGAATAATATTAAAAATTAAAATTTTTCTTCGCCACAATATCAAAATGATATTTCTACAAATATATTTGAAAAAATATATATTTTATACTTAATACTTAATTATAAGGTGATAACATGTCATCTATATAAGAGAAATTGAATCATTAAAACACGAATTTTTATTTAAAATATAAAACAAACCTCTACAATCCTTAATGCTATGAATAATTGAACTAACTGATGAAATCACGATAGAAAGGAATGTAAAATAGTATAAAATTATATTCAAAGATTGTGGGAATCAGCAATTCTTTCATCGTATCGCAAATCATCATATCTAACCAAAATTTAATGTATCTCTCAAAAAGATAGCACCAATTTAAAACAGAAATTAATTATTATTTTTTTTACTTATCCTTTTATTAGTCTGAATTAGACAAGATCTTGGATGTCGTGCTCATAAACAAATTCAAGAACTCTTCTTGGTTCTCCGTACAGGGATCCTTTGTACTTTCCAGTACAATTTAGTTAATTGGGGAGTGGCCTCTTCGGTTTTGCACCTAGTGCACATGGGGAAACCTTTGGCTTCCTCTTTATAGACTAGAGGGCGCAGGTGACCAGATTTCCATCTGGCCAACTGTGTCGACTTCCTTCTATTTAGTTGAAGGGTCTGTAGTCATTTATACTTACCTATCCTTGACTATGAACAAATGAACGAGTACTTCAAAGTGAAAAGTTTAGTTTTAAAAAGTGATTATTCAAGAAGAAAATAGTGTGACATACTTTAAAAAGAATAAACACTTTTGAAAATTTCTAAGACCATGTATTAGATTTTTATAGTTTCACATTTTTTCAAATTTATATTTTAAATATGTAAATTCGCATATCCTGTTATGTTTTTCCTCAAAAAAAAGGCCTTCGCTTTGTTTGTGTATAAAAAAAAGTAATAAAAATAGCTAAATAATTAAACATTTCGCAATATTTAAACTTTTAACTTATTATTTTTTATTAATCTTTTGTTATTAATTACTTTGAATACGAAAAAAAAACAGAATCGTATCACTAGTGGAAGATTTAAGCCATCCTTATTTTTTCAAGAGAATTTTGGTGCAAACATAGAGGAATACGTAAAAAGTAATGTCTAAAAATAAGCATTCACAACGCATTAGAACAAAATAAATATGATAAGGAACAAAAATAGAGAAAAAGGAAGAAAGCCGTAAAATTCTGCGATGTTTTCTAATTGTCTGCCAATAGAAAAAAGATAGTCGTTACCAAAAAGATATTGAAGAATGCTTTAAAATGTCTCTAAGTTGATCCCAACAACAAACAGCTTAAGTTGACATCCGCCCATGACACGCCATGATAAGTGGACAAATAAGTGTCCTCTGAAATGTCGGATTAGGTCTCCTGACACGACCTCCGCCCTTTCACTTCATTCCTTTATCTAGAGAATCCTTCTTTATCCCTAGATAGAATCTCACAAGAACATTCTGTTTCATGTTATGAATAATTCTCTAATATCTTGTATATTTTCATTCTAAAATATCCCTTTAAAACTTTCTTCAATCTGAAAAATAGAACAAATGTGATATTGTACTGGGATAAGGTGCATAAATTAAGAAAAAGACATCTCCTTATCGTGCAACAGAAAGTTACTGATGGCTTGCGCCATCTATCAGAATGAATATCAACTATGAAAAAATCATCTCCTTATCGTACAATATTGCCCTTATTCCGATAGATGGCACAAGCCATCAGCAACTTTCAGTTGCACGATAAGGAGATGCCTTTTTCTTAATTTCTTCAATCTTTTAATTGTTTTCCTTGACTACACTACTGTACAATTGATTTTAATTTCACCCAGTTATGATGGTTGTCAAACAGACACCATCAAGGGTCACAACTTGATACCCTAATATGATTGAGTGGAGATAAGAAAGAAGAAGAATATTTAACTAAATTTGCATACCAACTCTTTGTATATATTTCAATTGTTGTTGATATTTTTTATTTTTTTCTCATCTTACTTAATTGCATACTAATTATTTTATGATGCATTAGCGCGCCATCTGTTATCAAAATTCGAAACTATTATAGACGCGTATGATTCTTTTTGAAAATAAACAATTTCTATTGAACTTTTCCATTGTAGTAAGTACAGTAGTAATTGTTTCTTTTTTAAAAAGAATCATACGCGTCTATAATAGTTTCGAATACTAATTCTTGTACATATTTCAAATGATCTTTTTTTTTTTTCTTTCTATGTTTAGTTTACCTTTTGAGAGAGAGATTTGATAACCATCATGATTGGGTGAAGTAAAATGCGTCTGTCTTTGTCATTAAGACTGGGAGCACTACTCAGTGGCAGGCCGACTTAGCTCCAAAAGAAATGGCCGCCTCTGACATGAGGAACAGAGGCCATGTGCAGCCGCTCCTAACATGGCGTACAAACGCTGCTCATCCTGTATCCCTGGATTAGGAGCCCTTACAGGGTACTATCAGCCGGGCCAGCTGAACCCAGGTTTTTTTAGTGAGCTTGTCACTGTTCCCCTCCTCCTTTTTCATCCGGGCTTGGGACCGGCAAAGGCGGTGTTTAGTTTACCTTTAAAGTGCAAGTGTCCCTAATGGGATATAGCGCTTTAAGTCGAAATAAAAACAGAAACATTCTAATAGAATAATTTTATAATCGCAATAAGAAGTTTAAGGTAAAATCATCAGACTTACTGAGACAAGTTTCTTTTTTCAAATTTTAAAGTTAAATCTGTGGCTTTATTGCATCAAAGACCTTCTACGGTAGAAATACGACGCAGAACAGAAAATCACATTCTCTCCTGTATATGAGCCTTCAAACCTAAAAGATAGAGATCTTTTATTCTAAAATATTCCTTAAAACTTTCTTCAATCTGAAAAAAGCTTGCACCAGCTTGCAACACGCTGATGAGGGCCAATAGCCCGAAACGCGTCCGTGGTTATCTTTCTTGATTAATCAAGAATGGGTATTTGGTCAATTCTGGAATAATTAGAAATCAACGAGAATAGTTGATATTTATTCCGATAGATGGCGCAAGCCATCAGCAACTTTCAGTTGCACGATAAGGAGATGCCTTTTTTCTTAATTTCTTCAATCTTTTAATTGTTTTCCTTGACTACACTACCATACAATTGATTTCATTCTATTTCACTCAGTCATGATGGTTGTCAAACAGACACCACCAAGGGTCACAACTTGATACTCTAATATGATTGAATGGAGATAAGAAAGAAGAAGAAGATTTAGCTAAATTTGCATACCAACTCTTTGTTAAGTTATATCTGTAGCTTTATTGAATGAAAGCCTTTATAAGGGAATAATACGATACAGAACAGAAATTTGTATTTTCTCCTGTACATGAGCTTTCATACCGAAAATCAAGAGATCTGAATTAAAAATTTCAAAAAGAAACCTATCCCTGGAAGCCTGATTATCTCACATTAATATTGATACAGAGGATTATTTTATTTGATAAGAAAATCAGAAATTCGGCCCAATACACCCGCTGTCTTTCGGGCCAAAGCCGCCAACTTCTTGGTGCTCACATCTGTGTTACACCACCTCCACCGACACTTTCCCACCGACTACTCCATACACAAGATCCAGGCCCTCTTAGCGCGATTCATCTGGGGGCTGAAGCGTACCGACTGGCTATCCAGAAGCGTCCTGGCGAAGCCTGTCTCTCTAGAAGAATTCGGTCATATTGACATTAGAACGCCGCGTCCTTAAGCAGCTCCTAAGGCAGACCTCACAAATTCAGAATAAATATTAAAAACATCAGCAATTTTCTGTCAAATTTAAAGAGATTACTATTTCATCAGTTTAAGCACCTCTTAGGCACATTAGATCATTTCTATAACTCCTCTTAAAGGATGTTATTGAATCATAGCTTTTCCTGTACTGATGATAGTCCATAGCCATGGTTAGCAGGTAATCTTTTAGTTCGAATATTTCATTTACTCTCATTTTCTCCATTTCTGTAAAGTGTTTGTCAATGCACTTTTTTGATTCCCATTCTTGTTAAGACCCTGGTCATTCAAGCATCTCTCAAATATCCGGATTCAAATATTTAAAATCGATTAGGAAAGTTTTTAAAACAATTCTGAGAATAAGGAAAATTCAATCACACACACTATTAATTGTTATCGAATTATAAATAATAGAATCTCCCCCTGATTTATATTACTTGAAATATTTTGGATATATATGAATATCCAATGCTCATGAAATACCAGCTTATGTGAGCGTAGTCAGAATATACCTCTTTCTGATATTAATATTGGTTTATTCAACTAATAGTTTGAATATTTTAATAAATGCTATATTACGTACTATATGTCATATCTCACACACACACTAAACCCAAACTTAGTTAAACAACTTCACTAACTCAAGATATAGATATATATTCCTATAGGTTTTCACAGAATTGCATCATAAAAGGCAAAGGTTCACCTGGAGACTTAACGAGACAAATGAGTATTTCTTAATTTAACAACCCCCGGGCTGAGATTACGTAAAGACGACGTAACCATTAGGGGTGACATTTTGTCTAATCGTCTGAAGCATAATGACCGTCTGTCGAGATTTAATTGGTCAATTGCTCTCAAACTGAAGATATTTCACCTGCCATGGACACTCTGGTCTTATTGGATGGATTTTGTTATTATGTGCGTTCATTTATATACCACCCCCTCTTTCTCACTTGTTCGGCGGTACATATAACAAAATTGGAACGATACAGAGATTAGAATGGCCCCTGCGCAGGGATGGCACGCAAAATCGTGAAGCCTTTTCTCTCTTTCTTTCTCTTTATTTATTAATTTATTTACTCATTTTTATTATCATTTCGTTTTTTAAACTTATATAACCTTATATTAACGATACAATAAAATAAATTTCAATCTTTCTATCTCTCTCTTTCGGAGGGTCGCTGACCCACAGATATTGAAGTTACGGAGCCGTGCGACCCCTGCTCCGGGAGGTGTTCGTCCCCTGCGAAGTGCTCCTGGATCTGCAGGCCTGGCTGTTCGGTGTCGGCCTCCATCCCGAGGCAGTGAAACTAAAAAGTGTGGCGAAGGCTACCATCTACAAGTACCATCTTGGTCTTGAGGTGGGTAACGCCAGCCATTACCTAGACCTGCCCAGTCTGTGGGAAAGAACTCTTGCAGTCCATCGGTGGCGAAGTCTTTCCAGCGATGGGCACCACCAATAGCGACATTGTATATATATATATTAAAAATAAATATGTCATATCCTGACCAGGAGCACATGTACTTTACAGATAGCAGAGCGCCATCTGGTGGAAAAGAAATCAACTAAACATTGATTTAGCCTGTTTCCTGATATTTGACCAACCCAATTTCTTAATAAATCAAGAAAAGCCATCCACGAACGTGTTTCGCGCTTTTGGCGCTAGTCAGCGTGGAGTAGTCTGTACCACTGCGACCAAAAATATTTTTGGTCCCAGAGGCTTCTTGAGAAACCAAGAAATGGGTATTCAAGGCCAAACTTACGTAAATACGCTTAACACGTGAAAAAATAAAAGAAAATATTTAACCTTATATAACTTTATATGAACGATGTATTAAGGTAGTTTCAATATCTCTCTCTTTCTCTACAGTCATATTACTCCTCCTTATAGAAGAGAAAGAGAGAGAAGAGAAAAAAGGATCCTATACATTCTGTTGTTTAAAATCTCTTCAGAGTTTTTCTATTTTCATTACTTATTCTGAATCCTAATTTATTGGTTTAGTGTGCCAGCATCTCCGATGTCGATAAATATAATGCACTCTACAAATAACACCTTCCCAAAAAATCTTATCCTACAGCCTCAAAGTGGCGGGAGGGTGTAAACAGGTAGCACAGGACGTCGGGAGTTTAACTCCTGGTAGGGCCACCCTGTACCCGACTAATGTATCAATTGTCTGTTCTCCATAGGAGAACTATGGAGAACTGTCTGTTCTCCATAGGTTCGAGGGCTAAAGGGGGGGGGGAGTCCTATTGGAGCGTAGGACGGGTTTTACTAAGTCCGAACGGGAGGGCTCGGTCAGCAACCATGCCAATGAACTCTCGGAGACGCCTGTGGGTGAGTGGTCAACCCCATTGTAGCCGGACCATACTGGCGGGCGCGAGGGGCCTACCAAAGGCCGCTCGGTGCATGGAGAATGCATCATTCCTTCTGGCTGTGTGACGTGGTTTTTTCAGCGAAAAAGAGGGGATGCAAGGGCTTTTGTTGCCTATATCGTCCCTGGCTTTGCCGAATTTCTATTCTGTTCTCCATAGGAGCGGCTCCATGTCAGGAGACCAAAAGAAGTAAAGTCACACTGAGTGGTACTTCCAGGTCTTCAGACCAACAGCACCCCTCTTTCCTTCTCCATGATGTCTACAATACAATACAAGACCTCTGAGAAAACCCCAGGACTATAATAGAAAAGCTGAGACAATGGAATATAATGGAGATCGTTTTAAACGACTTGAGTAATAAGCAACAACAACTCTACAATTACAAAACTTGTAGTTTTACCTATTTTAAAAATCGATATATAAAATTCAAATTATATATTTGCATATAAAATGATATTCACGAGTAGTATGGCTACTTTGAATATAACTGTTAATTTTTTTAGGTATAAGTTTACATGTGTTACATTCGAGCACATCTTACCTTGTCTTGGCTATTAACGCATGGTGAGTTAGTGGAGTAGAAGTGGCCTCCCCAGACCATGTAGAAGTACATTTTAATAACTGACAACGATGAAACCCTTCAATCTATTCACGTGACCACCTTTTCGTGGTCAAAATGAATTAAAATATATATCAAACATAGAAAACTAAATGATATGCAGTCGAACTTGAATAATTCTGAGCCCAAGGAATCAAAAAAAGAAAATTCGAATTATCCAAATATTCGAATTAAAAACGTTTTGAATAAAAGGCTTAAAAGTCTAAGAACCAAGATGAATATTATAATTAAAGATGTTTTTGAATCAAAGACGTTAAAATTACCCAGGTTCTACTGTTTTTGAAAATTATAAAGTCTGAAATTCTTCTATGGTGTGTGTGTGTGTGTGTGTGACAATTGACAATTGAAAAGCATTTATTGACCTTAGTCAACTTTTACAAGATTAAAAAGGACATATATACAGATGAAATAGATACAATTCAGCCAGGGAGTCTTCCCCAGCGGGCGAGAGTCCTGTGCCAGGCGATGACGGGGTCCTCGGCGCTGCCAAGAAGGCCAACCTGGATGAAGTGCCGGTAGACTCGAGACTTGGCCGACGAGAGGATGGAGATGTCGTCTTGCTCGAGGCCGGTCCCGAATATCCACGCCTGGAGGTCAGGGGGTCTGCCTATGATGTTGAAGGCTTCTAGGATGAGGGGTCTGATGGTTCTGCACCCCCAGTATCGGTGGCCCAGGGAGCCATCGCTGGAGCCGCAGGCAGGGCATGAGGGACCGGCAGATGCTGGGTGGTCTGGATGAGGCAGGGCATGGAGGGCCAGCCGCAGGGCGACGTCGGCGTTGTGCCCCGAGAGGGCGCCGCGTCGGAGGGAGGTCCAATCCACCCTGGGAGGCACGTCAACGGTGGGCGTCCATCTTGCTAGGAGCCGGTGGATGGGCAGGGCCGCAAGGCGCGGGCGATCCAGGGCGCGACGGGCCGAGCGGGTGGTGATGTGGGCGAGAGGCTTTGTCGTTCCGCGCAGGACAACGGCCTCGGCCAGGCTGGGAACCCGGTAGCTCGCCTGGATGTTCTCCGCCACGATCCTCCGGCAGAAGGCGGCGAGGGCAGCAGCGTCGGCGAGGGCGGAGCGCGTTGGGTGGGGTATTACGATGGTATGGTGGTCGTCGTCCCCCAGGTCCCGGACTCGTGCGCCGACCCAGCGCGAGGGAGCCAGGAGATTCGGTGGGCGGAGGAACCGGAAGCCGCCGATGATAGGGAGGTCCAGCAGCTGGGTCGTGGGTGCCGCCCGATGGTCGAGGGACAGGACGCCGGAGGTCTCCTCCCATAGTTTCAGCAGCCGCAGGCGCCGGGGCTGGAGTGTGGTGCCGTCCGGTGGAGGTCTGAGCCAGGCCTCGCTAGTCACCAGCCAGGAGAAGCCGGTGTGTGTGTTGATGGACTCCATCAGGATCTGTCGGAGTCATTGTAAGAAAAGCCATCTGGACAAAGGACTCTGGAGAACGCCAGCCACAGTTTGAATGGCATCCATCGCATCAATCCGTCCTTCTCAAGGTGGACCTCCAGAAATCGGCCTATTAGCCACTTGGCATGGTGTCAATCTTTTCTCTTTGATCAGCACCAATGTGTTGGCCCAGACAACTGTGCGCCTTATTGTGCGCCTTATTGAAAAACCCTTTATGCGGCGATATATGGATTTGAGATAGATTAGACGATAACGGAAATATATTTATTTACGTGGCTACTAACCAGAATGGATGATTTTTGAGCATTGATGGACGCATAAAGCGGAATATATACAAAGCACTGTTGGAGGGACCTGGGGATGGGTGGCCAGGGGATCATCGCCGGGTGAGGCCTGGAGAGCCGGGTCGGTACAGGCGATAACCCCTAATGATATATGCTAGGATAGACCGCGAGCACTAAGTATTCTCAATTCAGCATTGTAGTTTAAATGTTTATAGATAGGTAACTAAGATAAGGATACCTGTAGAAGATAGCTTTAAACTTTAGAACCTGATGTCCCTGGTTCGAACGCGCTTTTCGCTATCTTTTTATTTTCTTTAATTATTTTTGTGATCTCTTCCTCCTTTTGTAAATATTGACCGAGTTGTCAATACATTTGTTTTAAATTATAAAACTATTTTAGAGGCGTAATATTCTTTTTAAAATAAAACAATTTCTACTGTCCTTACTGCGATGGAAAAATTAAATGGAGGGCCTGGCTCATCAGTGGTGAACCCTCCCAGCGGTTTCGCCAGTTTAATCTACCATACCGCTGTTATATTGCATTTTTGGAACTTCCTTTTATAGGTGACTGTTGTAAAACTCTTGGAATGGGTATTTTAGAATAACTATGGACATAAGCTTTTAGGACAGCAGAATTAAATATAATTATAAATATATAATATGCTTCGAGCAATCGCTCTTCCGCAAATATCAAATTGTGTCTTTTATTAGAACAATAATGTTACGATGTACTAGAGCGCCATCTGTTATCAAATTATAAAACTATTTTAGAGGCGTAATATTCTTTTTAAAATAAAACAATTTCTACTGTCCTTACTGCGATGGAAAAATTAAATGGAGGGCCTGGCTCATCAGTGGTGAACCCTCCCAGCGGTTTCGCCAGTTTAATCTACCATACCGCTGTTATATTGCATTTTATTATTATATTATTCTGTACATAACCCGGACTCCTGGAGCGTACGAAAGTCGCCAACTGTCCGGGTTTGTCTTCTGACTTATTGTCTATTTGTTGCAGTTGACATCCAACTGATTAGATGTCGCCAGGCTGTTTTATTTTTGGGGAGGTTCTTCAATGCTTCTTGGTTGAATGTGCTGGTGTTAAGTAGAGTTGCAGTCTGGAATCTCTGAAGACGGTAGGATGGGCAACTGAATAGGAGGTGGTCGACTGTTTGATTTTCTTGGTGACAGTGTTGGCATACGGGGTCGTTGTTTTTGGAGGTTCTGGCGATGTCGGCTTGAACGAAACCATGTCCTGTCAGAATTGTAGAGGTGATGTCGCTATATTTTAGTTTTGGGAGAATTGAGATTAGAAGACTAGGAGATGCAGCTACTCTTCTGAGGTTTCTTGTAGCGTGGTCTGTGGTGTAGAGGTCGGTCCATAGTTGGAGGGCGAACTGTTTGCTTTGAGAGCGGACATATTTCCTAGGAAGGGTTGCGAAGTGTAAAGGCAATTTGGATTGAGCTGCGGCTTTGGCGACTTCATCAGCCTGTTCATTTCCTTCGATGCCGCAATGACCCCGGACCCAGCAGAGTTGAACATTGTCCAGAGTATTGAGGTTTCTGATTATCTCTGCAGTAAGTGGGGTTCTTGGGATATCGGGGTGACAGATGGCATGTAGAGCTGCCTGGCAGTCGGAAGCAATGACAAAGTCTTGTCGCGGCATGATCCTAATGGATCTGGTGGCATAAAGAATAGCCAAAAGTTCCGCCTGGAAGGAGGTACAGTTGTTGTGGAGTTTAAGTTTCAGTGGTGAATAGGGAGGTGGGAGCACCACTGCTGCGCCAACCCCATTGGTTGACCGAGATCCATCTGTATAAACAATAGTGGCCCGTTCTGGCAGTGACTTGGAGAATTGGAGAGGTCTTCTAAGAGGTGGGTAGGGTACCGAGGAGGGACTGGGACGTGACTCAAAAGGGCCTTCTCTTAGCGCTTCCAAGTATGCTAGATGGGATTTGATAGATATATCCAGTGGAGGACAACCTGTGAGGGAGATTGCTGGGATAGTTGGAGTACACGGGCCTCCTCTGATTAAAGCTTTAGCATATTTGTAATGGAGGCCGCGTAGCTTCCGGATGCCATTGGTGTCGAACACCCGCTTGCCCCAAACCCCAGAGCCATAGAGGATGGCTGGGAGGATCACCATGTTATGTATTTTTCGGCCCGCGCTGAAGGTTAATCCGAACTGCCCCTGGATCGTGCTGGTTAGTCGAGGGAGAATCCACCTGCACCTCTTGAGGATGTTGTCCAGGTGGCCTACGAAGTTTCTTTTGGAATCAAAGGTAACACCGAGGATTTTTATAGTGTTATCAATTAGAATAGGTTGGTTTTGGAAATGTATGCCGTGATAGTCTGGACGCTTAGCTTTCCAATGGAAGAGGCAGGCTTGGGTTTTCCTTGGGTTGAATGTTAGCCCCTGAGTCTTGCCCCAATGAAAGAGCTGTTTTAGGAATTGATTGATCTCTCGTGTTGGGAATCTGCGGAGGAAGTGAATCAGTACCGTGAAATCGTCTGCGAAACTGATGATTTCACTGTTGTTTGGCCTTGGAAGGAGATGGATTTTCCTAGCCACTATGTTGAAGTAGAAGGGGCTCAGTGCTGCACCTTGGGGGACCCCAAGTAGAGTAGTAGAGGTAAGGGTGGCGTTCCAAGCGTTGTAAATTACCTGCCTTCCTCGGAGGAAGCTCGCGGACAGTTGAATCAATTCTTCTGGGCAGTTAAGGTCGCGGAGGCCTTGAATGATGGTGTGTCTTTGAACGGTGTCGAAGGCATGGCTGATGTCCAGACCAATAGCCAAGGTCTTCCTCCAGTGCTGCAGGCCTTCACTGATGTTGTTGTTAATGGAATCAAGCGCCATTTCAGCTGAGCGCCCTGGAAGGAAGCCAAACTGCTGGGGTGAGAACCAGCCTTGGTAATCCGCTATCCATTGCAGGCGCGCCAGTGTACACCGTTCAAGGACTTTGGCCAAGGTATTGAGCAGCGTGATGGGACGGTATTTCTCCAGTTGGTTGGAGGAAGAAGAGTTTTGTTTGGGTATGAGAACTAACCGACCGGATTTCCAGGGTGTTGGGAAGTGTCCGAGACGTAAGCATTTGGTGAAAATTTGTGACAGTGTTTTATGCAGCGTTGACCCACCAAGAAGAAGGCATCTGATTCCTAGCCTGTCGGGACCAGGGGATTTCCTCCGACCGCATCGACGGATCGCGCGAAGGACTTCAGACACTGTAAAGGCTGGTTCTTGGTTGTAGGATTGGAGCCAATCAATTGATGGGGTTGGCGCTGTCCAGTCTGTTGGAAAATAGTGCTGAAGTACTTCATGGCAGGTTTCCTCTGGGGTGAGTGGAGTGCCGTCGCTGTGTTTGAGCAGAGGTGGCCCTAGAGAACCTCTTCGGCCTTTAGAGATATATCGGTGGATGGAGCTCCATGCGGCCGAGGAGACCTCTTGGCACAGTGTTATCCAGGAGAGATGCTTTTCTCGCCTTATAGCCGCCTTGAGTTTGTTGTGGCAGGCTCTATAAAGACCTTTAAAGAAGCTCCTGATATAAAAGGAGGTGTTTTGATAGCAACGTCGTAAAGCAACAACTATATTGCGGAGTTTTGAAAGCTCCTTGTTCCACCATGGTCTTGAAGGCCTTGGAGATTTTGATTTCTTTCTCATGGAGACATTACAGGCCTCCTGAAGACAGGTAGTGAGGAGAGTAACCACCTCATCAATGTCGCCTGGAGTGAATGCGGTCTGGAGACGCGATGTGACATGGTGGAGGCTGGACCCAATGAAGGCAGTGAAGGTCTCTTCCAGACATGAAGTCTCTACCCAAGAGCAAATAGGCTCTGTGGAAATGATGTCATCGAAATTTGTAAGGATTGGCAGATGATCAGAAAAAGCCATCTCCTGGAGACATGATCTAGTGGCGTGAATGGCTAGCGAGCTGGATGCTAGGGTAACGTCGATGGAAGAGCGCAGGGATCCGTTGGACCAGGTGTAATAGTTGGGAGATCCCAAGAACTGTAGGCCCATCAGTGAAGCAGAGTCCTCCAAGCTGGACCCACGGGCATCGCGGGTAGCTCCAATACCCCAGGTTGGAGAGTGGGCGTTCGCGTCCATGCCAAGAATGCATGAGAAGGATCCTATGTTTATTGCAGATTCCAAGGTTGGTAGGAAAGATAAATCCGGGACACTGTTGTGCCAGTACGCCGAAGCGAAGACAACAGCCTGGTTGCCTAACCGGATGAGAGCCGTGGAGATGTTTGAATCAGGTGAGCTAAGTGGAATGGCGTTTAGATTTGATCGTATTACAAGCCCAGAAGGAGCATTGTTTTCATTTGGGATGAATGTGTCAAAGCTTGAATCAGGCCATTTAAAGTTCTTTGGTAATTCTTGAAGTAGAATAGCGTCTACCTCTTGTTCAATTGCAATGGTGAAGAGTTCGAGGACTGCAGAAGGCGATTTCCTAAGGTTGGATTGGAGGACTCTGAAGGATCTATGCATTCTTGTTGAGTTGAGCCAGCTTGGCCTTCACCAGAGGACAAGCCCGGGATGTCGCGTAGTGATTGAGCTGCTCAAAAACAGCGCCGGCCTTCTTGCAGCAATTGTGACATTTTGCTGAAGTGTTGGGACAGGCGTGGCCCTCGTGACCTGTCGTACCACATTTGTAGCAGATAGGTTGGGCAGCAGGGCATGAAGTAGCGCGGTGGCCGAAGCTGCAGCAGCGGTAGCATTGCTTCAGGGAGTAGCTTCTTTCGTAGCGTAAAATTAAACCTGCTATAGGCATCTTACCTCGATGCTCCAGGAAATTGGCCGTCTGATCGTCTACTTCCAGGAAGACTGTAGTGTACCCATGGGGATTGTCCTTTGGGCGGTGGGCAACCTTGATGTGCCTTTTTCCTGGGAGAATTTTTATAAAATCGTTGTTTTGGAGGCTTCCCACTATCATGTCGTTGGTCGTGGAGCTCTCCACGCCAAATAAGCAATATCTGGGATATATTTTTGGTCTTTCCGTGCAGTTTAGGGATTTTGGGATGTTATTGTTGGCCTGGAGTCTGGCCGCTAGAGTTGATGCACCTTGGGTGGTTTTAGTGTGAATTACCAGCCGTCCTTTCCCATTAACGGAGGCTGCCACTTCGGGGGAGTTCAGAATTGATGAATCTGCTTTTTGGATCTCGCGTAATATTTCTCGAGAGTCTGTAGATGGGTTGCTTGATTTAATGACCACATGGGACTCATAGGCGGCTGCGAAATTTTTGGAGGCTGGTTTAATCAATTGCTTTATTGGAGGAGGGGTAGGTCTTGTGGTATTTGGTTTGGCTACGGCGTTGGTGTAGAGTTTTTCCTTGGGTAGTTGATTCTCTTTTCCGTGGTTTATGCCTTTATAGACATCAAAGATGATATCTTCTGTGCCTTTCAGAGCCCATTCCACCAGGGAAAGCATTGGCTGGAGCTGCTCCGGCGTCATGCCGTTGGACTTAGCTACGTCAGCCATTTTCTTGGTGACTTTCTGGTGTATGACCTTTAGTTGATTAAACTCAAGGTTGCAAGGAGGTTCACTGATTCGCGGGCGTTTTTCGCTTCCGTCTCCCGTTGCGTCAGATGATTCTACTTCCATTCTTAACGATTTGACTTGAAAAAAAAAATAAAAATAAATTAATTAAATAGAAATGATATTTAAAAAGAAAATAAATAAGATTATAAATAGGATTAATAAGTTATAAATACGATTAAATGGGGATTAAATATGGTTAAATTATTCGAAAGAATTAGGTTAAAGGAATTGTTTACCGATTCGAAGCGGAAATAGAATCCATTGTTATATTGCATTTTTGGAACTTCATTTTATAGGTGACTGTTGTAAAACTCTTGGAATGGGTATTTTAGAAGAACTATGGACATAAGCTTTTAGGACAGCAGAATTAAATATAATTATAAATATATAATATGCTTCGAGCAATCGCTCTTCCGCAAATATCAAATTGTGTCTTTTATTAGAACAATAATGTTACGATGTACTAGAGCGCCATCTGTTATCAAATTATAAAACTATTTTAGAGGCGTAATATTCTTTTTAAAATAAAACAATTTCTACTGTCCTTACTGCGATGGAAAAATTAAATGGAGGGCCTGGCTCATCAGTGTTTTATAATTTGATAACAGATGGCGCTCTAGTACATCGTAACATTATTGTTCTAATAAAAGACACAATTTGATATTCGCGGAAGAGCGATTGCTCGAAGCATATTATATATTTATAATTATATTTAATTCTGCTGTCCTAAAAGCTTATGTCCATAGTTCTTCTAAAATACCCATTCCAAGAGTTTTACAACAGTCACCTATAAAAGGAAGTTCCAAAAATGCAATATAACAGCGGTATGGTAGATTAAACTGGCGAAACCGCTGGGAGGGTTCACCACTGATGAGCCAGGCCCTCCATTTAATTTTTCCATCGCAGTAAGGACAGTAGAAATTGTTTTATTTTAAAAAGAATATTACGCCTCTAAAATAGTTTTATAATTTGATAACAGATGGCGCTCTAGTACATCGTAACATTTGTTTTAATTGTTAATTGCCCGTTGAAGAGAAAGTAATTAAACTTGAAATCTTGCAGGAAGACTATAGATAACTATAGAAACTCATTGTAGATAAACATGATTCATTAATTTCCTAGTTCAACATAGGTGAGTGTTAATTGTGATGGAAAAAGTAAGAGCGGTCAATGGTCAAGTTTTATTACTGGCGTTGGCGGCGACAAGAGCGACAGCAGGAGTTTTTCAAAGCAGGGTCGCAGACGTTTGTCATACGGGAGCAGGACTTGAGTGTGTCCTCACACGTCTGGAACCGCCGACGACGTAGCTGCTGTTGACGGGAGCAAAGCTTACAGGGAGGGTCCTCCTCCTCAGTCGGGATAGGAGCGGGGCATAGTTCCGGGGCGGAGACTGCTGACTCCTCCCCTTCTTCTCGGCACACCGCCCAGGACCTCCGGCGGACCGCCCCTCCGCAGGGGCACTACACACCTCACTCTTAGCTATATTCAATAATAGATATACCAGGTCCCTAATATAACAACATATCCATAGTACAGACCACACTGTCAACTTAGCCCAAGCTATCGCATATTACATAGGAATAAAAAAAAAACAAAGAACAGCGTCTCTTCCTGGAGGCAATAACATCTATCCAACTAAACAGTTTTAACAGAAAAATTGATCTTCCTCCAAAATACCTACACATATTTAATAATAACAGCACCCAATCTGTTCCCTTCCCTTGAAAAAATTAACCTCCCAAGTTTATAAAACCTTCTTTGTCTGAGGGGTTTCAGATGGTTTTTGTCTTTCCCTGCATTTAAAGGTAGTCATCCTTTTCTCAGAACAAATTTGTTTACATAAATAAAGAGAAAAAATTTTTGTATAACAATCATTTATAATACAATATAATGCGGCTTATGATTGTAGAACGACATTTGAAAATGATCCCGCATGTGTTTCTTTTGGACGAAAAATCGAAATTTATTTTAAGGAGAAATAACGATTATTTCTAACCTTAGGGATGAAGTTTGAAAGAATGAATTGGGAAGAGTAATTGTTATGTATGATATCAATATTCATTGAGATTTATTTATCATCATCATTTATTGTATAAATGCTTTGTTTTTAATTAAAAGATTAGTATGTAAAAATGACTAGCGTTGCGTCGTAAATCTCTTAAACTAGAAGATACATAATAAATTGGCGACGAGAAAAAAAGAATTATTTTAAGGTAAAGTAATCTTGAGCTAATTTTTAAACTAATTTTAAAACTAAACTTTATTTTTTTAAAGATGGCTAGTTTCGGGAATATTGAGAATTTTGATCCTTCTAAGCCAGAAAAGTGGACAACGTACGTGGAGAGAATGATATTCTTTTTCCTTGCAAATGGAATTGAAAAGATCACGCAGAAAAAAGCTATTTTTCTCACTTTAATAGGCCCTGAAAATTATGCATTGGCAAGGTCATTGGCCGCGCCAAAAGATTTAGCTCATGTAAATTATGAAGAGATACTTACTATCCTGACTGGACATTTTTGCCCTAAGCCCAATGTGATAGTCCAGCGATACCATTTTAACAAACATAATCAAGGTAATGAACCGATTGCTACTTATATAGCAGAATAAAGAAGATTAAGTGAGAACTGTGAGTTTGTTGATCTGGATGATCGTTTAAGAGACAGATTAGTGTGTGGCTTAAAAAAAGAGTCACTTGTGAAGAGACTATTGTCTGAAAAAGACTTGACCTTTGAAAAAGCCATGGATATAGCACTATGTGATAAGTCGGCAAGTGCAAACGCTAGTGTTTTGATGGAGACGACTCCTGATGTAAATATATTAAAGAAAGCTAATAAGAGTGAACCATTTTATTTCAAATCGAAGCAACCTGAATTCAATAGAATTGCGAAAGGATTAAGTAAGAAAATTATTTGTATACGATGCAAAGGAAATCATTTGCCTCATGTATGCAAATTCAGAAATTCAAAATGCTTCAAGTGTGGAAAAATTGGTCATCTGCAGAAGGCATGCCTGACTAGAGTAAAGAAATTTGAATACTTGAATAGAAGTAATAGTGATACATACCTACACTGTATTGGAACTGAAAGTTTAAGTAATCCTTTTTACATAATGGTAAAATTAGATAATCATGACGTAGCAATGCTTATAGATTCAGGAAGTGCATACTCATTACTAAACAAAGAAACATTTTTAAAGTATTGGAGAGTAACCCAACTTGAGAAATCTGAAGTGCTATTGAAGACATGGTCGTCAAGTAACGTCAAGATTTTGGGAAAGCTTTTTGTTAAAGCAAAAGTAACAAATGGTTTTAAAAAATTATCAATCTTAGTGGCTGATGGTCTGGGTCCTAACATTCTGGGAAGGCAGTGGTTTGAAGCGTTTCGCCTGAGGATAAATTTTTTGAATCATATCGAAACAAATCCTTTTTCTTCTGAATTTGAAGAAGTATTTAAACAGGAAATTGATGCCTATAATGGACCTTTGATCCATATTGACATTCCTGAGAATGCAGAACCCAAATTTGTAAAGGCCAGAACCGTGCCATTTGCTCTGAGAGAACTAGTAGATAAAATATTAAAATCACTGGAAGAGCAAGGGGTTATTGAACCGGTTAAATTTACCAAATGGGCATCACCAATTGTGACGGTCCTAAAGAATGACGGCACTATAAGAATATGCCACGATTATAAAAGTACAGTAAATTTGTATAGTAATCCTGATAAATACCCACTGCCCCACAATTCGGCAACTCTTGGATAGATTGAGAGGTGGCAGAGTGTTTACTAAGTTGGACATGGCTCAAGCATATCAGCAGTTGAAAGTGGTTGAAACATCTGCAGAGATTCTCGCTATTAATACACCTAGAGGTTTATATAAGGTGAAGCGTCTTCCTTTTGGCTTAAATTCAGCCGTGGGAACATTCCAGAGATTCATGGATACTCTTCTGAGTGGAATTGATGGAGTTGCAGTGTATTTAGATGATGTCCTAATTTCAGGAAGAGATTGTGATGATCTTAAAAGAAAAACTGAAAAGGTACTGCTACGCTTCAGAGAATCTGGACTTCGTCTGAAAAAAGAAAATGCCATTTTTATGTTCCAGAAATTGAATTTCTAGGAATGATTATTGATCATAAAGGAATTCATCCGTCCGAAGAAAAGTTGAGAGCAATTAAAGATGCCAGACCACCATCTAATAAAAGGGAATTGATGTCTTTTCTTGGACTTCTTAATTATTATGAGAGGTTTTTGAATAATAAAGCCACAGTAGCTGAACCTCTCCATAGACTGTTGGACAGTAATAGTCCATGGAAATGGAATAAAGAACATCAAAGATCTTTTGCAGAGGTTAAAAACTTGATTAGCTCTAAGTCTGTTTTAGCACATTTTAATGAAGATTTGTCTATTTTGGTCAACTGTGATGCGTCGGAGTATGGTGTTGGAGCCATTTTGTCGCAAATAGACCATGGTGTTGAAAGACCAGTTGTATTTGCCTCCCGAACTTTAAATAAAACGGAGAGAAGATATGCAGTAATTGATAAAGAGGCATTATCAGTCATTTTTGGTGTATCAAAGTTTTCACAGTATCTTCTAGGGAGAAAATTTAAAATTTTGACGGATCATAAACCCCTAGTTGGAATATTCAACCCCAAAAAGCCGATACCTCAAGTGCTATCACCGCGCATGTTGAGATGGTGTTTGACTCTGGCTGCGTATACTTATAGTATAGATTATAAACCGGGAAAAGTGAATTGTAATGCCGATGCATTAAGTAGACTTCCTTTAAATGAATGTCCAAGTGTAGTTCCGAACCCTTCAGAGGTGTTCTTTATAGAATCGGAACATGCTGCAATTAATTCTTCGGAAGTGGCAAAACTAACTAATAAAGATCCAATCCTTTCTATGGTTAAATTCTGGGCAATGAATGGGTGGCCTGAAAGGAAAGTTGATGATAAATTTAGGGATTTTGTCTCCAAATCTAGTGAAATATCAGTTCATAAAGACTGTTTATTGTGGGGGAGCAGGGTGATTATACCTGAAAGATTAAGAAAGGATATTTTAAATCTTTTACATGATACTCACATTGGCATAGTGGGGACAAAAGCGCTTGCTCGAGGATTGTGCTGGTGGCCCAAGATGGATGGAGATATTGAGCGGATGATATCCAGTTGTGCGGTTTGTTTGTCGTGTAGTCACGATCCGCCAAAAACTGACGTATATCCTTGGATTTGGCCATCAAGACCTTGGTCGAGACTACATATTGATCATGCGGGTCCCTTTCAAGGAAAACTTTTGCTTGTTGTAGTAGATGCCTATTCTAAGTGGATTGAGGCTAAAATCGTATCTACAACATCTACTGAAACTACCATCAATTGCCTAAAGGAAATATTCGCGACCCACGGGTTGCCGGATGTGATAGTTTCAGATAATGGTACGTCCTTCACATCGGAACTTTTCAAGACTTTCTTAAAAAGAAATGGCGTAAGGCATATCTTGTGCGCGCCTTATCATGCAGCGTCAAATGGGCAGGTGGAAAGAGCTATTCAGACGCTTAAAAATCTGCTAAGAAAGAACAGCTCGGGAAATTGGACGACTAGGTTATCTAGATCGTTGTTATCCATGAGAATAGCTATAAACAGCACGACGCAGAAATCCCCAGCACAGTTGTTGATGAACAGAAACCTGAAGAGTCTCATAAATAAATTTCATCCTGAAGGTGTGTCGGAGGGAAGGATGCGACAGGAGGACAGGTTCATAAGAAATTGGAAACCCCATAAAGTGGTAAATGAAGGACAGGCAGTTATAGCACGAGGGTACCATGGCCCCAGATGGCTACCAGGTGTAGTGCGGGAAAAAACTGGTCCTGTTTCTATTAAGGTAGAGACAAATGACGGAGAAATTGTAAACCGGCATTTAGATCAAGTCAGGAGTTGTGAGGAAAGTGAAGCCTTACCATCTACATCATCGACCCCTCAAGTGACACCTGATTTTGAAAGACCTCCGGCTGTTCAAGAAACTGATTCTTCAGAAGGAACCCCAAAGCCTGTGTTGAGGAGATCCTTAAGAATAAGGAAACCTCCATCGTTTTTTGAAGGTTAAGTTATCTTTGGCTAATGGGGAGGAGTTGTTATGTATGATATCAATATTCATTGAGATTTATTTATCATCATCATTTATTGTATAAATGCTTTGTTTTTAATTAAAAGATTAGTATGTAAAAATGACTAGCGTTGCGTCGTAAATCTCTTAAACTAGAAGATACATAATAGTAATGATAAACGGAAAAATAAAAGTCATCTGCCCAGTAAGCGGAACACTATGGGTTCGTTTCCCATCCCTGGACACTTTTATTTTTCCGTTTATCATTACTCTTCATAATTCATCCTTTCATACTTCATCCCTAAAGTTAGAAATAATCGTTATTTCTCCTTAAAATAAATTTAGATTTTTCGTTCAAAAGAAACACATGCGGGATAATTTTCGAATGTCGTTCAATAATCATTTATTTCATTAAGAAAAGTTCTAATTATGTAAATATTTACCTGTATATATATATATATCATTTTCTAGTTTATTGGAAAGTTGCCTGTTGAAAGACATCAAAGTCCGAAAGCTTGCCGAATTTACAGCATCAATGAAAGAAACACGTCACCGTTAACTTTTGTTTCTTCTTCAAATAAAGTATTTCCCTAATTTGATTATAAATAGACAATAGAATTTCGGTGTCAAGCAGAATATAGAGGCTGAATCTCTCATGAGTGGACAATGAAATTAAACAATCGTCTCTTTATAAGCAGCCACTTTGATGAAATTCAAAATTGACTTGAATCTATTTGGAACTTGAACACTTCCTATCTAATACTACATCCCAGGACAACCAGTTTGTTGAAATAAATTACATATATATATATATATATATTAAGAAAAAGGCATCTCCTTATCGTGCAACTGAAAGTTGCTGATGGTTTGCGCCATATACCTACACCTATTTAATAATAATAATACCCAATCTGTCCCCTAACCTTGAAAAAATTAACCTCCCAAGTTTCTAAAACCTTCTTTGTCTGAGGGGTTTCAGATGTATTTTGTCTTTCACTGTATTTTATGGCAGTCATCCTTTTCTCAGAAAAAATTCAGTTGCACGATAAGGAGATGCCTTTTTCTTAATTTATGCACCTTATCCCAGTACAATATCAAATTTGTACTATTTTTCATATATATATAAATATATACAGTAATTAGATAGTAAAAAAGCATATATTGGATTGAAAAAAAGATTTATTTTCAAATATTTCGGCTTGCTGAACGACAACCTTTATCGAGGCATTATATGTAAATACATTACATTTAATGCCTCGATAAAGGTTGGCGTTCAGCCAGCTGAAATATTGGCAAATAAATCTTTTATTCCATCCAATATATGCCTTTTTACTATCTAACGATTTAAGTATGGATTGCTCTATTTTCAGAACAATATATGCAGTAAATACGGCGATGGTGAGGAAATAGAATGACCCGCAACACCAGTTTTGGCAAATTCATACCAAAAGTCAGCCTATATACCCTGGTTCGTACTATGGCCCTAATCAGTACAAGGGTGGCTTCGATTTCATAACATCCTACCAGGGAGTTATGAAATCGGTTAAATTTGGCAAAAAGGTGTTTAATAATATATATATGACATAATAAAAATATGATTTTTATTATTCATAAAATAAATAAAATTCTATAATTACAGAGTTAAATTTTAAAATGAAAAGGAATCCTTAACAAAAGGAATATAACCTAATATTATTTTTATTTGTAAATAGATAATAACATTGTTAGTTGTAGGTATGCAAAAACTGTTTGCTTTAAAAAATAATCGAAATAATAAATATTTTTGGGACAAAAGTTATCATTCATTTTTACCATCCACGACTGCATTAATTGGTAACGTAACTAGAATACGTCTTTTTTATGACATATATATATATCAAATAAGGCATATTCTGACACATTTACATTAACCTTTTATATGGCAGAGCGCCATCTAGTAGAACAGAAATAAACTAAACGTTGATTTATCTTGTTCCTTGATATTTGGCCAACCCATTATCTTAATAAATCAAGAAAATCCATCCAAGAAAATGGGTTGGAAAAATATCAGGGAACAAGTTAAATCAATGTTTAGTTGATTACTGTTCAGGTATGCCTGGTCAGGATATGCCTTTTTAACCAACACCTGACTTTTTTATTATTTTATTTGTTTTAATCATTTCACACACACATATATTTTGCAAATAGAGCAATCTATAAATAAATCTTCAATTAAAGCATATATTGGATCAAAATATTGATTAAATGGGTCAATTCATTAATATCGAAATTATTAATTTGATCCAATATATGCCTTTTAATTAAACACACATATATATAAAGTAGGTATGAAGGTGTATGGATACTGACCCGGGCGATGATCTCAGACATCCTGACCCAGCGGTAGGAGGGCGGGGCTGAAGGACAGGGAGGCGGGGCGGGGTCACAAGGTCCTACATCCCCGGGGTGGCGCTCCGGATCGCACTCAGTCTCTGAGAGTGCAAGCCCCTCCCCACTTGTACACAGCACGGCCCGCCTCTTGTAGCCGCCCGGGCCGCAAGTCCGTGTGCACAGTTGCCAGGGTCCTGTCCACCATCTGCCCACACCCGAGTCTCTATTTGACTGACAAAACTCTCATTTATCATAGATCTAAATCTGGGAGGGTTCACCACTGATTAGCCAGGCCCTCCCATTATTTTATCATTGCAGTAAAGACAGTATACGGTAACACACAAAACGCGATATCCCGGCTAGGGATAATTGCGTCGATTTACATGTTTTTAAACAGAAACAGTTATAAACATATTATACAAGAAAAGATAATCAAAAATAAAAAAGAGAAACAATAATATGTATTAGGAACCTGAACCTTTCAGGTTAGAAAGATAATCATAAATATATCTACAAAAATAGTAAAATCTATGATAATTCTCTCTGCTATTTACAAATTGATATAGATCCACAACATTATTTATTGTCTGTTGTCTAGCGCTAAAGAAGAGTGGGCATTCCAGCAGTAGGTGTCTCGAGTCCTAGAATTCGTTGCCACAATGACAGCTAGAGTCTTCAACCGCGCCAAATTTTGATAAAAATCTTTTAAAATTTTTATGGTTCGTTATAAACTGGGTATTATAAAAATTGGAGCGGAAATAGGTTGGAATTCCAAACGGGAAAAAGCTAGTAAAGAAATTGATTTATTTTAAAGAAAAAGAATCAAAGGCGTCAAAAATGGCTCGAATTTCTTATTACAGATGGGGAGCTAATGCTCGTGTTGATGATCTTCCCGCACGCGGACAACAAGAGGCTGGATGATAGCACAGAGAGGGATCGGGGACAGCCCACGGGACAGAGGTGGAGGCCATGACACAAACTTGGATGCTTATCCTCGAGACATGGAGGGAGAGAGTGTGTGAGACAGACAGGCTGAAGCGAACTCCGAGAAACACCCCCTAGAACCATCTTCTGCTGACCCCTGGGTCATTGTGGCAACGAATTCCAGGACTCGAGACACCTACTGTTGGAATGCCCACTCTTCTTCACCGCTAGACAACAGACAATGTTGTAGATCTATACAATTTGTAAATAGCAGAGAGAATTGTCATAGATTTAACTATTTTTGTAGATATATTTATGATTATCTTTCTAACCTGAAAGGTTCAGGTTCCTAATATATATTATTGTGCAGAAAGGTCGTCAATAAGAATGTCCCTCGGAACCGGTCCCACATAGGCGTTGGCATGCGTATAGATATAAATCTCTTGTGTATGGATTAAATAAGGCAACAGGTTTCATATTTATTGCTATAGAGAGCTTACAGACATTACTGCTACAGGGGTACCAAAATGACCAATAATGAAACGTCGTTAGATACTAACTAAATATAAAAATTCGAAACTATTATAGACGCGTATGATTCTTTTTGAAATTAAACAATTTCTACTGTCCTTACTGCAATAGAAAAAAATAACGTGAGGGCCTAGCTCCTCATTGGTGAACCCTCCCAGGGATTTCGCCAGTTTAATCTACCATACCCCTGTTATATTGCATTTTTCGATCTTCCTTTTATAGTTATTCTGTTACTAGACTCTTGGAATGGTTATTTTAGATGAACTATGGACATAAACTTTGAGGACAGTAGACTAACTAAATAGTTGGAATAGTTTCCAACATGTTATCTATTTCTCCTTAAAACCATCAACAGGTTTGTCGTTCCTGTATTCTTGTCCATTTAGAGCTTCATTTCTATGGGTAGTCTTTTGATGGTATCATAGTATCTTCTCCAGAAATTGTCCATGAATTCTCTTCTCGGCCTTCCTTATCCAAGTCTTTCTTTTATGTATTCCTCCAGAAATGCCTTGATCTTCTTCAATTTCCAGACAACTCCTCATTCTAGTCTTTCTATATTGCTGCAGGAATGCCTTAATTTGCTTCAATTTCCAAACAAACATTCAATTAAGCTAGCGGGTTTTGTGTAAAGAAAGTATTGTACCTGATGTGGATGAACTTATAAAAATAATTAAATATTAGAGATTGAATATTAATTAATTTATTTTTCTATTGTTTTTTGACCAAGAAAAGGTAAATTTATTCTGGCAAGAGATATGTAAATTTTGTTCGTTCAATTTTAATTTTAGTTTTGCTTTGCTTGCAGGTAAATATTCTTTAGGAAGAGAAATAAACTTCTTTTTTTTTATAAGTGCAGACATCTTTTGTTTAAGATAAATTTCTACAAAATTATTTAATTAGCAAAATAACAATGGCGACGAGACTTTCGTTCGAACCATATGTAATGAAAGAAGAACCTTTTGAAAATTATCTTCAACGATTCAAACAGTACATTTTTGTGAATGAAATCGAAGGTAAGAAGATTGTTCCTTTTTTTATTATGTCTATTGGAGCAAATACTTATAGTATTCTAAAAGAATTAATCTCACCTAGAGATGTTTGTGCATTAGAATTCAAAGAAATTGTTAGTGTTTTACTCACTCATTTTACACCTAAGCTAAATATCATTTTTGAAAGATATGAATTCAGCCAATTGGTTCAGGAACATGGCGAAAAAATAGAAGACTATGTCCTTAAATTAAAAAAAAACAAGCTAATAAATGTAACTTTGGCTTAAATATTGAAAAACACCTAAGGGATAAGTTCATTGCAGGAGTTTTTAATCAAGTTATTTTGAAAAGATTACTGCAAGAGCCTGAGCTCACTTTTAATATGGCAGTAAATATGGCTACCACAATAGAATCGGTAGATTGTAATGTGCTGAAAATGAAATCTTATGCCGAAACTAAAGAAATAAACAAATTACATTCTAAATGCAAACATTGTGGAAAGATGAATCATCATTCGGACAAATTTTTTTTTTTTAATTCTTTCTGCTATTCTTGTAAACAATTGGGACATATATCAACTGTTTGTCATTCAAAATCTAAGAATGGATATTTCCAACCAAGAAAGAGAGGAATATCTAGTGAAGCGTCTGCCCACGGAGAATCATTTTCGGGAAAGAATGGTGAGTCCATCAATAATGTAGAATATTTGACTAATAAATTTGAAAGTATTTTGTATGTCTTCGACATAAAATTCTTAGCAGAAATTGACACTGGTGCGGCTTTAACAACTATGTCAAAAGATCTATTTTTAAAATATTTTGAACATATTAAATTGTTTCCGTCTAAATCTTATTTAACTGATTATCAAGGAAATGGCATTTCCTCTATTGGAGAATGTAAAGTAGAAGTAAGATTCAAAAATAAAGTAGGCCATTTAAACTTAATAGTAACAAATGTTAAAAATAATAAATTTCTCATAGGAAAAGACTGGATAGTATATTTTGATATGGTACAAATTAATGTCCAACAAAATAATAATTTTGATACTAATTTAATTTTTAATAAACATTATAAACTTTTCGAAGATATAGTCTTGCCAATAAAAGATATTTCCGTACACATTAATGTAAAAAATAATTTTGCGCCAAAATTTTATAAATTTAGACCTGCTCCCATTTGCTATTAGGACTTTAATTGAAGAAGAACTATTATTTTTATTGAATAATGATATTATTGAAAATGTAGTGGATAGCCCAATAGCTTCACCGCTAGTATGCGTCCCTAAGAAAAACGGCAAAATTATAATTTGTGCGGACTTAAAGAGAACCTTAAATCCATTTATCGAAGATGTTAAGTACCCGATACCGAACATCGATAATGTTTTACATTCTTTTTTTGGTAAAAGTATATTTAGTAAAATTGATCTTTCAAGCGCATATCATCAGATACTTCTAGACGAGGAATCTCAAAAATTGACAGTTATTTCTACCCATAAAGGCCTTTTTAAATATAAAAGGCTGCCCTTCGGTATCAAGTCAGGAGCGACTATTTTCCAAAGAACTATGGACAATATATTTTCCGGTCTTAAAAATGTGATAATATATTTAGACGATATTCTTATAGCATCGTCTGATGTAAATGAGCATATTTCAGATATTGAAACAGTCATGAATAAATTATCGGATTTTAATTTTTCAATTAATAAAGAAAAATCTTTGTTTTTTGTTGACGAAATCAATTATTTAGGACATAGAACAAATAAAAATGGAATCTATCCCCTTGAGGATAAATTGGACAGTATAAAAAAATGTCCTAAACCGAGTAACATTTCAGAATTGAAATCTTTCTTGGGCATGTTGTCATTCTACAGTAAATTCGTTAGAAATTTATCCATACATGCAAATCCTTTATTCTCTCTATTGAAAAGAAGTTATAATTGGAATTGGAAAAAAGAACATGATCAGGCTTTCGAAAAATGTAAAAATTTGATTAGTACAAAAACTTGTTTGACGCATTATTCGCAAGATTTACCTCTTTATGTTACTTGTGATGCATCAAATTATGGTATTGGAGGATATATTTCCCATATTGTAAATGGCATTGAGAAACCAATTACTTTTGTTTCAAGAACACTAAATGACACAGAAAAGAAATATTCCCAGATAGAAAAAGAAGGGTTATCAATATTCTTTACCTTAAACAGGCTAAAACAATTCCTTTACGGAAGAAAATTTATTATTAATACAGATCACAAACCATTACTAGCCATTTTTGGCGATAAAAATAATTTACCAGCCTTAGTGGCAAATAGATTACATAGATGGTCACTCTCAATATCAAATTTTAATTTTGAAATTAAATATACTAAGGGAACTGAATTGCAGATACCTCTTGCAGATTTTCTTTCAAGATTTCCAAATCCTGAAAAAGGGGAGAAGGAAGAGGAAATGGGAGAAATATTATTAATAGAAAATTCGATATTAGATTACGTCTTGGTATCGTACAAAACCCAAGAAGATCCAACTCTTAGAAAACTATATAAATTAGTCAAGTATGATAAGTATGATATTGACTCAGAGGTAGATATAAAACCTTATAATAGAATTAAAAACGAGATAACAATAGTAAGAAATTGCCTATTTTTCGGAAATAGAATGATCATCCCCGATTCCTTAAGAGAATATGTTTTGAAAATCATTCATGAAAATCATATTGGAGTAAATAAAATGAAGACTCTGGCCAGAAGTTCTGTCTATTGGCCGGGAATGGATGAGCAAATTGAGAAACTGTCTAAAAGCTGTAGCACTTGTATGGAAAACACATCAAAGCTGCCAAACCAGGAATTTACTGAGTGGACTCCACCAAACAAAGTTTGGAAGAGAATTCATCTTGACTATTTCTATTTTGCTGGAAAAACCTTTTTGATATTAGTGGATGCGCATTCTAGTTGGATAGAATGTCAAATGGTTCCAAATACATCGGCAGGATTCTGCATTGACTTTTTGAGAGAATGTTTAGCGAGATATGGTATCCCGGAGGTGGCGGTAATGGATAATGGGCCCCGTTTAGAAGTTATGAAATAAAGACATTTTTCGAAAGAAACGGCATACATGCGATGTTTAGCCCCGCTTACCATCCGGAGAGCAACGGACTAGCGGAAGTGTCTGTAAGAGAGATAAAAAAGCTATGAAAAGAATTATTTCGGAGGAAAGAGAATTACCCCTTGAGTTTGCTTTGATAAAGGCATTATATGCATATAGATTGAGTCCTTTGACTAGAACGGAAAAATCCCCTGCTGGAATATTTTTAAATCGCGAGATTAGAACGAAGATTTCCATGTTGAGCAAGAAATCAGTAAGAGTGGGGAGATTGAAAAATAAAAAACAGAACAATAGCTACAAAATAAATGATAGAGTAAGATACAGATGGATGGAAAGAGGAAAACCGAAATGGATGTTTGGGATTGTAAAGAGAATAGTGGGAAGCAACAGCTGTATGATAGAAACTGATGGAATTGAAAAGAAAGTACACACTAACTATATGAGGAGAAGTATGGAGAGAAAGGATGTTTCGTCATCAGAAGAAGGAATAAGCTACCCAAGGCCTCAGACGTCAAGTCCCCTGACTCCTGCTACAATAGTAGCAGAATCTACACCTGGACCACCGACTGAATCTACACCTTCCCGGAGATATCCACTACGAGAGAGGAGACCACCGGATAGATATGTACCTTAATGAGTATTGCTATCTTAAAAAAGGGGGGAGTTGATGTGGATGAACTTATAAAAATAAATAAATATTAGAGATTGAATATTAAATAATAATTGAATATTAATTAATTTATTTTTCTATTGTTTTTTGACTAAGAAAAGGTAAATTCATTCTGGCAAGAGATATGTAAATTTTGTTCGTTCAATTTTAATTTTAATTTTAGTTTTGCTTTGCTTGCATGTAAATATTCTTTAGGAAGAGAAATAAACTTCTTTTTTCTATAAGTGCAGACATCTTTTGTTTAAGATAAATTTCTACAAAATTATTTAATTAGCAAAATAACAGTACCGTTATAAAATCTAAGAGGATATTGGTATTTATTCAATATAATAATTCCTTGTATCAATACTGAGTAAACACATATCAGGGTTCCAGGGAAAAGTATCTTTTCAAAACCATTTTTAATCTCTAGCTTTCAGGTACGAACGTCCTTCTACACTAGAAAACCTGGTATAATCTGTTATTCTCCTGTGTAAGAGCGTTCGTGTTCGAAATCTATAGAATAATAAAGTTATTAAAAAGATACTTTTCCCTGTAGGCATTATATTTTAATACAATATAATATAATGCGGCTTGTGATTATAAAACGACATTTGAAAACTATCCTGCATGTGTTTCTTTTCAACGAAAAATCAAAATTTATTTCAAGGAGATATAATAAAATAATCGTTATTTCTCTTTGAAATAAATTTTGATTTTTCGTTGAAAAGAAACCCATGCAGGATAGTTTTCAAATGTCGTTATATTTTTACTTGATATTGGTATTAATGATAGCAGAAATATATCTAAAGGCAGTTCAATATGTGTTTTAAGAAATACCTGGGGGGACAAGGATGGGTGTTACACCGGCCTCTACGGGTCTCAGGCCGTAGGTCCCGCCCACATAGGGTGTGTTCCACCGCTTGCCCCGCCCCGTCCAGACAAAGGGGTGGAGCCTCCTGCCATCCCCCACCGCAGGACTGGGAGCACACGCTCCACCCCGAATTCGACCATGTGTAGCTCTCCGTGGCGTTCTCCACTCCCGCCTCTTCTTGTTCCGTGAGATACTCAAACTCCACTAGTAGCGGGGCGGTCTGGAACATCGCCTGGAACCACACCCATGATCTGTTCCTGTTCTCGTTTATATAAGTTAGATCAACGATATTTTCTTATGAATTTAAAACCCTTTTTCCGAAATAAGAAAAACCTTTTCACACTATTCAATCATAATAACGTTTTATTATTGAAATCTTAAAACTTAAAATGCACAATGTGCAATAGCGAATTTAACGAGGACTTTCCACTCTACACGTTTTATTGTCCTCCACTGGGGAAGAAGAGGGAAATTCTCCGTCGAAAGATTGGTTACGAAAGCAAATCGCCATATGTTCTAATGAAAAAGTAGTAAAAATCAAACTCAATGTATTAGCTTTTCATAAATTCTGGAAAGCAGTACAGACAATAGGCACAATACAGATGATGGATCCAACTTGAAAGAAAGGTCGATCTTTATCTCCAATTTCTGTAGATGTTGTTGCTTATTCCTCAAGTCGTTTAAACGATTTCCATTAGGTTCCATTGTCTCAGATTTTCTATTATAGTCCTTGGGTTTTCCCAGAGGTCTTTTTTTGGAGGATTTGTAGATATCATGAAGAAGAAAAGAGGAGTACACCAGCTGTTGGTCTGAAGACCTGGAAGTACCACTCAGTGTGACTTCTTTTGGTCTCCTGACATGGAGCCGCTCCTATGGAGAACAGACAATTGATACATTGATACAGGGTGGCCCTACCAGGAGTTAAACTCCCGACGTCCTGTGCTACCTGTTTACACCCTCCCTCCACTTTGTGGCTGTAGGATAGGATAACTGCTATGTTCACTTTTTTTATCCATCAGTTATAATACTGTATGGGAGGAATATCTTTAATTTTTTTTTTTTTTTGCTTATCCCTAGTACACGTTGTACAAGCCATGATAATCATGGTGGGTAGTTAGCGACTGCTTTTACTGTAAGCGCACCACATGTCTACACATATGAAAAGCAGTTCGACTCTGCAATTACAAATGTGCCAAAGCCCCGTTTGGTTACTTGCACTCGCTGGTGGGGTTGGACTTTTGCAAGAATCGGGGGCCATTGGAGCATTTTTATTTAAACAGAAAAAAGTGTCCAAAGCGGGAATCGAACCTGGGTCGTAGTGGTCGAAAACCAAACGGTTTAACCAGCCTTCCACCGACCCCCCATGTCCTTAATAAAGGCTTTTTGTTGATATTATCATTTTAAATAGAAGTTAGAATTCAAAATTTCATTCTCCACTAATAAAAATGATAGTGAGTCACTAAAACGTCATAAGATAATTAACTTCAAACGAGAGATTTATCTATATTCTTTTTTAAAAGAGACTTCCAACCAGCGCAAGAGGTTCACAATAAAGAAAATAATTGTTTAGTTTAAGACGAAATAATAAAAATGATGAATCATGGTAAAAAGTGAATAAAAAGAAAAGGAAACTATATTAAAACTCTTAAGAAAAACAAGAATCTAGATGCTTCTCGGAGAAAATAAAACAGGATTAAAATATTAAACTTAAAATTGAATGTTATATTAAATTTATTTATAATAAAAATAGGAAAAAATTATTTATTTATTTATTTAACAGTTGGGAGAGACACGCCATATCCACAATTAGGATAATTGCGTGTAAATCTGAAATTATATATAAATCAAATCATTGTGAAATTAACATAGTTAAACATTGGGAAACATGTAAATTACACGTTCGATGTCAAATTTTGCATATAGCAATTAGAAATAGTAGCTTAAAATATGTGCAGTCAACACTTTCGCCTTAAAATATACAGCCTGCAGAAAAACACAGGAAAATTTATTAAAATTATATATTTGCTGTTATTAAGTTATTTAACACAATTGAATAGAACTTATTTGCATGGTAATTATATCTGTTATGGGAAAAAGTGTTTATAAAGATATTTTCAATTTATGAATATTTTCTTTTTGAAATTTTTTAAATTTATTCTATAAATTCTGATAAATTGTTCTAAGTTAATCCCTCTATAGAATATAAAATTTGTGGATATATTTGAATTGATTTTGTAATAATTTAGGTAGACGAGTAAGTAACACCCTCGATTCCCGACAGCCATAAACCGGGGATTGAATCCCGCCTTAACATTATGTTTCAATATGGGAATAACCTTCATATATTATTCATTGTTTCAATTATCATAAACTAGGTTGTTCTTGTTGAGCGGTACCTAATAAAGTGATTTTGGAACCGGAACCGGTAATAATTTATAACTTTTAAAGTATTTTATTAGAAGGTGAGATTTCCTTTTGTTTATTTATAATGCTAGTTATTTGTAAATGCAAAGTCGAACTGATTTTCACATGTGTAGACATGTGGTGTACTTACAGTAAGTAAAAGCAGTCGCCTACTTCTACACACCATGATTATTATGGCCTGTACCACGTGTACTAAGGATAAGCAAAACATAATGCTAGCTGAGAAATTGGCTTTTTTATCATATGGTTCATTTTCTTTGGTGTTTAGATTGAGATAATGTAAATATATTTTGTTTTCCGTATTCTGTATATATGATTTAAGTTTTATATTTAGATAATTTCATTTTCCTATTGTCATAAATATTTACATTTTGACAAAATAAATAAATAAATCCCATCCTCTCCTTTTCATAAATATTGGGCAATTCAACAACAAATGATTTGATATCTGTGTTTCTTTACCGCAGTAATAACTAGTATAATATATATATATACACTCATGGACAAAATTCAATTAATTTGTACATTTTAGTATGTATACCAAAATTCAGACCAACAATAAAACTGAAAGATATTTGATACACAACGACCTTTATTGAAGACAATTGTGAATAAAATTGCCTCTGTTTCCTTAAAAAAAAAAAAAAAAAAAACAGACCACCAGGGATATCAGACACCTTCCACTTCCTTAAGTTTTATCTATCAGTGTAAGATATCCCTATTATATATTGCAGTTATTTGTATCTCTTTAGCTTTCCAGTAACCATCCAAGTGACGCATTCTCAAGGATGGTCACCATAGAATAACCCGTCCTTAGATAGAAAGATTCAACTTCTACTTTGCCTGTATTACTGCAGCACCGCCTGTATTTAGTGTTTCCCTCATAGTATTTGTATGTCTGTGAAACCTAAATTAAGGCGCTCTATTAGGCCAATTAGATATTGTGTTATGATACATTAGCGCGCCATCTGTTATCAAAATTCGAAACTATTATAGACGTGTATGATTCTATGGTAGATTAAATTGGCGAAACCGCTGGGAGGATTCACCATTGATGATCCAGGTCCTCCTATTAATTTTTCCATTACAATAAGGGCAGTTGAAATTGTTTATTTTTAAAAAGAATCATACGCGTCTATAAAAGTTTCGAATTTTAGATAGTGTCAGTAAAAAATTATTGAGTTTGTTTATCATTAAATTATTATTCTTGATTATATTAACTATCAATATTCAAATTAATTTCCGAATTTATTCTAAAATGCAGGGGTTCGGTGGAAGGATGGTCTAAACTGTTGGTTTTCGACTTCTACGACCCAGGATCGATTCCCGCATTGGGCACTTTTTTATTTTAAAAAAATGCTCCAATAGTCCCCGATTCTTGCAAAGGTCCAACCCAACCAGCGAGTGCAAGTCACCAAACGGGGCTCTGGCATATTTGTAAGTGTAAAGTCAAACTGCTTTTCACATGTTTAGACATATGGTGCACTCACAGTAAAAGCAGTCGCCTACTTCTACCCACCATGATTATCATGACCTGTACCACGTGTACTAGGGATAAGCAAAGAAAAGAAATCTAAAATGCGATATATTTCTTTGAATATATATGAAGATAAAACGGTTCTCTTGTATCACTAAATACTTAACGAGAAGCAACATGGAGCAATTTGAATTTAGAAAAGTTTTAATGCCGTTCTTTTACCTGACCTACTTTCGTTTCAATTTTCCTTAATGGTCTTAAAGGTTGATGGTCCAATAATTTGCATCTTTTAATGATCTCATGTGCTTTGAGTTAAGACATGATTCCTTTTTATTCTTATTTGTATAATTTTAGAATATATATTTGAAATATCTATACAAAAGATCTCTAAACAAGTAAATCCTCCTGTCGCTTGTATGAAGGGACTTTGGAAGAATAATTCTTTTTTTTTAAATAAGTCTGTATAATAAAAGAGAACCATTCTTAAACCTTTAAAATGTGTTATTATGAAGAATAAGTTTAAAACGCCTGTTCCTTATAATGCAAAAAAACGATAGAAATAATCCTTTAAATCAATCCCTATGTATATAAAAGTCAGTGTATGTATGTATGTTTGTTTGTTTGTCGGCTATACACGTCCACAATACGTAACTAATCTAACTGAAATTTTAACAGTATATAGAGTAGAATCTGGAGAAACTTATAGGTAAATTTTCAATCTTCTATCTCGAATATCCTTGGAGTTATTAACAAATTATCAACAAATTTTCTCTATTTCACTCGCAACCAGCGCCTCACTGCGGTAACTTCGAGAAGTAAACAACCACGTGGAGCCCTCTCACGGCGCGACGGGATTGGATAGTGACCTTGAGTGACGTAATGACAGCGTAGGGGCAAGAAATCACTTGCTATCATTTTATGTATATATCAAATTTAAATTATATTCATATATATATATATATATCAAAATAATACAATTTTCAAATATCGTTGTGAAAATTTACATTTTTATTTTTATATTTTAAAAACACACAAAGTTTGCAGAGGGACGTTTCACAAGAGTGACATCCACGGAACCAATTTATAATTGTAACGAATAGTATTTGAATAAAATATTTAATCGGGTGAAACCCGGGCGTTGCCCGGGTAATTCGGCTAGTATTAAAATAAAAACATAAGGCTTCCAGAGAAAAGTTTTTTTTTTCATTGTTTATTTACAAATCTTTCTAATTTTCGGGCATGAAAGCTTTCTACAGGATAAATAATTCTGTAGAAGGACTTTCATGCTCAAAAGTTACAGAGATTTGAAATAGAACAATTTTTTAAAAAGAAACTTCTTTATAGAGGCCTTATGTTTTTATATAAATATGGAAAAGATATTTTTAAAAAGCTTAATATCTATAGTATATTAAAACATTTTGAAATAAATTTTAAAAATTTAAAAATTCCTCATAATTTTTGTTTAAATCATTTTTATTCATTTTTTTCAAAATGTTTTAATATAGACAAATTATTTTTATTTTCAATTTATAAGGCATATATAAGACCAAAATATAATTTATTTATTAATATTTCAGTTGGCTGAAATTTCGTTTCGAAATTCTATCAACAGTTGAAAATTACACTTACATTTTAAAACGATATCTATATATATAATTATACTAGAAGTATATATGAAATATATATTTACACTCCTATTTTGGAGAATTTACAATGTAATAAAAACAACTTTTAAAAGTCAACACGAGTGTTTAACAGTTTGAAGTGTTTAGCGGATTATTTTATACCGGAGTGTAAAGTGGAGAATTTCAAGAGAGTCTTGAGAAACAGAAAAAGAAGCAAGTTTTTCTCCAATCTTTAATTTATTGATTACATTATCGATTGAAGCGTCGTAAATTAAACAACGTCTTGGCCTTTTTTCTTCATCACCCATGTTATAGGCTGAATAGAGAAACTTCCATAACTGTTTCCCCAATTATTCCTACCTGTGTTTAGGTTGATTAAAATGTAGAAATAGATTTTAGGCTTTATTTATTTAAATGGCTTTTATTATATTACACCGGAGTAGATGCCAAAATTACAAGTCAACAACAACAGAATGGTGATGATAAGTTATATATTACTATATATATATACAACTAGACGGGTGAACCGAGCTTCGCCCCGGGATTGACCCGTGTGCATATCTACCCAAGTGATATATATTTAGATAAGATTTTTTTAATAATTGTTTGTTATTATCATTATCTATTTGTTTGCATCAGCATAATTTAATCTAATCTTTGATAGAGGGCGCTGTTCGTGAGCTAAGTAGAATAATTTGAATATATAGTTTTAATAATTGATTTATATATTTTGTAAAATAGCCTATCGTCTTCCCCGTATTTTTTTTACCTATGTATGGAAATTTTGGTTTGAATTAGTGAACTACTGCGAATTTGTATACCGGACATACAAAACAAACAAACATTGATTTATATATTTATATATATATATATATATATCTTATATTTTTAAATAAAAAAGATGGGATTTCTGCTGTTTTTATGATCATATTGATGATTATGCTATGGTGGTGCAGTCATGGTTGAATAATCTTGAAAAGTAAAATAATGAAAATAGTTTTGATCAGATATTGTTTTATTTGAGCTAAAGTGATATATATGAAAACATAATTTGATTAAAGTAATGCCTGGCGTAAGGATAAATAAAACAAAATATTATTTACATAATTACAAAGTTTTGGGCCGACCAACGGGGGAGAACAACAATGAGATTTTATATGGTAAGCGTGACCTCTGGCGGTCGATTTAACAGAATATTTGTATCTATGAAATATATTTTTAAATAAAATAATATTTTAATATAACATTTTAAATAATACCTTTATATAACATATTATTTATTGAATCCTAGATGTGCCCTTTATGAACATATATATAGATATATCACAGAATAATAATCTGTGGATTTAAAAGCATTGGAATATAAATATACGACACTACTCACAGGTTCATGGTAACCTGGTAACGGTAATCACTTATTTACTTCTTCAAATAAAAGACACTTCGGCCAGTAAATCTTTTTATTGTCTCGACGTTTCGACAAAAATCTTTTGTCCTCGTCAGGAACGAACAAAAATGAAAACATCAGGCAAAGCGTTAGAAATTATTCTAATATATATTCTAATAATTATTATAATATATAATTTCTAACGCTTTGCCTGATGTTTTAATTTTTGTCCGCTCCTGACGAGGACAAAATATTTTTGTCGAAACGTCGAGACAATAAAAAGATTTACTGACCGAAGTATCTTTTATTTGAAGAACTATGAATGCCGGCCAGGCAGCTTCTATCTTTATGATACCTATTTACTGTTATTATTATCCTTCGTATACGTTGTAGAGTCCATGATAATCATGGTGGGTAGAAGTTGGTGACTGCTTTTACTGTAAATGTACCACATACATCTTTACTAACAATCCTTGTATGGAGATAAATACATTCTTTTAATCTCTATTTAATATATCTTCTGAATCATCGGGATATAAATTGATTTATTTATTTCAACACACAAAACGCGATATCCCGACTAGGAATAATTACATCGATTTACATTTTTAAACAGCAGCAGTTACAAACATATTATACAAAAATTAAATTAATTTAAAAAAAAACAATAAACAATAATTATTCTATAATTATAAATTGAATCAAAAGACGATCCAATAATTAAGATTATATAAAAGGGCGTACTTGGATCTGTAAAGGAAAAAAAAAACCTTTTTTTTTTTGTCAAAATGCACAGAGTAATAAATTGATAAAGAGGGAGCAATCTTTCGAAATATTTGGAATTTTTTTCTTTCTTTACAGATATAGGTACGCCCTTTTAAATAATAAACAATAAGATATGTTAGAAACTTGATACTTCCAGGTTAGAAAGATAATCATAAATATATTTACAAAAATGGGTGAATCTGTGATAATTCTCTCTAGTATTTACAAATTGATATAGATCTACAACATTGTTTACTCTCTGTTGTCTAGCGATAAAGAAGAGTGGGCATTCCAGCAGTAGGTGTTTCGAGTCCTGGGTTTCCTTCCTACAATGACAGCCAGAGTCCTCAACCGCTCCAATTGTTGCTAAAATCCCTTATAATTTCCGTGGTTCGTTGTAAACTAGGTATTATAAAAGTTAGAACGGAAAATTGATGGAATTCCTAACGGGAAAAAAAGTTTTGGAATGTTTGATTTGTTTTTTAAATAATACAGCAGGTTTCTTGATAAATTCTCCAATATTTATCTCCATAAAACCCTGTTGTAGTATTTTTAATTCATAAACATAACAGTCAATCGTTTGAAAAACATTGTAAAAACTGATATCAACATTTTAAACAAATCTACCAATGTATAAAATTACAATTACAATTACATTTATTTTATTTCCAAAGCGCTATATCCCGCAAGGGATACTTGTGCCAAACAAGAAGAAAAGTTTATTTACATAGGTTATTTACATTATTCAACGCATGAAAACATTAGAGCTCCAGATTTTGTAGAAAGTTTAGAATGTATTTACAAAATGAATTGAACTTTAAATATGATTTTTTATCGGAAATCAAATCGTTAAGTTCACAAACAACTTGTACATTCTTCATTCTATAATCTTGAAATGCTGGGAAATCGATCAGTAGATGTCTTGAGGTTTGTTCCTCAATACCACAAAAGCAACTTGAAATGTATAAAATGATTTGTTTATTAGAATAAACACACTGTAACCTCTAATTTTGTATCGTAAAAATAGAGGCTGCCCGGCCGACATTCATATTTCATGAAAATAAAGATACTTCAGACAATAAATCTTTTTATTACCTCGACATTTCGACAAAAATCTTTTGTCCGAATTTTGTAATCAATTATAATCCTGAGAATGAATATTCTTCAATATTCCTAAAATATTCGTTTTTTTTCCCATAAAAATAGACCTAGATGGGGTAAAAAAACGTAGGAGATAAGAATTCTACGGAGTTTCCAAGATATTACCATATTGAATAGACACCAATGACAGCATAATTATATACCTAACCATCATTACTCTCAGTTCTTATGAAAAAAAAAGATCTTTGTAAAAAATTACGAAAGAAAAATGTCCTACACGATATTCACTTTGTTCCTGATAATGTCAGACAATGGAATGTTCTGGAAATTTACACGCAACTTCGTCATTGAGCAAGTTTTTTTCATTTCTTATTAATTTTTTTAATAAACTTGAGTTTTAAAATTGATTCTTTTTTGTTAGCCTTCTCCTCATATAGATTTATTGATTGCTAGAGATAGCAAAACTTTTAACCTAAGGTTATTGTTTAACCTTGACTGGAGGCGGTGTTCTGCTTACAAATAGTACCAAGGGTTTATGCATCCGCCACCTTCTGAAGACTGTAATTGATTTGCGTTGAGGCGATCACTGGTTTATTCCTAAAGGGAGAGTTATTCTATAAAGGAATCCCATACACGGGCGTAGTTGACAAACACATTGATTTATTCATGGTAAACGGATTACGGATTTCGACAATTTAGAAAGAGGGGATCATATATCGCCGCAACTTTTTTTATTAACGCGATTAAAGGAAGCTTTCGGGCAAGCCCTTCTTCATCTATAGAGTACACTATAGTTAGCTGAAGAAGGGCTTGCCCGAAAGCTTCCTTTAATCGCGTTAATGAAAAAGAGTTGCGGCGATATATGATCCCCTCTTTCTACATTGATTTATTTTAACAAAGCTATCCAAATTTACATACTTGGCACGTGGTAAAATAATTATTTTACATAAAAAGAAATTTATACAAAACAGCTAGAATTAAATTATCAATCTGAACAGTTATCATGAAAATAAAGGTTGCCTGAACCACATTTATAGTTTTAGAATTAAAAGATACTTCGGGGCCAGTAAATCTTTTTATTATCTTAACGTTTCGACAAAAATCTTTTGTCTTCGTTAGGAACAAATAGAATGCCAAATGCTCTTTAATATCAATTTGCTCCTGACGAGGACAAAAGATTTTAGTTGAAACGTCGAGATAATAAAAAGATTTATTTGCCGAAATTATCTTCAATTCTAAAACTATTTAAGGTTAAGTTGAGGAAAAAAAAGGCATTTCCTGATCGTGCAACTGAAAGTTGCTGATGACTTGCGCCATCTATCGGAATAAATATCAACTAATCGTTGATTTTTAATTATTCCAGAATTGACCAAATACCGTTTCTTGATTAATCAAGAAAAGCTTACCACGTACGCTTTCGGGTTATTTTGTCTGTATAAGAAGGTCTTATAAGTGCAAACAATAATTTAATTGTAACAGATCCAAGTAATTTCATTTCCAGTAAAGAAATGTATATTAAATTTAATACCTTTTGTAGATATATACCAAATTATATTGCGACAAATATCTTTTAAGAAACTGCTAATTTATTATGTTGAATTTAGATATATTGCCAGATATTTATTTCTTTTGTACAAAGTTCTCTGTTCTCGTTTTTTCTCTCTTTCTCCTTGTTAATATCATATAACTCTTCTTTACGACCTACAATTATTGTAAATATGTACATAGACAAATCTTTAATTAGAAAGGCATATATTGGATCAAAATATCATTTATTTTACCAATATTTCAGTTGGCTGAACGCCAACCTTTATCAAGGTGTTATAACATATTTAATGTGTGTCAACCTTTTTGTTTACAAGTTGACACACATTAAATATTTTATAATACCTTGATAAAGGTTGGCGTTCAGCCAACTGAAATATTGGTAAAATAAATGATATTTTGATCCAATATATGTATTTTTATTTAAAGATTTATTTATGGATTGCTCTATTTTCAATATAGAGAAATGTAAAGGCATACATGTATGACAGCGCAAGTGTCCTTAAAGGGACATAGCGCTTTAAATTGAAATAAATAAATATACGGGCAAACTTAATATTAGCCATCTTTAGATGCATATATTCTATAAGAACCTATTTAGAAACTGAAGGATAGTTTTTATATGCATCTTCTACTTAGGGTCAGTGACAATCATATATATTACGGTCAGTTTTCTATATTTGAATAATTATTATGTAAATATTAAATATTGTTACATGGAGACGACAAGGCCAAGATACCAGAGTAAAGTTGGGAAAAGAGGGGTGGACTCTAGCGGCCCCCGCTGCCATGTGGTAGGCGTTAAAAACAGCATTCCTGTGTGGGGGAGGACAGAGTCTGGTGACATCTGCGGCAAGGAGAAGACGTGGCGACTTGCCTCCGGGCGTGTGGATGATCCTAAAAGGCGGTGCCAGGAGAGACCTGACATCGGAGCGGTCTACAAGACGGTGTAGTCCAAGATGCACGTGTATTGTGTGGAGCGGAACTCTTCACAAGAGTGACATCCACGGCGCCAATAATTCTTCTGACGGGGAGGTTGAAGGCAAGTCCCACTGTTGTATTCCTTCTTTTGAGTGAGATACAATAAAGCGCTAACTTTCAGCTATAATCCCTTCGAACTCACATGTGTATCTTTGTGGCATCCTGAGTAGACAAAGTACACGAATAGCGTCTGGATACGACCTAACAATATATAAGGACAAACGGGGCCCTGTCACATTTGTAAGTGCAAAATCGAACTGCTTTTCACATGTGTAGACATGTGGTGCACTTATAGTAAAAGCAGTCGCTAACTTCTACCCACCATGATTATCATGTTCTGTACCACGTTTACTAAGGATAATTTCAAAAAATCTGCTGGAGTGAAGGACCACTCACCATGACTTCCACGTCGCGGTCCACAGTCCCAGGGACTACCATGGACTCGGACTGTCCCCCGGGAGGTCTCTCGTACTTCACCACCGTGGGTCCGAGGTGGAATTCCCCGCTGGACTGAGCCTCACGAGCTCCGTTCATCACAAACACTTGGCGACCTCCCTCCAGCCTCATACTCAGGGCGAGGAAGTTGGAAGCCGACCTGGCACAGACACAATGAGCTGCTTTCAAACTTTGACTTTCTCTGAATAACAACCAAATTACTGTTTAATCAGTCTATGTATCAAAACAATAACAACATTTAAGGATATTTATTACATTTATCACGTCTTATATAGATTCGTTCCAGAGTCCGAAAGGGAAAAAAGAAAGCAATAGTTACATTTATTCTATTATTGACACCAGTTCTTGGACTACAATTCCTCCAGCAAAATTTCCATCTACCAGTTCTTTGATGTTGTGCACATCTATCTTTCTCAATACATCTTTAGGTTTCAGCTCCTTTCTGTTTGATGCATTCTAGGATGTGATGAGGCTTGGGGGTTTTAAAACATGTGTTTTTAAAGCATGTGAGTGGTAATATTTTCTCATCCTTCCCTCCCCTCAAATGTTAACTAATTTTCTCAAACAATGGTAACGTGTCATAATTAAATTAATATAAACAATACACATACACTTGGTTGTGAGGCATAACAACCATGGCGTGTCTTATAGTCATTTCTTTTTATATTTTTAATGTTATCCTCAACTTTTCTGCTCAAATGTAGAATTGGTAGTACGGGTATACAAAGCTCTCATAGACCAATAAAACAAGGCTTGTAAATCTTTGACTTGTTAAGTTGATATGCATTCAAAACCTTCAATATTTGATTCCCCGTGAAGAGCTGGTGTCAATAAAGAATATATTAGGGGACGTCCACCGTGTTGATCTAACTCAGCTCACTACACGGAGTACCAGTTTATTTATTTATGCTTATGAGGTGATACAGCAGCGTATTTACAATTAGAGAGGAGACAAAATTAATTAAATCTAGAAAAAAAAAAGTGAGGACATATCGGTCATTAAAGTCTGAGAGGCAAGGCCTTCAGCCAGTTCAGGGCTTCCGGGGTGACAGAATGGAGAGGAGTACCAGTTGACTATCAGATTGAGTCCTGCCATATCAGATTCCACTCACCTGTCCAGGCGGACCACTTTCAGTCCTCGAGCTCCGACTGGTAGAGATGTCACTTTGACATACTGCTCCAAGGGCTCCTTGGTGACATTGAGGACGCCAGAGACGACACGACAGGTGGAGTTGTCACCTCCGCATACCCCACAGCGGTCCTCCTCGGTGGGTTGGCCGCTCTCAGGGGGCAGGGCCCAGTCGCAGCCCAGTTCCTGACACACACATCCCGTTTAGGGGACCGTATCATTGACATAAATGATGCCATCAACTGTGATAAAACATTTATTTTATAAATTACCTTAATATGAACGGTTTCAAAATACAGTTAAACCTGTCTATAGCGCCTTCCTCTCTATAGCGCCCGATTTTAAATACGTAGTACGATGCGATTTACATTAAAAGTGACCTGTCTATAGCACTTCCTCTCTATATCACCCTATTTTTGTGAGTCCCAAGAGGGTCGCTATAGACAGGTTTAACTGTATATAAAATCCGACAATATATCAAAATATATCACATGCATTATTTAGTTGTTGATAAAAATAATCATATGTGCTCAGAGTGTAAACAGATTCAAACAATGATAAGGAACAATTTGGATTATAGAATAAAAAAACAAGGTAATAATACCAAATCTAAATAAATAGTGTGTGATTTTTCAGTAGCAATGTTATTACCGAAACGTCACACACTATTTATTTATTCGTATTTAGTCTTATATTACTTTGAGATTGAAACACTATATATGTATTAAAATAAGTGCATATTTTTGATCGATTTTATTTATTAAAACATACTTCCTATATTTCAATGAGGCTGTACACCTATCTACTTCTAGGAATCCAAACTCCTTGTAAGCCCATCATCCGCGTGATACTAGACTTAGAAGGAGTTTGAATGCCTAGAAGATAGGCGAACAGCCTCATCAAAATATTGGAAATATGTTTTAATAAATAACATCGATCCAAAATATGCACTTCTTTTAATGTTCTTAAAATGGATTGTTCAATTTTCAATACAAAATATGTACGTAATAATTTAATTTTTGAAAGGGTAATTTGTCAGAAAATTATTTAAAAGACAGTCAGTTTGTAAGAATCCTGTGTGGTGTTGTTTAGACATCAATCACTTCAGTATTGTGGAAACCTAACAAGATGACGATGTTCAGCTCCACTTGTACATCTACGAGGACAGTATATCTACGGTAGATGAAGACGTCAGTTACCTTACATTGACCATGGACACACAGCGCACGGTATCTACAAGGTGTGCCATCGTCTGCCTGACCCAGGACTGCCACGTGGCCTCCCGTGGTACGACAGGCCAACTGGCACGGAGCTTCTGTACACACCCGTACTTCTCAAGTCACACTGTCTCATCTAAGACATATCTAATAACAAATAGAAACAAAGTTCAGGTATTTATATTATAAACAAAGAAGACATATCCTGACCATGCTCATATTAGCATTCTAGATTACAAAGCGCCATCTAGTGGAACAAAAATAAACTAACACAAAGCAATAACACGCCATCTATACATATATATAATGAAAGGATTTAAAAGCACGAATGTTACTTTTATACATAATACAAACTTCTACTGCCCTTACTGCGATGAAAATGTATATTGGGAGGGCTTGGCTCATCGTTTGTATTATGTATAAAAGAAACATTCATGCTTTTAAGTCCTTTCATTTTATAAAAATAAACTAAATGTAAAAGGAGATTAATAGAATCGCTAAATGTCGTGGTCCATTTGGATGAGGAAAGCGAAGACTAAAACGCGGTTGATTCCATACTCGCCTTTTCAGTGATACGTTAACCTATGCACGGTGGATTCTGTGGCCACTGGACATGTGTTGGACCTGGAAGTTGTTGTGCTCTGCGCTGCCTGGAGTATAGGAACTCCATCTATGCTTCCTTCCTGTGGTGAATCTGTATAAGACCGGTGGTTTTAATAAAGCTGTATGTGTGTATAAACATAAACGTTTATTTAACTTGTTCCGTGATATTTTGTCAACCCAATTTCTTGATAAAACAAGAAAAGCCAACCACGTACGCGTTTCGTGTTGTTGGTCCTCTCATCATCTTGGTGCAGGCTGTACTTTACGACTAAATATTTTTGTTACACTAGATGGCGTTCTGCCATATTAAATGGTCATGTAGCCATGGTCAGGGTATGCCTTTTTTGTTTAATATATTGTAATAAAGTATTTATTATCTTATTAGCAAAGTATTATTTTTATGTTTATATTTACTATACTCTGTACACTTCCCTCTTTTTCTTATATTTTGTTTATCACTCATAGTTTGTTCTTTTCTGAAATAAATTGTTGTCTCATCCCGAAGTTAGTATTTCCCCCGATCTAGAAGATATGTACCAAACTTCCGTTAAGAAATTATACCTTCAAATGCAAAATTCAAATAATCCAACCATACAAGATATTCTACAAAATAAAAGAGATATCAATCCCCGATTCCGATGACCCGGCCCTGACACTTAGTCAAGAGCTCATCGCCCAACAGCTGCCCTCCTGCAAGGTCCGGGGGGACCACTTCTACTCCACCAACTCGCCATGTGTAAATAGCCAGGACAAGGTGACTCGCGAGCTGTGCTCGAATGTAACACCTGTAAATTGAGACGAAATAAATAAATAAAAAGTTAGTCTTCCCTCATTTTCCACGTGGCAATATATTACTGTAGCAAATAGTCCTTACTATCATTCACATATCCTTAAAATGTAATACGATTATTTAAAGCGTCATCTGAAGTTTACAAATGAAATTCTTTTTCCCAATTTTGGCTTCTTTTTTTAATAAATAAAACGATTTCTTTTTGACCATACTTCGATGAAAAATGGTAGACTTGGCACATCAGAGGTGAACTCTCCTAGTAGTTTCACCAGATTAAACTTAATATAAAGCGGTTTGGTTGATTATACTGGTGAAGTCGCTGAGAGATAGAGAAGGAGATACAAAACCAGACAGACCGAGAGTGGTATGGGCTTCTTCCCAGTCATAAAGTTGGTCCTGGTAAGGCGCAGCGTTGAACCGCCGGCACTGAACTGTTCTGAAGCTTGGGCCGCCCGAGGGACAAGCCTCGGTGTTACAGACACGGTAACGGCGACGCTGACCCAGGCAGTAACGTCCACCGTTGACCGGGCTGAAGCACACATTGCTGTGAAAAACCACGAGATGGTGACCGTAAAGATGAAGGCTGCCTGACCAGCATTCATAGTTCTTCGAATTAAACATACTTCGGTCAGTAAATCTTTTTTATTGTCTCGACGTTTCGACAAAAATCTTTTGTCCTCGTCAGGAGCAAACAAAAATTAAAACATTTATCAAGGCGAAAAATAATTCAAATGTGATGTTGTACTGGGATAAGGTGCATAAATTATTAAAAAGGCATCTCCTTATCGTGCAACTGAAAATTGCTGATGACTTTCGCCATCTATCGGAATAAATATTTACTATTCCCGTTGATTTCTAATTATTCCAGAATTCCGATAGATGGCGCAAACCATCAGCAACTTTCAGTTGCACGATAAGGAGATGCCTTTTTCATAATTTAGCAAGGCGTTAAAAGTTATTCTTAAATTTTACGCCTTGATAAATGTTTTAATTTTTGTTTGCTCCTGACGAGGACAAAATATTTTTGTCGAAACGTCGAGGTAATAAAAAGATTTACTGGCCGAAGTATCTTTATTTTTAAGAACGAAATGGTGAGTGTTCGCGGTGACATAGATTCCCCGCGGTCCCTACAGACACCGAGAGTGCACGCTAGCTTTTCAGTAATTGCCTCTTTCTCAAACGAATTATTATTTACAAATAAAACACACTACCCACTGTTCTTAACTGCGATGAAAAAATATTAGGAGGGCCTGGCTCATCGGTGGCAAACCCTCCCAGCGGTTTCGCCAGTTTATTCTAACATACCACTTTTCAGAGTTCTACTATTATGATGGACCCTTCTGCTTATACAGTTATGGACAAAACTTAGGGAAGTGGAAAGTATTTGATGTCGCTGGTCGTCTGTTTTTTTTTATTTAATGAGATAAATATAATTTTGTTCACACTTGATTATCTCGTGTGTCTTCAATAAAGGTCACTATAAAATATTTTAGAATTATTGTCTGTATCCCGATATACATGCTAAAAGGTACAACTCCCTAAGTTTAGTCCATGAGTGTATAAACACTTGGTTATCTTGTGTACCTTCAATAAAGGTCACTATAAAATCTTTCAGAGTTATTGTCTGAATCCCGATATACATGCTAAAAGGTACAACTTCCTTAAGTTTTGTCCATGAGTGTATACACACTTGGTTATCTCGTGTGTCTTCAATAAAGGTCACTATAAAATCTTTCAGAGGTATTGCCTGAATCCCGATATACATGCTAAAAGGTACAACTTCCTTAAGTTTTGTCCATGAGTGTATACACACTTGGTTATCTCGTGTGTCTTCAATAAAGGTCACTATAAAATCTGTCAGAGTTATTGCCTGAATCCCAATATACATGCTAAAAGGTACAACTTCCTTCATTTTTGTCCATGGGTATATATCCGACACTTGCAGAGTTGAAATTTGTTAATGGTATTCAATAGAATTATGGACATAAACATAGAGGACTGGAGAATATTATATGCATTTAAAGAAAGTAAGAGGCGTGTTTCATTTGATATTAAAAAGTGTGCCTTTATACACTTGTAGTTTAA
>CP092871.1:15439053-15451728 GCA_030710605.1 Cordylochernes scorpioides
CAATAATTTGCATCTTCTAATGATCTCTTGTGCTTAGAGTTAAGACATGATTCCTTTTTATTCTTATTTGTATAATTTTAGAATATATATTTGAAATATCTATACAAAAGATCTCTAAACAAGTAAATCATCCTGTCCCTTGTATGAAGGGACTTTGGAAGAATAATTATTTTTAAAAAAAAAGGTCTGTATAATAAAAACGAACTATTTTTATCTCTCTAAAATGTTCTATTTTGAAGAATAAGATAAAAGCGCTTGTTCCGGATAATGCAAAATTTCGATATAAATAATCCTTTATATCAATCTCTATATATATATATATGTCAGTGTATGTATGTATGTATGTTTGTCGGCTATACACGTCCGCAATACGTAACTTCTGACTGAAATTTTAACAGTATATAGAATCTGGAAACACTTATAAGAAAATATTCAGGCTTCTATCTTGAATATCCTTGGAGTTATTAACAAATTATCAACAAATTTTCCCTATTTCACTCGCAACCAGCGCCTCACTGCGGTAACTTCGAGAAGTAAACAACCACGTGGAGCCCTCACACGGCGCGACGGGATTGGATAATGACCTTGAGTGACGTAATAACAGCATAGGGGCAAGAAATCACTTGCTATCATTTTATGTATATATCAAATTTAAATTATATTCATATATATATCAAAATAATACAATTTTCAAATATCGCTGTGAAAATTTACATTTTTATATTTTAAAAACACCCAAAGTTTGGAGGGGGACGTTTCACAAGAGTGACATCCACGGCACCAATTTATAATTGTAACGAATAGTATTTGAATAAAATATTTAATCGGGTAAAACCCGGGCGTTTCTCGGGTAATTCGGCTAGTATTAAAATATAAACATAAGGCTTCCAGAGAAAAGTTTTTTTTTCATTGTTTATTTACAAATCTTTCTAATTTTCGGGCATGAAAGCTTTCTACATAAGATATAATTCTGTAGAAGGACTTTAATGCCCGAAAGCTACAGAGATTTGAAATAGAACAAATTTTTAAAAAGAAACTTCTCCATGGAGGCCTTATGTTTTTATATAAATAAGGTAAAGATATTTTTAAAAAGCTTAATATCTATAGTAAATTAAAACATTTTGAAATAAATTTTAAAAATTTCTCATGGTTTTTGTTTAAATCATTTTTATTTATTTTTCAAAATGTTTTAATAGATAAATTACATTTATTTTTATTTAATTTATAAGGCATATATAAGACCAAAATATAATTTATTTATTAATATTTCAGTTGGCTGAAATTTCGTTTCGACTTTCTATCAACAGTTGAAAATTACACGTACATTTTAAAACGATATCTAGATATATAAAATCATACTAAGCGTATATATAAAATATATATTTACACTCCTATTTTGGAGAATTTACAACATAATAAAAACAACTTTTAAAAGTCAACACGAGGGTTTAACAGTTTGAAGTGTTTACCGGATTATTTATACCGGGGTGTAAAGTGGAGAATTTCAAGAGAGTCTTGAGAAACAGAAAAAGCAGCAAGTTTTTCTCCAATCTTTAATTTATTGATTACATTATTGATTGAAGCGTCGTAAATTAAACAACGTCTTGGCCTTTTTCTTCATTCCCCATGTTATAGGCTGAATAGAAAAACTTCCATAATTGTTTCTCCAATTATTCCTACCTGTGGTGTATTTAAGTTGATTAAAAAGTATAAATAGATTTTTAGGCTTTATTTATTTAAATGGCTTTCATTATATTACACCGGAGTAGATGCCAAAATTACAAGTCAACAACAGTAGAATTGATGTAATGATAGTAGTTGTACTAAATTTGAAAAATCTCGTGAGAACGCCCTTGCAACCTCAGAATAATTTTTAACGCATTGCCAAATGCTTCATTTTTATTTCTCCTATCAAAGACAAAAGATTTTTTGTTAAAAATTTGAGAATATAACCAGGATTAATATTAAACAAAACCCTGACTATTTTGGTCATACATTTACTTGTGAAAATCAATCCTTTGTCGAGATAATTTGACTAGTTTTATAAATATAAGATAATCTTTAATCAAAAACAGTAGAATGATGATGATAAGTTATATATTATGATATTAAAAAGAAAGAGAGCATATCTCTCTCTCTCTCTCTCTCTCTCTCCTGACCACGAGCACATGTGATTTTTAGATGGCAGAGCGCCATCTAGTGAAGCAAAAATAAACTAAACGTTTATTTAACTTGCTCCGTGATATTTAGCTAACCCTATTTCTTGATTTATAAAGAAAATTCATCCACGAACACGTTTCGCGCTGTTGGCGCTCGTCGGCGTGGAGTTGCTGTACCACTGACGAGCGCCAACAGCGCGAAACGCGTTCGTGGATGGCTTTTCTTGATTTATCAAGAAATTGGGTTGGCCAAATATCATGGAGCAAGTTAAATAAACGTTTAGTTTATTTTTGCTCCACTAGATGGCGCTCTGTCATCTAAAAAGCACATGTGCTCGTGGTCAGGATATGCTCTCTTTATTTTTAATATCAACACCTGACCCAATTATCTTTTATTTTATTCTATTGTCTTTTCACATTACGATATATACAATATATCACACAGAATAATAATCTTAATAGCAAGAAAACTTTCTCCACTGATTATATTAACTAGAGATAAAACGTAAGGAGAAAATATTTTTTTTATTCACATAAACGTGCGACAAGCTTTCGGGCAGTCACGCCCTTCGACTGGTAACAAACTGTGGTAGCAAAAGGCTTTATATAGGAATCCGTTTAGTATCGCGGTATAGTTTAGTAACATAGCCAATCTGCAAATTTTTCGTTTATTTATCATTTAGCATTACAAGATTAGCATACTTACGTAATAGTTACATATCACTAATTTAGATTTACAAAATGTTTTTAATCTGAATTGTATTTTTAGCCGTCCTATATTCATCACATATGTAAATATAACTCATAAAACGGATTCCTATATAAAGCCTTTTGCTACCACAGTTTGTTACCAGTCGAAGGGCGTGACTGCCCGAAAGCTTGTCGCACGTTTATGTGAATAAAAAATATTTTCTCCTTACGCTTTATCTCTAGTTAACAGAATAATAATCTATGGATTTAAAATTATTAGAATATAAATATACGATACTATCCACAGGTACATGGTAACATGGTAACGTTAATTACTTATTTACTATTATTATTCTCCTTCGTATACGTGGTACAGGCCATGTTAATCATGGTAGGTAGAAGTTTGCGGATGCCTTTACTGTAAGTGCACCACATACATCTTTAATGACAATCCTTATATGGAGAGATACATTATTTTTTAGTGGTAGCGTGGCCGAGTGGTCTAAGGCGCTGGTTTTAGGCACCAGTCTCAATGAGGCGTGGGTTCGAATTCCACCGCTGCCAATTTTTTTCCGGGTAGTTGTCGATTTACGCTCCAGGAGCCCGGGTTATCTTTATTTTTCTCTCATTATTTTAATCTCTATTTAATATATATTCTGAATCGTCGAGATATAAATTTATTTATTTCAACAGACAAACCGCGATATCCCGACTAGGGATAATTACATTGATTTACATTTTTAAACAGGAGCAGTTACAAACATATTATACAAAAATTAAATTATTTGAAAAGTAAAAATTAATATCAGGTAAAAAGTTTATTTTTAATTTAAATTTGCAAGCTTTCGAGCAAATATACTGTTCTTCAGCGGGCTGATATTCTATGTACAAACTCTAAATAATATATATACAGAATAATTGAAAACTTTTGTTATTAGCATGTGCTCTCGCGGGCGTGCATCAGACTATTACCAGCTAAAGTAATAAATATTATACTGGGATTAAATATATATACATTCCAATAATTATTAATATTTAGATTATTTGTCAGGGATATTGTTATATTGGGTTGGGAGGTCAATTTTTCTATTGATGCTATTTATTTTTGATGATACCAGTGCTTCTAGGAATAATATCTGGGTAACTATTGCTCACATAAAAAATGAATTAGTTAAAAAAAACAATAAACAATAATTATAACTTAAGTCAAAAGGCGATCCATCAATTAAGATTATATAAAAGAGCGTACCTGGATCTGTAAAGAAAAAAAACCTTTTTTTTTTGTCAAAAATGCACAGAGCTATAAATTGATAAAGAAGGAGCAATCTCTCGAAATATTTGGGATTTTTTTTTCTTTTCAGATCCAGGTAAGCCCTTTTAAATAACACAGGTCTACAAAACTCAAAGTAGTTGTACCTTATAGCATATATATATCGGGATTCAGAAAAAAAAACTCTGAGAGATATTTGATGCACAGGGATATTTATCACTGTGCATCAAATATCTCTCAGAGTTTTTTTTTTCTGAATCCCGATATATATATGCTATAAGGTACAACTACTTTGAGTTTTGTAGACCTGTGTAATATACAATAAGATATGTTAGAAACTTGATACTTCCAGGTTAGAAATATAATCATAAATATATTTACAAAAATGGGTAAATCTGTGATAATTATCTCTAGTATTTACAAATTGATATAGATCTACAACATTGTTTACTGTCTGTTGTCTAGCGCTAAAGAAAAGTGGGCATTCCAGCAGTAGGTGTCTCGAGTCCTGGGTTTCCTTGCCACAGTGACAGCTAGAGTCCTCAACCGCTCCAATCGTTGCTAAAAATCCCTTTAAATTTCCGTGGTTCGTTGTAAACTGGGTATTATAAAAGTTAGAACGGAAAATTGATGGAATTCCTAACGGGAAAAAAGCTATGGAATGTTTGATTTGTTTTTTTAAATAATAAAACAGGTTTCTTGTGATAAATTCTCCAATATTTATCTCCATAAAACCCTATTGTATTATTTTTAATTCATAAAAAATAACAGTCAATCGTTTGAAAAACATTGTAAAAACTGATATCTGTATAAAATTACAATTACAATTATTTTATTTCCAAAGCGCTATATCCCGCAAGGGATACTTGTGCCAAACAAGAAGAAAAGTTTATTTACATAAGTTATTTACATTATTCAACGCATGAAAATATTAGATATCCAGATTTTGTAGAAAGTTTAGAATGTATTTACAAAATGAATTGAACTTTAAATATGATTTTTTATCGGAAATCAAATCGTTAAGTTTACAAACAACTAGTTCATTCTTCATTCTATAATCTTGAAATGCTGGGCAATCGATCAGTAGATGTCTTGAGGTTTGTTCCTCAATACCACAAAAGCAACTTGAAATGTATAAAAAAAATGTGTTTATTAGAATAAACACACTGTGACCTCGAATTTTGTATCGAAAAGATAGAGGCTGCTTGGCCGGCATTCATAGTTCTTGAAAATAAAGATAATTCGGCCAGTAAATCTTTTTTATTGTCTCGACATTTCGACAAAAATCTTTTGTTCTCGTCAGGAGCAAACAAAAATTAAAACATTTGCCAAATTTTTGAATTTTTGTTCGAATTTTGTAATCAATTATAATTCTGAGAATGAATATTCTTTAATATTCCTAAAATATTCGTCGTTTTTTTCATAAAAATAGACCTAGAGGAGGTAAAAAAAACGTAGAAGATAAGAATTCTACGGAATTTCCAAGATATTACCATATTGAATAGACACCAATGACAGCATAATTATATACCTAACCATCATTACTCTCAGTTCTTATGATAAAAAAAAAGATCTTTGTGAAAAATTACGATAGAAAACGTCCAACACGAAATTCACTTTGTTCCTGATAATGTCAGACAATGAAATGTTCTGGAAATTTACACGCAACTTGGTCATTGTGCAAGTTTTTTTTTTCTTATTAATTTTTTTGATAAACTTGAGTTTTAAAATTGATTCTTTTTAGTTACCCCTCTCCTCATATAGATTTATTGATTGCTAGAGATAGCAAAACTTTCAACCTAAGGTTATTGTTTAACCTTGACTGGAGGCGGTGTTCTGCTTACAAATAGTACTAAGGGTTTATGCCTCCGCCACCTTCCGAGGACTGTAATTGATTTGCGTTGAGGCGATCACTGGTTTATTCCTAAAGGGAGAGTTATTCTATAAAGGAATCCCCCACACACGGGCGTAGTTGACAAACACATTGATTTATTCATGGTAAACGGATTGCGGATTTCGCCAATTTAGAAAGAGGGGATCATATATCGCCGCAACTCTTTTTTATTAACGCGATTAAAGGAAGCTTTCGGGCAAGCCCTTCTTCATCTATAGAGTACACTATAGTTAGCTGAAGAAGGGCTTGCCCGAAAGCTTCCTTTAATCGCGTTAATAAAAAAGAGTTGCGGCGATATATGATCCCCTCTTTCTACATTGATTTATTTTTTAACAAAGCTATCCAAGTTTACATACTTGGCACGTGGTAAAATAATCATTTTACATAAAAAGAAATTTATACAAAACAGCTAGACTATAACTATCCATCTGAACAGTTATCATGAAAATAAAGGTTGCCTCCCTGGCCGGTATAAAAAGTGCAAAGGATGCCATTATACCAGAACTTTCTATTAAATTGATTAATGCATTTGTAGAAGCAGAGGTTGGCGAATACATCATCGAGGAGAACCATAAAATGTTTCAAACAAATGGACTTCGACTAGCGAGAAGCTTAATAAATGTTGTGAATAAGAAAACATATATCTGGATAACAAACCCTTACCCTCGACCATTAAAAATATTAAAAAACCAAACATTGTGCTTTGGAAGCCAGCCAGCCGAAGTGAATCTTATGGAAGAAAGTGAACAAAAAGAGCATGAAGAACCCCAATTTCAGATAAACAAAAATTTAGCATATACGGAAAAGGAGCAATTGAAACAAGTTTTGGAAAGGTACGAGGATTTGTTTTCGTCGGGATTAGGAAGATCCAACTTAGCGAAACATCGGATCGATACAGAAGGCGCGAAACCGATCAAACACAAGCCGTATAGGGTGAGCGCGAAAGAGCGAGAAATCATAAAAGAACAAATTGATGAAATGCTCAGAGACGGCATAATTAGACCATCCTCGAGTCCATGGTCCTTCCCTGTAATCTTGGTCAAGAAGCGAGATGGTAAGTACAGATTTTGCGTTGACTACAGAAAATTGAATGATGTAACAGTGAAGGATGTTTACCCAATTCCCAGAATTGATGAAGTATTGGATACACTTCAAGGATCCAAATACTTTTCAGCAATTGACCTTAAATCAGGATATTGGCAAGTATAGGTTGAGGAGAAAGATAAAGAAAAGACAGCCTTCACTACAGCACATGGCCTATATGAGTTCAACGTAATGCCCTTTGGTCTATGCAATGCCCCTGCTACATTTGAGAGGAACATGGAAAATATGCTTGGTAATCTTAGATGGCAAATTTGCTTATGTTATCTAGATGACGTAATCATTTATAGCTCGGATTTTTCAACACATCTCAAAAGAATAGAAGCTGTTTTAAAATGTTTTCGCGAGGCTAATTTAAAATTGAACAACAAAAAATGCCAATTTGCTTTCGAAGAACTGGAGATTCTTGGCCATATAACTAATCAACATGGTATAAAACCAGCGGAGCATAATATCAAGGCTATTAGAGATTTTCCTCGGCCCAAAAAGATAAAAGAAGTTCAATCATTTTTAGGAATGTGCTCATATTATAGAAAATTTATCAAAGGTTTTTCAAAAATTGCCGATCCATTAACCAGTCTTATAAAAAAGAATGTACCTTTTACCTGGACAGAAAATCAAGAGAAAGCATTTCAAACCCTTAAAGTAGCATTGATAAATCCTCCAATCTTAGGGCACTTTGAACCGAATGCAATTACTTACATTCATACTGACGCATCTAACATCGGCCTGGGTGCAACATTAGTCCAAAAGTTCGGCGATAAAGAAAAAGTTATCTCATATTTAAGTCGAACACTGAGCAAACCTGAGCAAAATTATTCGACTACCGAAAAAGAATGTCTAGCTGTTGTGTGGTCAATGTCCAAGTTACGACCCTACCTATATGGAAGGCACTTCAAAATCGTAACTGATCATCACGCACTATGCTGGCTTAAGAATCTGAAAGATCCGACCGGCCGATTAGCACGATGGGCACTGAAGATTCAGGAATATAATTTCGAAATCATACATAAATCGGGTAAAAAACATCTGGACGCTGATGGTCTATCTAGAGGACCCTTACCTGAAAACGAATGGGACGAAGATTATGAAAGACTATTTCTGAATCAAATAATAGACGAAAAGGATGATTTTATTGAGAATATTAAGGAGAACCTTAGTGGAAACAAGCGTTCAATTACACAGAACTTCAAAGAAGAAAATGGGTGTATCTACAAGAAAAATCCAAATCCTGAAGGTAGGGCATGGTTGCTGGTAGTGCCAAAGAAGAGAAGGAAGGAAGTCATGAGTGAATACCACAACCATATGCTGAATGGCCATCTGGGCGTCGCCAGAACCACTTACCGATTGAAGAATAAATACTATTGGCCTTCCATGTTGAAAGATGTTTCAGAATTTGTAAAGACGTGCCATCTTTGCCAAAGTCGGAAAGGTTCAAATCACTTGCCTTCTGGACTTCTACAACCTATTCCCCCAGCTAACTACCCTTTTGAAAGAATCGGAATTGACTTTGTTGGCCCCTTGCCATCAACGAAAAGAAGAAGGAAGTGGATAATTGTGTTGACTGATTATTATACCAAGTATGCTGAAACAAAGGCAGTATCAGAAGCAACCGTGAAAGAAGTCTCTACATTTTTAATCGAACATATTATTTTACGTCACGGGGCCCCAAGATTTCTTATTAGCGATAGAGGTTCACAATTCACTAGCAATTTGATGAAGGAGGTAATGAAAATGTGCAAAGTGAAACACTGCTTCACAACGAGCTACCACCCCCAGACTAACGGACTAACGGAACGGCTAAATAGAACTTTAATCAATATGATCAGCATGTATGTGAACACAGACCAAAAGAACTGGGATGAAATCCTCCCTTTTATCACCCACGCGTATAATACCACGATTCAAGAAACCACAGGCTACTCTCCATTTTTCCTGTTGTTTGGAAGGGAACCCATGTCCCTCTTAGACGACGAGAATATCCCAACGGACAGTAACATGGACGATTACGACGAATATATAGAAAACTACTTAGATAAAATAGCAAGGACGAGACAGGTAGTCATTAACAACACAGAGAAGACTCAGGAAAGAATGAAAAGAAACTATGACAAAAAACACAATGAGAAAATCTATGAACCAGGACATTTAGTGGCAGTTTGGACACCAGTCAGGAAAATCGGAAAATGCGAAAAACTATTGAGAAAATATTTTGGCCCATATCGAATATTAAAGAAGCTGTCTAACGTAAATTACTTAATTGAGCCGAAAGATAATCCTGGCCAAGACCCATTGATTGTCCATGTCTCAAGACTCAAACCCTATTTTGAGAGAATTGATGAGGTAACTCACGAGGACGTGACGACCTCTGGAGAGGGGGAAGTGTTACATCATGATTAATGGCGTATTTATTATATTATTTTTAATATATTTGAAATTTAAATTATATATTTATTTATTTTTATATTCTATGATATTTATTTAAAACAGATTATTTTTAGATTATCATCATTTGTATTTAGGTACACTGTGACTTCACTGCTCTCTTTGATGTGAGAAAATAAATAAAGGATTCTGGTGGCTACATAAAGTAGACTTATCTCATTATTCCCTTTTATAAATTTGTAGGATGGTTGAAACACGCTCTGGTAAGATGCAAGACCCAGCACAGGAGAGAATCAAGGCTGAAGAGTCTGCCAAGCCGCAACCTGGTGCAACAATATGACTCTGCTTTACGACCTAAAATTATTGTAAATATATATAGACAAATGTAAAGGCATACATGTATGACAGCGCAAGTATCCCTAAAGGGACATAGCGCTTTAAATTGAAATAAATAAATATACGGGCAAACTTAATATTAGTCATCTTTAGATGCATATCTATATATATATATATATAAATGAATGTCTGTCTGTGTGTGTGTGTGTGTGTGTGTGTGTGTGTGTGTGTACTCTATAGATTCAAAAACTGTACATCCAATCGCCGTGAAATTTTGGGATATTATTATGTATATCCCCGGAAAGGTTTTCGAAAAATAATTTCTTGAATATCTTTAATATCCTTAGAGTTATTTGCAGATTTGTAGCTTTAACTCGCAAGCAGCGCCACCTTGCGACGGAGATAGGCTTAGGTCTGCCCCACCCCCTGTCGAGAATGGAATCGTCCGGCCGCCGGCCGGATGGGCAGTCCAAGTTCCCACCGACCAATCAGAGGGATCAAGAGGTCCTGGCGCGCGGGGGCAGAGTTGGTGACACAGCTGTGCCAAGTAGACAAGAAAAAAGCCTCGCGGGTGACCTCCGGGAACTTCGTCCATCTTCCATAAACGACCATGATTTTATTCAACTTATCGAGTATTTTTCATGGGACCGGGAAAAAATGTTCGCTAGATAAAACGATGATTTTGTAAGGCAGAAAATTAGGAAAGAAAAAATTAAGGATGACACGGCAATTTATTTGAGACAAGATGAGACAAGGGACCGGGAAAAATGTTCACTTTATCGAGAGATTCAAATTTACGAGTTTCAAATTATCAAAATATATCTTTTTTTTTTATAAGTTTGAAGAGAATTGTTTTAACAAATGTTCGTTAGACAAACCTTGATTAAAATGGCCTGCACCACGTGTAATAGGGATAAGCAAAACTGCTTTTCACATATGGAGACATGTGGTGCACTTACAGTAAAATCAGTCGCTAACTTCTACCCACCATGATTATCATGTTCTATACTACGTTTACTAGGGATAAATTAAAAAAAATCTGCTGGAGTGAAGGACCACTCACCATGACTTCCACGTCGCGGTCCACAGTCCCAGGGACTACCATGGACTCGGACTGTCCCCCGGGAGGTCTCTCGTACTTCACCACCGTGGGTCCGAGGTGGAATTCCCCGCTGGACTGAGCCTCTCGGGCTCCGTTCATCACAAACACTTGGCGACCTCCTTCCAGCCTCATACTCAGGGCGAGGAAATTGGAAGCCGACCTGGGACAGACACAATTAGCTGTTTCCAATCTGTGACTTTCTCTGAATAATAACCAACTTGCTGTTGAATCAGTCAATGTATCGAACTAGCAACAGTATTTAAAGCTACAAGGTGGGATCAATAAATAAGGTGAATTATAATTTATTTAAAAAAATAAGAACGATATTAAAAATTAGGACTTGATTTATTCAAAATAATCACCTTGGCTTTCTATACATCGTCTCCATCGTTCTGGCAACTTGTAAAAACCTTCTTTATAGGCACTCTTAGGAAGCGTGTGAAAAAAATCTTGCACCACTTTCGGGGCATCTTCATCCGAGTCAAATCGCTTTCCCTTTAACTCCTTCTTTAGTAGTCCAAAAAGGAAATAGTCAGAGGGGGCTAGGTCTGGACTATATGCAGGATGTTCTAAAACTTCAAAACCTAATTTAATTATTGTAGATACAGTTTTACATGATGTATGCGGCCTTGCATTATCATGAAGGAAGAGAACACCTTTACTAAGCTTCCCTCTTCTTTTGTTTCTTATACCGGGCTTTAGCTTATTTACAAGGATGTCACAATGAAGGTCGCTGTTCATACGTTGCCTTGAGGATAAAAAATCAAGACAGATTGGTCCATCAACATCCCAAAAAATTGTTAACAAAACTTTACCGGCCGAACGTTGAGACCTGATTTTATTTTGTCTTGGAGAGTCGCCTCGTTTCCATTCCATAGATGCACGTTTTGTCGAAGGATCATAATGATAACACCAACTCTCATCTCCAGTTACAATTTGGTCAAGGAAATGATCACCTTCCTCTTCATACCGCTTTAACAGAGCCTTTGGAACCCGAATACGGTTAAGTTTTTGGTCCAAATTAAGGAAATGTGGAATCCATCTGCAGCATATTTTTCTAAATTGCAATTGTTCATTAATAATGGTGTGCACAGTTCCATAGCTTATATTCAAATTGTCGGCTATGGTAAAAATGGATATTTTTCTATCCTCCAAAATTAAGTTTTCAACCGCATTTATCTTGCTTGGCGTCGCTGTAACACTTGGTCGTCCAGGTCGCTCAATATCGGAACATGTAATTCGTCCATTTTTGAACTCGTTAACCCATTTATAAATGTTTTTTTGAGACAAACAAGACTCACCATAGATATTTTTCATCTTTGGCATATTTGAGATGTTTTAATACCTTCTGCATTCAAGAAACGAATAACTGCACGTTGTTCAAGCGTGGTGCAATCCTTCAAGGGAGCTTCCATTTTAGTTTATTTATAAGTCTCGAGCCGCGCGTGGGAAAAAAAGATCAGAACACCTTAAATAGTCTCTCGATGTTATATTTTAATATTCTGTGGTTTAAATTATTTTTGCTTTTTTAATTTTTAATAAATAAGATAATTCACCTTATTTATTGATCCCCCCTTGTATTTATTAAATATCACGTCTTATATAGATTTGTGGCGACCGCACTTTGCCTCAGCGAGCGCGGACAAAGCTTCATTACACATATGGGCAGTAGTGTGGCGGCCTCATTACGCCTCGGCAAGCGAGAGCTGGGAGAACACCTCACTACGCATGCGCAGGC
>CP092871.1:15451828-15469180 GCA_030710605.1 Cordylochernes scorpioides
GACCATCAACCTTTAAGACCATTAAGGAAAATGGAAGCGAAAGTAGGTCAGGTAAAAGAACGGCATTAAAACTTTTCTAAATTCAAATTGCTCCATGTTGTTTCTCTTTAAGTATTTAGTGAGAGAGATACCAGAGAACTGTTTTATCTTCATATATATTCAAATAAATATATCGCATTTTAGATTTTTTTTCCTTTGCTTATCCCTAGAATACGTGGTACAGACTATCATAATCATGGTGGGTAGAAGTAGGCGACTGCTTTTACTGTAAGTGCACCACATGTCTACACATGTGAAAAGCAGTTCGACTTTGCACTTACAAATGTGCCAGAGCCCCGTTTGGTTACTTGCACTCGCTGTGGGGTTGGACTTTTTCAAGAATCGGGGACTATTGGAGCATTTATTTTTATCAGAAAAAAAGTGCCCAATGCGGGAATCGAACCCGGGTCGTAGCGGTCCAAAACCAACGGTTTAGACCACCCTTCCACCGATCCCTTGCATTTTAGAATAAATTCGGGAATTAATTTGAATATTGATAGTTAATATAATCAAGATAAATAATTTAATGATAAACAAACTCAATAATTTTTACTGACACAATATCTAAAATTCGAAACTATTATAGACGCGTATCATTCTTTTTAAAAATAAACAATTTTTACTCCCCTTACTGCAATGTGAAAAAATAATAGAAGGACCTGGCTCATCGGTGGTGAACCCTCCCAGCGGTTTCGTTAGTTTAATCTACCATAGAATCATACTCGTATATAATAGTTTCGAATTTTGATAACAGATGGCGCGCTAATGCATCATAATACAATATCTAATTGACCTAATAGAGCGCCTTAATGTAGGTTTCACACACATATAAATACTATGAGGAAAACACTAAATACAGGCGTTACTGTAGTAATACAGGCAAAGTAGAAGTTGAATCTTTCTATCTAAGGACGGGTTATTCTATGGTGACCATCCTTGTGAATGCGTCACTTAGATGGTTACTGGAAAGCTAAAGAGATACAAATAACTGCAATATAGAATAGGGATATCTTACACTGATAGATAAACCTTAAGGAAGTGGAAAATCTCAGTTTAACTAGTTTAACAACCTAGTTTATGATAATTGAAACAATGAATAATATTTGAAGGTTATTAACATATTAAACAAAATGTTAACGCGAGATTCAACCCCGGTTCATGGCTGTCGGGAATCGAGGGTGTTACCCACTCATCCACCTAAATTATTACAAAATCAAATCAAATATATCCACAAAATGTCGCTGGTGTTTTTTTTAAGGAGACAGAGACAATTTTGCCCACACTTGTCTTCAATAAAAGTCACTGTGTATATCAAATATCCTTCAGGCTTATTGTCTGTCTGAATCTTGGTATACATGCTAAAATGTAAAATATCCTTGAATTTTGTCCATGAGTGTATATATATTATACTAGTTATTACTGCGGTGAAGAAACACAGATATCAAATCATTTGTTGTTGAATTGTCCAATTTTTATGAAAAGGAGAGGATGGGATTTATTTATTTATTTTGTCAAAATGTAAATATTTATGACAATAGGAAAATGAAATTATCAAAATATAAAACTTAAATCATATATACAGAATACGGAAAACAAAATATATTTACATATCTTAATCTAAACACCAAAGAAAATGAACCATATGATAAAAAAAGACAATTTCTTAACTAGCATTATGTTTTGCTTATCCTTAGTACACGTGGTACAGGCCATAATAATCATGGTGTGTAGAAGTAGGCGACTGCTTTTACTTACTGTAAGTGCATCACATGTCTACACATGTGAAAATCAGTTCGACTTTGCATTTACAAATAACTAGCATTATAAATATACAAAAGAAAATCTCACTTTCTAATAAAATACTTTAAAAGTTATAAATTATTACCGGTTCCGGTTCCAAAATCACTTTATTAGGTACCGCTCAACAAGAACAACCTAGTTTATGACAATTGAAACAATGAATAATATATGAAGGTTATTAACATATTAAACAAAATGTTAACGCGAGATTCAACCCCGGTTCATGGCTATTGGGAATCGAGGGTGTTACCCACTCATCCACCTAAATTATCACAATATAAATTCAAATATATCCACAAATTATACATTCTATAGAGGAGTTTACTTTGAACAATTTATCAGAATTTATAGAATAAATTAAAAAAAATTCAAAAAGAGAATATTCAAAAATAAAAAGCTCTTTATAAACACTTTTTCCCATAACATATATAATTACCATGCAAATAAGTTCTATTTAATTGTGTTAAATAACTTAATAACAGCAAATATATAACTTTACTAAATTTTCCTGTTTTTTTTCTTCAGGCTGTATATTTTAAGGCGAAAGTGTTGACTGTACATATTTTAAGCTACTATTTCTAATTGCTATATGCAAAATTTGACATCGAACGTGTAATTTACATGTTTCCCAATGTTTAACTATGTTAATTTCACAATGATTTGATTTATATATATAATTTCAGATTTACACGCAATTATCCTAATTGTGGATATGGCGTGTCTCTCCCAACTGTTAAATAAATAAATAAATAAATTTTTCCTATTTTTATTATAAATAAATTTAATATAATATTCATTTTTAAGTTTAATATTTTAATCCTGTTTTATTTTCTCTGAAAAGCATCTAGATATTTGTTTTTATGAAGAATTTTAATATAATTTCCTTTTCTTTTTATTCACTTTTTACCACGATTCATTATTTTTATTATTTAGTTTTAAACTAAACAATTCTTTTCTTTATTGTGAATCTCTTGCGCTGGTTGGAAGTTATTTTTAAAAGAATATAGATAAATCATTCTTTCGTTTGAAGTTAATTATCTTATGACGTCTTAGTGACTCACTGTCATATTTATTAGTGGAGAATGAAATTTTGATTTCTAACTTCTATTTACAATGACAATATCAATAAAAAGCCTTTTTAAGGACATGGGGGGGGGGGGGTCGGTGGAAGACTGGTTAAACCGTTTGGTTTTCGACCACTGGTTCGATTCCCGCATTGGACACTTTTTTTCTGTTAAAAAAAATGCTCCAATGGCCCCCGATTCTTTCAAAAGTCTAACCCCACCAGCAAGTGCAAGTAACCAAACGAATCTCTGGCACATTTGTAAGTGCAAAGTCTAACTGCTTTTCATTTGTGAAGACATGTGGTGCGCTTACAGTAAAAGCAGTCGCTAACTACCCACCATGATTATCATGGCCTGTACCACGTGTACTAGGGATAAGCAAAAAATAAAAAAATAATAAAGATATTCCTCCCATACAGGATTATAACTGATGGGTAAAAAAAGTGAACATAGCAGTTATCCTATCCTACAACCTCAAAGTGGTGGAGGGTGTAATCAGGTAGCACAGGACATCGGGAGTTTAACTCCTGGTAGGGCCACCCTGTATCAATGTATCAATTGTCTGTTCTCCATAGGAGTGATTCCATGTCAGGAGATCAAAAGAAGTCACACTGAGTGGTACTTCCAGGTCTTCAGACCAGGTGTACCCCTCTTTCCTTCTCCATGATATCTACAAATCCTTCAAAAAAGACCTCTAGGAAAACCCCAGGATTATAATAGAAAAGCTGAGACAATGGAATCTAATGGAGATCTTTTAAACGACTTGAGGAATAAGCAACAACAACATCTACAGAAATTGGAGATAAAGATCGACCTTTCTTTCAAGTTGGATCCATCATCTGTATTGTGCCTATTGTCTGTACTGCTTTCCAGAATTTATGAAAAGCTAATACATTGAGTTTGATTTTTACTACTTTTTCATTAGAACATATGGCGATTTGCTTTCGTAACCAATCTTTCGACGGAGAATTTCCCTCTTCTTCCCCAGTGGAGGACAATAAAACGTGTAGAGTGGAAAGTCCTCGTTAAATTCGCTATTGCACATTGTGCATTTTAAGTTTTAAGATTTCAATAATAAAACGTTATTATGATTGAATAGTGTGAAAAGGTTTTTCTTATTTCGGAAAAAGGGTTTTACATTCATAAGAAAATATCGTTGATCTAACTTATATAAACGAGAACAGGAACAGATCATGGGTGTGGTTCCAGGCGATGTTCCAGACCGCCCCGCTACTAGTGGAGTTTGAGTATCTCACGGAACAAGAAGAGGCGGGAGTGGAGAACGCCACGGAGAGCTACACATGGTCGAATTCGGGGTGGAGCGTGTGCTCCCAGTCCTGCGGTGGGGGGTGGCAGGAGGCTCCACCCCTTTGTCTGGACGGGGCGGGGCAAGCGGTGGAACACACCCTATGTGGGCGGGACCTACGGCCTGAGACCCGTAGAGGCCGGTGTAACACCCATCCTTGTCCCCCCAGGTATTTCTTAAAACACATATTGAACTACCTTTAGATATATTTCTGCTATCATTAATACCAATATCAAGTAAAAATATAACGACATTTGAAAACTACCCTGCATGGGTTTCTTTTCAACGAAAAATCAAAATTTATTTCAAAAAGAAATAACGATTATTTTATTATATCTCCTTGAAATAAATTTTGATTATTCGTTGAAAAGAAACACATGCAGGATAGTTTTCAAATGTCGTTTTATAATCACAAGCCGCATTATATTATATTGTATTAAAAATATAATGCCAACAGGGAAAAGTATCTTTTTAATAACTTTATTATTCTATAGATATCGAACACGAACGCTCTTACAAAGGAGAAAACAAATAATACCAAGTGTTCTAATGTAGAAGGACGTGTTTGTACCTGAAAGCTAGAGATTTAAAAGGGTTTTGAAAAGATACTTCTCCCTGGAGGCATTATATTTTTAATACAATACTCTGATACAAGGAATTATTTTATTGAATAAATACCAATATCCCCTTAGATTTTATAACGGTAAAATACTTTCTTTACACAAAACCCGCTAGCTTAATTCAATGTTTGTTTGGAAATTGAAGCAAATTAAGGCATTCCTGCAGGAATATAGAAAGACTAGAATGAGGATTTGTCTGGAAATTGAAGAAGATCAAGGCATTCCTGTAGGAATACATAAAAGAAAGACTTGTATAAAGAAGGCCGTGAAGAGAAATCATAGACAATTTCTGGAGAAGATACTATGATACCATCAAAAGACTACCCATAGAAATGAAGCTCTAAATGGACAAGAATACAGGAACAACAAACCTGTTGATGGTTTTAAGGAGAAATAGATAACATGTTGGAAACTATTCCAACTTTTCAGTTAGTCTACTGTCCTCAAAGTTTATGTCCATAGTTCATCTAAAATAACCATTCCAAGAGTCTAGTAACAGAATAACTATAAAAGGAAGATCGAAAAATGCAATATAACAGGGGTATGGTAGATTAAACTGACGAAATCCCTGGGAGGGTTCACCATTGATAAGCTAGGCTCTCCCATTAATTTTTCTATTGCAGTAAGGGCAGTAGAAATTGTTTAATTTCAAAAAGAATCATACACGTCTATAATAGTTTCGAATTTTCATATTTGGTTAGTGTCTAAAGACGTTTAATTATTGTTCATTTTTTGTACCCCTGTAGACGGGCAGTAATGTCTGAAAACTTGAGATTACAATAAATATGAAAATAAAATCACATCTCCAGAAACCTGTTTATATCTATACGCATGCCAATGCCTATGTGGGGCCGGTCCCGAGGGACATTCTTATTGACGACCTTCCTGAAAACAGGACAAGTTTTGGCAGGGGGTCAGCAGCAGATGGTTCTAGGGGGTTTTTCTCGGAGTTCGCTTCAGCCTGTCTGTCTCACACACTCTCTCCCTCTATGTCTCGGGGATAAGCATTCAAGTTTGTGCCATGGCCTCTACCTCTGTCCCGTGGACTGTCCCCGATCCCTCTTTGTGCTAACATCTAGCCCTGCCTCTGCTTCTTGTTGACCGCGTGTGGGAAGATCATCAACACTCGCCTCACGAGCATTAGCTCCCCATCTGTAATAAGAAATTCGAGCCATTTTTGACGCGTTTGATTCTTTTTCTTTAAAATAAATCAATTTCTTCTTGCTTTACTAGCTTTTTCCCGTTTGGAATTCCAACATTTTTACGCTCCAATTTTTATAATACCCAGTTTATAACGAACTATGAAAATTTTAAAAGATTTTTATCAAAAATTGGAGCGTTCAAAGACTCTAGCTGTCATTGTGGCAACGAATTCCAGGACTCGAGACATCTACTGCTGGAATGCCCACTCTTCTTTAGCGCTAGACAACAGACAATAAATAATGTTGTGGATCTATATCAATTTGTAAATAACAGAGAGAATTATCATAGATTTTACTATTTTTGTAGATATATTTATGATTATCTTTCTAACCTGAAAGGTTCAGGTTCCTAATACATATTATTGTTTCTCTTTTTTATTTTTGATTATCTTTTCTTGTATAATATGTTTATAACTGTTTCTGTTTAAAAACATGTAAATCGGCGCAATTATCCCTAGCCGGGATATCGCGTTTTGTGTGTTACCGTATACTGTCTTTACTGCAATGATAAAATAATGGGAGGGCCTGGCTAATCAGTGGTGAACCCTCCCAGATTTAGATCTATGATAAATGAGAGTTTTGTCATTCAAATAGAGACTCGGGTGTGGGCAGATGGTGGACAGGACCCTGGCAACTGTGCACACGGACTTGCGGCCCGGGCGGCTACAAGAGGCGGGCCGTGCTGTGTACAAGTGGGGAGGGGCTTGCACTCTCAGAGACTGAGTGCGATCCGGAGCGCCACCCCGGGGATGTAGGACCTTGTGACCCCGCCCCGCCTCCCTGTCCTTCAGCCCCGCCCTCCTACCGCTGGGTCAGGATGTCTGAGATCATCGCCCGGGTCAGTATCCATACACCTTCATACCTACTTTATATATATGTGTGTTTAATTAAAAGGCATATATTGGATCAAATTAATAATTTCGATATTAATGAAAATTGACCCATTTAATCAATATTTTGATCCAATATATGCTTTAATTGAAGATTTATTTATAGATTGCTCTATTTGCAAAATATATGTGTGTGTGAAATGATTAAAACAAATAAAATAATAAAAAAGTCAGGTGTTGGTTAAAAAGGCATATCCTGACCAGGCATACCTGAACAGTAATCAACTAAACATTGATTTAACTTGTTCCCTGATATTTTTCCAACCCATTTTCTTGGATGGATTTTCTTGATTTATTAAGATAATGGGTTGGCCAAATATCAAGGAACAAGATAAATCAACGTTTAGTTTATTTCTGTTCTACTAGATGGCGCTCTACCATATAAAAGGTTAATGTAAATGTGTCAGAATATGCCTTATTTGATATATATATGTCATAAAAAAGACGTATTCTAGTTACGTTACCAATTAATGCAGTCGTGGATGGTAAAAATGAATGATAACTTTTGTCCCAAAAAATATTTATTATTTCGATTATTTTTTAAAGCAAACAGTTTTTGCATACCCACAACTAACAATGTTATTATCTATTTACAAATAAAAATAATATTAGGTTATATTCCTTTTGTTAAGGATTCCTTTTCATTTTAAAATTTAACTCTGTGATTATAGAATTTTAATTATTTTATGAATAATTAAAATCATATTTTTATTATGTCATATATATATTATTAAACACCTTTTTGCCAAATTTAACCGATTTCATAACTCCCTGGTAGGATGTTATGAAATCGAAGCCACCCTTGTACTGATAAGGGCCATAGTCTGAACCAGGGTAAATAGGCTGACTTTTGGTATGAATTTGCCAAAACTGGTGTTGCGGGTCATTCTATTTCATCACCATCGCCGTATTTACTGCATATATTGTTCGAAAAATAGAGCAATCCATACTTAAATCGTTAGATAGTAAAAAGGCATATATTGGATTGAATAAAAGATTTATTTGCCAATATTTCAGCTGGCTGAACGCCAACCTTTATCGAGGCATTAAATGTAATGTATTTACATGTAATGCCTCGATAAAGGTTGTCGTTCAGCAAGCCGAAATATTTGAAAATAAATCGTTTATTCAATCCAATATATGCTTTTTTACTATCTAATTACTGTATATATTTATATATATGAAAAATAGTACAAATTTGATATTGTACTGGGATAAGATGCATAAATTAAGAAAAAGGCATCTCCTTATCGTGCAACTGAATTTTTTTTCTGAGAAATGGATGACTGCCATAAAATGCAGGGAAAGACAAAAAAAAAAAAAAAAAAAAACAAACATCGAAACCCCTCAGACAAAGAAGGTTATATAAACTTGGGAGGTTTAATTTTTTCAAGGTTAGGGGACAGATTGGGTACTATTGTTATTAAATATGTGTAGGTATTGTGGAGGAAGGTCAATTTTTCTGTTAAAACTGTTTAGTTGGCTAGATGTTATTGCTTCTAGGAAGAGACGCTGTTGTTTGTTTTGTTATTCCTATGTAATGTGCTGTAGCTTGGGCTAAATTGAAAGTGTGGCCTGTACTATGGATATGTTGGTATATTAGGGATCTCTATTATTGAATTTCTTGAAAAAGATACTTCGGCCAGTATAAATCTTTTTATTACCTCGACGTTTCGACAAAAAGCTTTTGTCCTCGTCAGGAGCAAACAAAAATTAAAACATTTAGCAAAGCGTTAAAAATTATTCTGTAAAAGTATATCTTTTTTCAAGAAATATGAATGCCGGCCAAGCAACCTCTATCTATTATTGAAGATAGCTAAGAGTGAAGTGTGTAGTGCCCCTGCGGAGGGGCGGTCCGCCGGAGGTCCTGGGCGGTGTGCCGAGAAGAAGGGGAGGAGTCTGCTATCTCCGCCCCCGAGCTATGCCCCGCCCCTATCCCGACTGAGGAGGAGGACCCTCCCTGTAAGCTTTGCTCCCGCCAACAGCAGCTACGTCGTCGGCGGTTCCAGTCGTGTGAGGACACACTCAAGTCCTGCTCCCGTATGACAAACGTCTGCGACCCTGCTTTGAAAAACTCCTGCTGTCGCTCTTGTCGCCGCCAGCGCCAGTAATAAAACTTGACCATTGACCGCTCTTACTTTTTCCATCACAATTAACACTCACCTATGTTGAACTAGGAAAATAATGAATCATGTTTATCTACAATGGGTTTCTATAGTTATCTCGAGTCTCCCCGCAAGATTTTAAGTTTAATTACTCTCTCTTCTACAGGTATCCTTATCTTAGTTACCTATCTCTAAACATTTAAACTATAATGCTGAATTGAGAATACTTAGTGCTCGCGGTCTATCCTAGCATATATCATTAGGGGTTATCTCCTGTACTAAACCGGCTCTCCAGGCCTCACCTAGCGATGATCCCTTGACCACTCATCCCCAGGCCCCTCCAACAGTACAATGTACATAGTGCTTTATATATATTCCGCTTTATGCGCCCATCGGGGCGCAAAAATAATCCATTCTGGTTAGCAGCCCCGTAAATAAATATATTTCCGTTATCCTCTAATCTATCTCAAATCCATATATCGCCGCATATATGGTTTTGCAATAACGCAACAAGTGGATAACCAGCGTACCTAATGTCTGGGTTAACATATTGGTACTGATCAAATAGGAAATATTGACCCCTCGCCAAGTGGCTAATAGTCCGATTCCTTGAGGTCCACCTTGCAAAGGACGGATTGATGCCATTCAAACTGCGGTTGGCGTTCTCCGAAGTCCCTTGTCTAGATGGCTCTCCTTCTAATGACTCCGACAGATCCTGACGGAGTCCATCAACCTTAGAAGAATTTTAAATTTTATAATTTTCAAATACAGTAGAACCTGGATAATTTGAATGTCTTCGATTCGAAAACATCTTTAATTATAATATTCCTAATATTATTGGTCCCTAGAATTTTAAGCCTTTTATTCATAACGTTTTTAATTCGAATTTTTGGATAATTCGAATTTTCTTTTTTGATCCTTTGGGCTCAGAATTATTCAAGTTCGACTGAATATCATTTAGTTTTTCTATGTTTGATATATATTTTAATTCATTTTGACCACGAAAAGGTGGTCACGTGAATAGATTGAAGGGTTTCATCGTTGTCAGTTATTAAAATCTACTTCTACAAGGTCTGGGGAGGCCACTTCTACTCCACCAACTCACCATGCGTAAATAGCCAAGACAAGGTAAGATGTGATCGAATGTAACACATGTAAACTTATACCTAAAAAAAAAAAATTAACAGTTATATTCAAAGTAGCCATACTACTCGTGAATATCATTTTATATGCAAATATATAATTTGAATTTTATATATCGATTTTTAAAATAGGTAAAACTACAAGTTTTGTAATTGTAGAGTTGTTGTTGCTTATTACTCAAGTCGTTTAAACGATCTCCATTATATTCCATTGTCTCAGCTTTTCTATTATAGTCCTGGGTTTTTTTCAGAGGTCTTGTATTGTATTGTAGACATCATGGAGAAGGAAAGAGGGGTGCTGTTGGTCTGAAGACCTGGAAGTACCACTCAGTGTGACTTTACTTCTTTTGGTCTCCTGACATGGAGCCGCTCCTATGGAGAACAGAATAGAAATTCGGCAAAGCCAGGGACGATATAGGCAACAAAAGCCCTTGCATCCCCTGTTTTTCGCTGAAAAACCACGTCACACAGCCAGAAGAAATGATGCATTCTCCATGCACCGAGCGGCCTTTGGTAGGCCCCTCGCGCCCGCCAGTATGGTCCGGCTACAATGGGGTTGACCATTCACCCACAGGCGTCTCCGAGAGTTCATTGGCAAGGTTGCTGACCGAGCCCTCTCGTTCGGACTTAGTAAAACCCGTCCTACGCTCCAATAGGACTCCCCCCCCTTTAGCCCTCGAACCCTTAACCAGTACTCCCTGAATCTGCCGTCGAATCAAGGACCTCTGAGGAACTGAGGTTTACGCAGGGAACGTCGTGAACGCGGGGGGGTGGTACTACTGTGTGCACCCCTTGGTTTTTCATGGTGCGCACGGCAAGGACGCTCCCAATGACGCACACACAGAGCGAAGACCCAAGAGTTTCAAGACACGTGCGCCTCGCCTCAGACAACCAAGGACAGACGGCCAGCTTACAGCTTCACTGGACATCAGTCAGTGGCACCCCGACGGAGGACAACACGCAGAGACGCCTCTCAACTCACTCCCCTCTAGAGTGATTGTAGAGGGCGGGAAAAACTCCTTCCCCGCTCCTATGGAGAACAGACAATTGATACATTAGTCGGGTACAGGGTGGCCCTACCAGGAGTTAAACTCCCGATGTCCTGTGCTACCTGTTTACACCCTCCCGCCACTTTGAGGCTGTAGGATAAGATTTTTTGGGAAGGTGTTATTTGTAGAGTGCATTATATTTATTGACATCGGAGATGCTGGCACACTAAACCAATAAATTAGGATTCAGAATAAGTAATGAAAATAGAAAAACTCTGAAGAGATTTCAAATAACAGAATGTATAGGATCCTATAAGGAGGAATGATATGACTGTAGAGAAAGAGAGAGAGATTGAAACTACCTTATTACATCGTTAATTTAAAGTTATATAAGGTTACATTTTTTCTTTTATTTTTTACGTGTTAAGCGTATTTACGTAAGTTTGGCCTTAAATACCCATTTCTTGGTTTCTCAAGAAGCCTCTGGGACCAAAAATCTTTTTGATCGCAGTGGTACAGACTACTCCACGCTGACTAGCGCCAAAAGCGCGAAACGCGTTCGTGGATGGCTTTTCTTGATTTATCAAGAAATTGGGTTGGTCAAATATCAGGAAACAGGCTAAATCAATGTTTAGTTGATTTCTTTTCCACCAGATGGCGCTCTTCTATCTGTAAAGTACATGTGCTCCTGGTCAGGATATGACATATTTATTTTTAATATATATATGTGACAATATAGTGGTAAATGTGTTGTGGAGAGAAATAATCACACGACGAGTTGTTAGAGCAAAAAATCCAGGCAGCCAGCCGAGAGAGAAAGAGGTGGCGAGTCCGACGTTATCAGCTGAACGACTGTTTTTTCCCTGTGTACACAAGAGGGGCAAACAAAAGATTAGTCGCCAGGTGTTGACGCCCCCCTCAGGAATGTGGTCAACAAAGGGTCGCAAGTTAGTTATCTTCGAATCGACTACATCTCTCTCTCTCTGGTCGGCTGCAGATTTACTTTATTATTCCTGTAAGAGCATATATTATGACATATGTATAATATATATACAATGTCGCTATTGGTGGTGCCCATCGCTGGAAAGACTTCGCCACCGATGGACTGCGAGAGTTCTTTCCCACAGAGTGGGCAGGTCGATGTGATGGCTGGTGTTACCCACCTCAAGACCAAGATGGTACTTGTAGATGGTAGCCTTCGCCACGCTGGTCAATTTCATTGCCTCGGGATGGAGGCCAACACCGAAGAGCCATGCCTGCAGATCCAGCGGCACTTCGTAGGGGACGAACACCTCCTGGAGCAGGGGTCGCACGGCTCGGCAACTCCAGTATCTTTGGTTCAGCGACCTTTCGAGAAAGAGAGAGGGATAGAAAGATTGAAACTTCTTTTATTGTATCGTTAATATAAGGTTATATAAGTTTAAAAAACGAAATAGATATAAAAATGAATAAATAAATTAATAAATAAAGATAAGTGAAAAAAAAGAGAGAGAACGATTCACGATTTTGCGTGTCATCCCTGCGCAGGGGCCATTCTAATCTTCTCTGTATCGTTCCAATTTTGTTATATGTACCGCCGAACAAGCGAGAAAGAGGGGGTGGTATATAAATGAACGCACATAATAACAAAATCCATCCAATAAGGTCGGAGTGTCCATGGCAGGTGAAATATCTTCAGTTTGAGAGCAATTGACCAATTAAATCTCGACAGACGGTCATTATGCTTCAGACGATTAGACAAAATGTCACTCCTAATGGTTACGTCGTCTTTACGTAATCTCAGCCCGGGGGTTGTTAAATTAAGAAATACTCATTTGTCTCGTTAAGTCTCCAGGTGAACCTTTGCCTTTTATGATGCAATTCTGTGAAACCCTAGCGAAATATCTATATATCTTGAGTTAGTGAAGTTGTTTGGCTAAGTTTGAATTTAGTGTGTGTGTGAGATATCAGATATAGTACGAAATGTAGCATTTACAGTACACTCTCCTATAACGCGAGTTTTTACAACGTGATTTCGTACAACGCGATAAAAATATTGCGACAAATTTATTTATACAACGCGAATTTTCGTATAACGCGTTATAAAATAAAATGCGGAAATTTCCTTATTGACAACTGTACAATACATTTGCATATAATATAACATTTAGTTTTGTTTTAGTATATAATTATTTTTCCTATATACATCATTTTATACAATACATTTTTACATGATATTTGTCACTAACAATTTACCCTAACAACATTCGCGTTATACAAGTTTTATTTCGTATAACGCGAATTCCTATAACGCGATTTAATACAACACGGAACACATTAATCGCGTTATAGGAGATTATTTTATTTCGAAGATTGGAAAAAACCGTTGGCACAAGTATATAATATCTCATGGGGATTACTTTGAAGGGGACAAAATAGGTATTCATGAATAAATAAATAATTTTTGAAAAACACAAAAGTCGCAATACTTTTTGAACACACCTCGTAATCTTTCTCCATTTTTACCCCTTTGTATATTTCCCACTTTCATGGGTTTCTCCGTCTTGTAACCCCAAGGAGAATCCTCTGTAAGACCTGTGTGTCTTAATAAAGGTTTTTGTGTGTGTGTGTGATATTTACAACAAGGGAGATGATAATATTGTTACGACGCTTCTCAGCCGTCGATGTTTGCGTACAAGGTTTCTGAGAAAACAATGTGGGCTCGTTTTGGATACAGCTTAGTACTATAGATTTATTACCACAACTTTAAAAGGGATATCAATAACTATACATGGGAGATGAACACTTGCCTTCAATGCCGCCCCAGGTAGGTTCCTCCTCGTCTTGCTCTTGTTAATCCACACCGTGTCGGGGCCCACCTCCTCTAGCCAACTTGCCGCGTCTGTTGCCACCACCGCCGTTCTCCTTGCTGCGGGTTCCGTTGTCACCAGACAGACTTCTTCCCCCAGACTGCTATCTCTGCCAGACAGTCTTCTCGGCACACACCAATCTCCCGGCAGACCGGCCGACTTCCTTCCACCGCGGCACCAGCTGGCCTCTGCTGATCCCTTCCCCGCGGCGGCGTCAGCTGGACTCTCCCCGACTGTCTGCCACCCCCTCCCTCTGGAATTTCGTCAATCCACACTTCCTGGACGGGGCCTCTGCATACTTTCTTCCCTTCTACTTCTCTTGGCGTCTTCTCTTCTATTTCTCTGCTGCATCGCTTCACTGCCCCCTTCTCAATCCTTTTCGTCCCGAAAAGGCTGATTTCACCAGAGGCGATGATCGGCGGCCCTTTGATCTCCCTGACGTCTCTGGCCACATGAGGGTCGTCCGCCTCCCGGAAGCGTAGCGGCAGGGTTAACACCAACCCTTGTTTGCAGAACCACATCTCAACTCGGGCTTTCTTTCCACTCTCAACCAGTGCCGACGCCATTGATTGGTCTCGCTGTCTAGCACAGGGCGGTGGTTCTCCACAAGATGGCGGCCATATTTCACTGCCTACGATGCTCCCATCTGATATTTTGAATTCTCCTTGAGAACACTCTGTAGCCACAATGTACAAAGGGTTGTGATCGTTTGTATTGCGCTTTCGCCGCTTCCTTCCACGACGGGGCTGTAGATCGCCGATCTTTACAGTGGATTCGTCCACCTGATTCACGCTGTCCATTTCGTGGCCTCCCTTTTCTTCTTTAGGTTTCCCATTCTCTTGCTCTAGAGGCTCTCTTTTTCCTAACCCTTCAAACCTGGGCTCCTTAGTGCCGACCACGCACAGGGCTGTGGATTTCTCAAACTTTCTGGAGGTGTCGGATCCCGTGGCAGTCTCAAGGTCGGTAGAACTTTTCCTAGGCAGTGGCTGCTTGATCTGCACCTTGTCGGGCGAAGGAACGAAGATGAATGGTGCACATTCTTGGCACATCTTTTCAGCTTGCATTGCAGACGACGGCGCTGACACATTGCGTGCGACTTCCGCGTCACAGACATTGTCGTCGGACTTCCACAGAGCGTCCAATGCTCTATCCCGTTCAGTCGGGTTGCCGGCTCCAACTTCGGGGTGCTTCGACCATCTAGCCTTGTCGCACTTCCACGGAGCATCCAGCTCCGTCCCGTCCAGTTGGATCGCCGCTGTAGTCCCTGACAGTCTGACACTGTCGCTGAAGTCAGCCACGCTGTCGCACTGCAGCTCGCCAAGATCGTTGCTGTTCTCATGGAGTATTTCAGAAAGAATCCCAGGGGTTGAATTTTCGCTCTGTATATCGCCTTGAGGGCATTCTCCTTCCGTCCGCTTGATTTTATACAAAACACTCGTGCCACAGCCGTTGTCGGAGGCGATCAGCTCACCCTCCTCCGCTACACAACCAGTCTGGATCATTTCCTGCTGTCGACACTCTTCGGACTTCTGGATCACGGGAGAATCTTCTAGCGTAGATTCTGGCAGTTCACTTACAACGTCTCCTGACGTGATGATCTTTGTTGTGATGGTCTTGTCGGGATCTTCATCACCTGGGATCGTCTTTTGTCCCCTCAGACATTGAATACGTGGGCTATTGGTTGCTGTGATTGGTTTTGAAAAGCCATCAGGATTTTCTGGCGGTAGTACATTGAACTTGACTTCGCAAGACATGGGTGTGGCAGAACGTTTGACATTCCGAATATGCTCCAGTCGGCTCAATCGAGTATCCAAGTTTTCTCCGAGCTCATCTACTTTCTGGCTTATTAGTCTGAGCAATTTCGTGAATTTTTCGATTTCAGGGTCAGTTAGTTTTTCCATTTTTCTTTTTAAATTGGCGCAAAATAAAATCTTCAATTAAAATTAACTAAGCTGTATCCCACTTCTGACACCAAATGTTACGACGCTTCTCAGCCGTCGATGTTTGCGTACAAGGTTTCTGAGAAAACAATGTGGGCTCGTTTTGGATACAGCTTAGTACTATAGATTTATTACCACAACTTTAAAAGGGATATCAATAACTATACATGGGAGATGAACACTTGCCTTCAATGCCGCCCCAGGTAGGTTCCTCCTCGTCTTGCTCTTGTTAATCCACACCGTGTCGGGGCCCACCTCCTCTAGCCAACTTGCCGCGTCTGTTGCCACCACCGCCGTTCTCCTTGCTGCGGGTTCCGTTGTCACCAGACAGACTTCTTCCCCCAGACTGCTATCTCTGCCAGACAGTCTTCTCGGCACACACCAATCTCCCGGCAGACCGGCCGACTTCCTTCCACCGCGGCACCAGCTGGCCTCTGCTGATCCCTTCCCCGCGGCGGCGTCAGCTGGACTCTCCCCGACTGTCTGCCACCCCCTCCCTCTGGAATTTCGTCAATCCACACTTCCTGGACGGGGCCTCTGCATACTTTCTTCCCTTCTACTTCTCTTGGCGTCTTCTCTTCTATTTCTCTGCTGCATCGCTTCAATATTAAAGAAAATCCTATACAGAAACCTGAGGTACAACATTATTCTAAAAAAAAAAAACTATTTATTTTTCTTTTGTCAAATTACATTGACAAACATTTGCACTTTTATCTTATCTCAGGTTTTAGTGGGAATAATGTTGTTTTTGTTTGTTAGTGAACCAATCTCTCCCGCCTTCTCATTGGACGAATGTGGCCATGTTTGTATATATAAGGGCGCTATGGTATTGCGAGGAAGCGAGGGGGGTGAAAATTTGTGTTGAGACGCTTAAAGTATTCTCTGCGTGATTTATCGTGTCTGGTGATCACCTCGTATACCTGTGTGACCCCGGTCCGATCCCTACCAACGCTACAATAAAAGATAAGTACTGTTTTGTTTTTATATAGCAATTCGTGGGTTTTTATTTGTTCTCCTTTTTATTGTTGCTGTTGTACGAGTTGTACGCTTTTCTCTGTGTTAGTTACTCTTACAGTAGGCCCTAGTTTATTGTAACTTTGTGTGTTAACCTGTAATAGTAATTTTGTCACTTTCACAATATTAAAACGAATTTCTACTGTTCTTATTCAATAAAAGAACCCCCTGTATCAATATAAAGTTGAAAACATCTTCCATGGTTTCCAGGGAAAAAGTTTCTTCTTGAAATTTTCAATTCAGATCTCTAGCTTTTGGGTATGAAAGTCCTTATACAGGAGAAAATATGATTTTCTGTTCTGTATCGTATTATTCCCGTAGAAAGGCTTTCATACAAAGAGTTGGTATGCAAATTTAGTTAAATCTTCTTCTTCTTTCTTATCTTCACTCAA
>CP092871.1:15469280-15487482 GCA_030710605.1 Cordylochernes scorpioides
ACATATTAGGGTATCAAGTTGTGACCCTTTGATGGTGTCTGTTTGACAACCATCATGACTGGGTGAAATTAAAATCAATTGTATATTAGTGTAGTCGAGGAAAACAATTAACAGATTGAATAAATTAAGAAAAAAAAGGCATCTCCTTATCGTGCAACTGAAAGTTGCTGATGGCTTGCGCAATCTATCGGAATAAATATCAACTATTCTCGTTGATTTCTAATTTTTCCAGAATTGGCCAAATACTCATTCTTGATTAATCAAGAAAAGCTAACCACGGACGCGTTTCGGGCTATTGGCCCTCATCGGCGTGGTGCAAGCTGGTGCAAGCTTTTTTCAGATTGAAGAAAGTTTTAAGGAATATTTTAGAATGGAAGATCTTTAGCTTTTAGGTGTGAAAACTCATAAACAGTAGAGAATGTGATTTTCTGTTCTGCGTCGTATTTCTACCTTAGAAGGTCTTTCATGTAATTAGCCACATATATAGTCAAATTATATTGACAAATATTTGCAATCTTATCATATCTTATCTCAGGTTTTAGTGGAAATAATTTTTGTTTTCGTTTGTTTGTGAACAAATCTCTCCCGCCTTCTCATTGGACGAATGTGGCCATGTTTGTATATAAAGGGGGCTATGGTATGAGTCGAGGCGGGTGTGGTGAATTATCGCGTGGGGACGCTTAAAGTGTTCTCTGCGTGCTATATCCCTGGCTGGCAATCTCGGCGCATACCTGTGTAACCCCGGTCCGATCCCTACCTAAGCAGCAATAAAGCTAAGTACTGTTTTTTATTTTATTTAACAAATTGTGATTTATTATTTACTTTTTTTGTTGTTGTTGTACTTTTGAGTCCACGATTTTTCTGTGTTTAAGTTACTCTTACTGTAGGCCCTAGTATATTGTATTTGTGTGATAACCCGTACAAAGTAACTTTTGTCATTGGCGAGCCCTGCCAGGATTACTGGTGTTTGCACGTGTAAATTCCTGTAAATTTACGTGCGGTTTTTTTTTTCTTTGATTGTGTGGTTTATTACTATTTTTGTACTCCATCATGTTTGTGAACTCTATGCTTAACCTGTCAGTGTTTAATGGGGTTAATCTCGATTCTTTCATTCGGGAAGTCGAGCTTAAAGCTCGAGTAGGCAAATGGGATCCTGAGGTCAAAGCACTGCTCATGTTCGAGGCTCTATCCCCTGAAGTTAGGTTTAGCTTAGAGGAGATGGGTATCCGTAACGATAGCAGTTTCAAAAGTATTGCTAGTAAACTGAACATATTGTACCCTAAGAAAGCGAGTGGTATTAGGGAATGCCTAAATTAATAGAAGGTCTTAGGCAGAGAGTTGGGGAAAGTCCTATGGTTTTTAAAGAAAGATTCCTGGCCATTAGAGATAAAGTAGAGTACAGTTTTGACGATAGCCTAGTGTTCGAAATTTTCCTCGAAAATGTGCTCGATAGGTATAGAGAGGCTATTGTTCGCAGCGAGGCTAAATCAATAGACAAAGCAGTCAGTGTCATGGCCACGGAGGATAGTGTAGAACGCCGTTGCAGCTTTATGAAAGGGGTATGCTCAGTAGAAGGGGTTGAAGAAATAAATAGCATTAAGAGTGAGATGAAGATGCTTAGTGCCAGTGTAAACAGGATGAAGCACGAAAATGAGCAGTGTATTACAGATCTTAGAGGTGAGATAGAAAAACTGACAAAATTGTTGGGCGAAATCAGGCTGAGTCCATCTGAGTGTAGATTAGGACATATAGCTAGTGATTGTTGCTCAAGACGGTCTTCTATGTTTTCCAACCGCAATACTCTTGACAATGCTGAGATAGTGAACATACGTTCATATGGAGGAGATCAGTTTAGAAATCTGCCAATAGTTAAGGTGAATATTAACGGCAATATGTGGCACCTGTTATACGATACAGGAAGCCAAGTCAGTATTATTGATTCTGAAAAGTGCAAGGTCTTGAAGGAGAATTGGGACGATGCACTTAAAACGTTACGTATAGTGTCAGTGACAGGCCAAGAGCAGACACTTACACGTGTTAAAACCTGTAGAGTTGGTAACGAAAACGGCATTGAGCTGGGAGAGATAAAGTTTTGGCTAATGTCACTCGGAGACAAGGCCTACGACGGGATTCTGGGAATCAATGATATAAGGAGATTCAATATCCCGTTACCTGCCATACGGGAGCGTTGCAACATGATTTCCTTGAAACCAGAAGACCGAGATTATGTAGACCTTAGCTACGTTGCCAGTGTGCATTAGACCGATGGTTTCAAGCTCCTTCGAGGAGAAATCAGTGAAGCGCATTGAAAACGAGGCTGTAAAGTTGCCACCTACTGAGTTTAACAGAAGCTGTGAGTGTAGCGCTGGGTCTGTTAATAGTTTTAGAAAGCCTACTTGGGCTGAGAGGTTAAGGGTGATGCGGAAAGCAAAGGAGACTGTCAGACAGTTTATGTCAGGTAATTCTGCTAAAAAGCTTATGAATCCTAGGCCACCTTATTCCAGAAGTTTCGACAGAGGAGATCTGGTAATGCTAGCTGTTCCTAAGACTGAAGGTTACTCCAACGTCTATGGGCCTTTCCGTGTGGAAGCTAGGGTCTCCGATGTTAACTTTAGAGTAAGAGGGGTCACCATGCACGATGTGAAAGTTGTACATGTCGATAGGATGAAAGCGTTTAGAAACAGACGTTAAGAAGAGCTTTTAGCTCTTGGACTTGAGAGAACTGAATGGAATTGGATCGTTCGGTTTCTCATCAAGTGAGCGTCTGTCAGTACCCTAAGTCTCTACCTAACATACCCAGCCGGTCCCAAATGAGAGCTTATTTGGTCCCCCATTAAACTCTGTCTGCTAAAGCATATTATATATGTGTGTTTGGTAATCACTCATGGTAACTCACGTAGTATGCGCAGATTTTTTCTTTTGTCGTTTCTTTTGGGAGGAGCAAGATGGAAGGCACCTTTATGGAACGACCCGGATGCCTACTTCTCCTCTCTTTAGGTTTTTTTTTTGTATCTTTATAACATGGCTTCCGTGAGCTTTTCCCTCCCGAATAGCGGGAGGTTTTCCTTACGGGACAATGGGAATGTTTGGGAGGTTTGTTAGTTTCTTTTTTTTTTCTTTGGAAAGACACCTTTTGTCAAATTATATTGACAAATATTTGCAATCTTATCATATATTATCTCAGGTTTTAGTGGAAATAATTTTTGTTTTCGTTTGTTTGTGAACAAATCTCTCCCGCCTTCTCATTGGACGAATGTGGCCATGTTTGTATATAAAGGGGGCTATGGTATGAGTCGAGGCGGGTGTGGTGAATTATCGCGTGGGGACGCTTAAAGTGTTCTCTGCGTGCTATATCCCTGTCTGGCAATCTCGGCGCATACCTGTGTAACCCCGGTCCGATCCCTACCTAAGCAGCAATAAAGCTAAGTACTGTTTTTTATTTTATTTAACAAATTGTGATTTATTATTTACTTTTTTTGTTGTTGTTGTACTTTTGAGTCCACGATTTTTCTGTGTTTAAGTTACTCTTACTGTAGGCCCTAGTATATTGTATTTGTGTGATAACCCGTACAAAGTAACTTTTGTCAATATAACTTTAAAATTTGAAAAAAAGAAACTTGTCTCAGTAAGTCTGATGATTTTACCTTAAACTTCTTATTGCGATAATAAAATTATTTTATTAGAATGTTTCAGTTTTTATTTCGACTTCAAGCGCTATGTCCCACTAGGGACACTTGCACTTTAAAGGTAAACTAAACACCGCCTTTGCCGGTCCCAAGCCCGGATGAAAAAGGAGGAGGGGAACAGTGACAAGCTCACAAAAAAACCTGGGTTCAGCTGGCCCGGTTGATAGTACCCTGTAAGGGCTCCTAATCCAGGGATACAGGATGAGCAGCGTTTGTACGCCATGTTAGGAGCGGCTGCACATGGCGTCTGTTCCTCATATCAGAGGCGGCCATTTCTTTTGGAGCTAAGTCGGCCTGTCACTGAGTAGTGCTCCCAGTCTTAATGACAAAGGCAGACGCATTCTACTTCACCCAATCATGATGGTTATCAAATCTCTCTCTCAAAAGGTAAACTAAACATAGAAAGAAAAGAAAGATCATTTGGAATATGTACAATAATTAATATTCGAAAATATTATAAACGCGTATGATTCTTTTTAAAAAATAACCAATTTTTACTGCACTTACTACAATGAAAAAGTACAGTAGAAATTGTTTATTTTCAAAAAAGAATCATACGCGTTTATAATAGTTTCGAATTTTGATAACAGATGGTGCGCTAATGTATCATAAAAGAATTAGTATGCAATTAAGTAAGATGAGAAAAAATAAAAAATATCAACAACAATTAAAATATATACAAAGAGTTGGTATGCAAATTTAGTTAAATATTCTTCTTCTTTCTTATCTCCACTCAATCATATTAGGATATCAAGTTGTGACCCTTGATGGTGTCTGTTTGACAACCATCATGACTGGGTGAAATTAAAATCAATTGTACATTAATGTAGTCGAGAAAAACAATTAACAGATTGAAGAAATTAAGGAAAAAGCCATCTCCTTATCGTGCAACTGAGTGTTGCTGATGGCTTGCGCCATCTATCGGAATAAGGGCAATATTGCACGATAAGGAGATGTCTTTTTCATAGTTGATATTCATTCCGATAGATGGCGCAAGCCATCAGTAACTTTCTGTTACACGATAAGCAGATGCCTTTTCTTAATTTATGCACCTTATCCCAGTACAATATCACATTTGTACTATTTTTCAGATTGAAGAAAGTTTTTAAAGGATATTTTAGAATGAAAATATACAAGATATTAGATAATTATTCACAACATGAAACAGAATGTTCTTTTGAGATTCTATCTGGGGATAAAGAAGGATTCTCTAGATAGAGGAATGAAGCGAAAGGGCGGAGGTCGTGTCGGGAGACCTAATCCGACATTTCAGAGGACACTTATTTGTCCACTTATCATGGCGTGTCATGGGCGTATGTCAACTTAAGCTGTTTGTTGTTGGGATCAACTTGGAGACATTTTAAAACATTCTTCAATATCTTTTGGTAACGACTATCTTTTTCTATTGGCAGACAATTAGAAAACATCGCAGAATTTTACGGCTTTCTTCCTTTTTCTCTATTTTTGTTCCTTATTTATTTTGTTCTAATGCGTTGTGAATGCTTATTTTTAGACATTACTTTTTACGTATTCCTCTATGTTTGCACCAAAATTCTCTTGAAAAAATAAGGATGGCCTAAATCTTCCACTAGTGATACGATTCTGTTTTTTTTTTTATTCAAAGTAATTAGATAACAAAAGATAATAAAAAAATAATAAGTTAAAAGTTTAAATATTGCGAAATGTTTAATTATTTAGCTATTCTTATTACTTTTAAACACACAAACAGAGCGAGGCCCTTTCTTTTTGAGGAAAAACATAACAGGATATGCGAATTTACATATTTAAATTAGAATTTTTTTAAATGTAAAACTAGAAAAGTCTAATATATAGTCTCAGAAATTTTCAAAAATGTTTATTCTTTTTAGAGTATGTCACACTATTTTCTTCTTGAATAATCACTTTTTAAAACTAAACTTTTTACTTTAAAGTACTCGTTCATTTGTTCATAGTCAAGGATAGGTAAGTATAAATGACTACAGACCCTTCAACTAAACAGAAGGAAGTCGACACAGTTGGCCAGATGGAAATCTGGTCACTTGCGCCCTCTAATCTATAAAGAGGGAGCCAAAAGCTTCCCCATGTGCACTAGATGCAAAACCGAAGAGGCCACTTCCCAACATTTACTAAATTGCATTGGAAAGGACAAAGGATCCCTGTACAGAGAACCAAGAAGAGTTCTTGAATTTCTTTGGTGCAAAACCAAAGAGGCCACTCCCCAACATATACTAAATTGTATTGGAAAGGACAAAGGATCCCTGTACAGAGAACCAAGAAGAGTTCTTGAACTTCTTTATGAGTACGACATCCACGATCTTGTCTAATTTAGACTAATAAAAGGATAAGTAAAAAATAATAACTAATTTCTGTTTTAAATTGGTGCTATCTTTTTGAGAAATACATTAAATTTTGGTTAGATACGATGATTTGCGATACGATGAAAGAATTGCTGATTCATACAATCTTTGAATATAATTTTATACTATTTTACATTCCTTTCTATCGTGATTTCATCAGTTAGTTCAATTATTAATCGCAGTAAGGATTGTAGAGGTTTGTTTTATATTTTAAAGAAAAATTCGTGTTTTAATGGTTCCATATTTCTTATACAGATGATATGTTATCACCTTATAATTAAGTATTATATATAAATATAAAAAATATATTTTTTCAAATATATTTGTAGAAATATCATTTTGATATTGTGGCGAAGAAAAATTTTAATTTGATATTATTCAATAAAAATATTCAACAGATTATAAAAATATATATTACTCTGTATTTGTAAAATCATCTTTAAAATATTTCTTTGCTTGCTTGGTTAAGATTCCCTAGCTGTAGATAGTTTTTGGGCTGACTTGTTAATAATTGTCGACTCGTCGCTGTGACGTAATCAATAAATACTTTTACATCTTAGGATATTTCAAGGCTTGATTTCTACGCTACAATATTGTACATAGAAGTAATTTATAATACAATATTAGATAATAAAAAGGCATATATTGGATTTAATAAAAGATTTATTTGCCAATATTTTGGTTGGCTGAACGCCAAACCTTTATCGAGGCATTACATTTTTGTATATTTATTTAAGTAACCCAGGTTCCTGGAGCGTACAGAAGTCGCCAACTACCCGGGATGTCCTTCTGACCTAAGTCTTCTTGGATTTATATACAATGCCAGTGGAAGTCCAATTAATGAGGTGTCGCCAGGCAGATTTCTTTCTTGGGAGATTTTCTAGGGATGCTGGACATATGTTGGTGATACCTAGGAGAGTGGCTGTCTGGAATCTTTGGTATTGGAAGGTTGGGCAAGTGAAGAGGAGGTGGTCTACGGTTTGGTCTTCATCTTGGCAGTGGGGGCAAGTTGGGTCTTCTTTCGATACCGTTGCAAGGTCTGCCTGAATGTAACCATGGCCGGTTAAGATTGTTGTGGAGGTAGATCCATGCTTGATGTTTCGAAGCATTTGGAGGAGTAGTTTCGGGGTAGCAGCAAATCTTCGTAGATTTCTAGTGGAGTAATCTTGGATGTAGAGGTCTGTCCACATTTTGAGGGCTATCTGTTCTTTTTTTGCGGCGCTGAGTTTGTGTATACAAAAATGTAATGCCTCGATAAAGGTTGGCGTTCATCCAACCAAAATATTGGCAAAATAAATCTTTTATTAAATTCAATATATACCTTTTTATTATTTAATGAATTAAATATGGATGGCTCTATTTTCAAAATAATACGGCTAATGATTGTAAAACAACGTTTGACAATTTTACCGCAAATGTTTCTTTTGAACGAAAAATCGTAATTTATATAAAGGAGAAATGACACTATTTCTATCCTTAGAGATGAAGTATGAAAGGATGAATTGTGAAGTTTAATGATGTAATTGTGTAATTTATTAATAGAAGTAAGTGCCCGTTTAGATGAGAAAATTTGCTTGAAAGCTTGTAAAAACCTGAATTAAAAGAAACTTTTTATTCAAATTCTATTTTTCCCTTTTTCGAATAAACTATAGATATTTTTTATGTAAAATTTCAAATTGTTTCTTGTTTATTGACGTGCTTTTTTTACATAAAAAGATATATATCATTTTTCATAAATTATAGCTTGTTCCATACACACTGTATATTGTGATTTATAAAATATAAAACGTAAACCACAAAAAGGTCGTGTTTAATAAATGGTTTTATTAAAAATTCTTCATATAAACGAGGGTGTCAATGAAAATTTTATCCCGAATTCTATTTTCCCTGGTTCAAAATCACATTAATAGGTACCGCTCAACAAGAGCAACCTAGTTCATGATAATTGAGACAGTGAATAATATATGAACGTTATTCACATATTAAACAATATTTTAACGCGGGATTCAATCCCGGTTCATGACTGTCGGGAATCGAGCGTGTTAACCTCTCATCCACCGACTTATATCGATATTCTATTTTCCCTTTTCGTATAAACTATAGACATTTTTAATGTCAAATTTCAAACCGTTTCTTGTTTATTGTCGTGTTGTTCTTACATAACAGGCAAATATCATTTTCCTACATTATAGCTTGTTCCATGCACACTGTATATTGTAGTTTATAAATTATAAAACTTTTGCTTATCTCTAGTATACGTGGTACAGGCCATGATAATCATATGGTGGGTAGAAGTATACGATTGCTTTTACTGTAAGTGTACCACATGTCTACACAAAGGAAAAATAGCTCGAATTTTGTCCTTACAAGAATGATAATTCTCTGAATCAGGTCCAGATGGACTTAAGCTCAGATGACAGTCCCTATCGGCGACAATTAACTACACGGACTTCATGGAATCAACTCTTTAACCCGATTGGCTGCAACTTTCTGATAACTCATTGGATTAAGAAAAAACATATTTGGGTCATATACCATCTACATGGGGGGTCGGTGGAAGGATGGTCTAAACCGTTGGTTCGACTTTCCACTTACAAATGTGCCAGAACCCTGTTTGGTTACTTGCACTCGTTGGTGGGGTTGGACTTTTGAAAGAATCGGGGTCCATTGGAGCATTTTCTTTTTTAATAAGAAAAAAAGTGCTCAATGCAGGAATCGAACCCGGGTCGTAGTGGTTGAAAACGAACGGTTTAGACCATCCTTTCACCAACCCATAAAACTAAACCACAAAAGGTCGTGTTTGATAAATTGTTTAATTAAAGAATCTTCATATAAACGATGATGTGTCAACGAAATAATAAAAAAAGATCAACCTTGGCCCAGTTTCTATCTAATGAGACATGGTCCCCCCTCCATTAAAGGTGATTCACAAAATAAATTTCATTTCTTTAACATTATCAGCAATTTTTTACTTCTAAAATGTTTTAAAGGGGAGACAAATTATCTAAATGTGTTCTTCCCTTGGGAAAAAGTAAAATTTTTCTTTGTAAATATGTTTTAGAAATTACCCAATTCCTCATCAATTTTATTTATTGAAGGTTGTTATTAAACCATACAACGTAAGTTTACTTCCCAATTTATTTAAAAAAAGAAATATTACTTTAAATATTTCTTTATATTTTTTTCTCTCGCTATTTAGGTAATTATAATTTTAAAAAGAATTCGTAATTAGAAAATATTTCTTTTTACGAATAATTTTAACAAAGTGAACTTGAGATAATAGGTAGTTTTAACGTACAAAGTTAAATCTTCTGTTTTTTTTTCTGTTTTTATTTATACATTTCTATAATGGGTCAATATGTTTAATTGATGTATTGTTTTTTCTTCTTTATTTTTAAATGACAACATGTGACAGATAATCTATTGGTTTTGTTAAAATGGCAAGGTTATTATGTAAATTTTTAAGATTGCCTTTTTAAATTAGACATAATATTTGCATTCTATGAATATCTTTACTTCGTTTCAACGCATTAATGTTGTTTTTTTATTCTTAAAGATTGTTTTTCAAAGCATCGCTACGTCTGTAAGTACGTCTGAATGTATATGCTTTTTTTTGCTTATCCCTAGTACACGTGGTACAGACCATGATAATCATGGTTGGTAGAAGTAGGCGACTACTTTTACTGTAAGTGTACCACGTATCTACACATGTGAAAAATCAGTTCGACTTTGTACTTACAAATATCTCAGAGCCTCGTTTGGTTACTTGCACTCGCTGGTGGAGTTTGGACTTTTGCATGAATGTATACGTATTGTAGTATTATGTAAGAATGGTACTAATGGTATTACAAATGGTATTACATGTTCTAACCTTATCATCTTCATTTAACTGCGTTTTATTTATTTGATATCAACTCTAAAATAAAAAAAATAAAAACACAGACATCTCACAAGGAGTAAAAAGAAGAAAAAAATCTGGAAAAATCTATCGATAATCATTTTTTCGATAAATAAAAAAAGTTTGACACGTAATGACCTTCACTAAAACTCCGATATATAAAATTCGAAAAGACGAACCTCTATCTACCCATGCAAGAAGTTCTGAATTTATATTCCACTTCTTTTGCTATTATAGGCTTTGGCGTATATTAATATATCATAATATTATTTGTCATTATGTACAATATCTTTGTATTATGTATAAAGTAATTGTATTATGTATTATTATCTAATCGCCGTAATAATATTATTTATGGTTATGTATAATATATTTGTATTATGTATAAAATAATTGTATTATGTATTATATTATGTACTAGCGGGTGTACCCGGCTCCGCCCGGGTTTTACCCGAGTGAAAGTTTGCCTAACGAATATTATATATTATGAAGTATAATAAACAATGTTAAAGATTACTTTTAATTATTAATCAAGATTGTGTGTGAATATGTGAGAAAGATGTAATATCGTTGTTGTTTTCTTGGCCGACTGTTTTACATATGGTGTTATCTTAAAATTGCTTGTTTTGAATATTTTTTTTAGATTGAGTTGAATGAATTGCTGAATTTTTTTGTATTTATATATAAATAAAATTAACTCTGTTGATTTTTTTTAGTATTTAATCGATAACAGCGAAGTTACGCATGTTAAAGTTAGGAAAAATATTTTGATGTTAAGCAAAACCTGCTCCATCTCGTTTTACATAAATGTTGAAAATTTGGTCGAAATTGATGCATTGTAACGAAAGTTTTTAGCGAACAACACTTATGAAATTTGCATTTTATTATTAAAGATTCGCCGTAATAATATTATTCGCCAAGTAATAATAAAAACAACGTTTTAAGAAAAACACGAACTTTTGGGACAACCTTATATCAGGTTAAGAGATCTTATAATTGTCCTGGTGTGGAACCTACCCACATATTCGCATGTCCAGCAATGGCCGTAGCCTTGCAGAAAATTGACATGGACCCAGAGCAGCAGCTTTACATACCCAAGATAGAGGACATTGAGACTGCTGTGATAGAGATACATGGAGACATCTGAGGCTCTTCATTGGACACGACAACAATACAGTATACACACCCAAGATAGAGGACATTGCGACTGCTGTGATAGAGATGCATGGAAATATCTGAGGCTCTTCATTGGACACGACAACAACAACAATACAGTATACACACCCAAGATAGAGGACATTGCGACTGCTGTGATAGAGATGTATGGAGACATCTGAGGCTCTTCATTGGACACGACAACAACAACAATACAGTATACACTCCCAAGATAGAGGACATTGCGACTGCTGTAATAGAGATGTATGGAGACATCTGAGGCTCTTCATTGGACACGACAACAACAACAATACAGTATACACTCCCAAGATAGAGAACATTGAGACTGCTGTGATAGACATGTATGGAGACATCTGAGGCTCTTCATTGGACACGACAACAACAACAATACAGTATACACACCCAAGATAGAGGACATTGCGACTGCTGTAATAGAGATGTATGGAGACATCTGAGCCTCTTCATTTGACACGACAACAACAATAATACAGTATACACACCCAAGATAGAGACATTGCGACTGCTGTGATAAAGATGTATGGAGACATCTGAGGTTCTTCATTGGACACGACAACAACAACAATACAGTATACACACCCAAGATAGAGGACATTGCGACTGCTGTGATAGAGATACATGGAGACATCTGAGGCTCTTCATTGGACACAACAACAACAATAACAATACAGTATACACTCCCAAGATAGAGGACATTGCGACCGCTGTGATAGAGATACATGGAGACGTCTGAGGCTCTTCATTGGACACAACAACAACAATAACAATACAGTATACACTCCCAAGATAGAGGACATTGCGACTGCTGTGATAGAGATACATGGAGACATCTGAGGCTCTTCATTGGACAAAACAACAACAATAACAATACAGTATACACTCCCAAGATAGATAACATTGCGACTGCTGTGATAGAGATGTATGGAGACATCTGAGGCTCTTCATTGGACACGACAACAGCAATACAGTATACACACCCAAGATAGAGGACATTGCGACTGCTGTGATAGAGATGTATGGAGACATCTTAGACTTTTCATTGGACACGACAACAACAACAACAAGGCTTCACATCAGTGCGAGGATCGAGGTGCGAGGTTGCACGGGCGTGCGCTCCTGCCCCAACCTTTGCTGGCTTGTTTTTTCAACTGCCTCCGAAAATAACAGGAAAGAATTTTTATATTTTATGGGGATTCCCCACCCCAAGAATCTCCAATGGCTTTGGCTGATAGCCAATTGCCATCTACTACTGCTGATGTAATCAGCGCCCCTCAGGCCATTGCGGCATTTGATGGGGAAACAGCAACCCGGGCCTGGAACAGGCAAACCTTCAAACAACTGGGCCGAGCTCGTCGACCAGAAAAAACAACTCCCAATGGAGGAAGACATCAATGGCTTCACCACGGTCGGCCCAGGCCGGAAAAGACTTTCCGACTCTGAAACTGTGGGCCGGAAGAACAAGAGGGGCTGTGTCCAGACATCGGCTCCGAACACAAATGGTGGGAAACCTCTCTATTTTATAATTAACCATATATAATCTTATATGAGCGTTGTAATAAAGTATGTTTAACCGTCAAAAAAAAAAAAAACAACAATATAGTATACACACCCAAGATAGAGGACATTGCGACTGCTGTGATAGAGATGTATGGAGACATCTTAGACTCTTAATTGGACACGACAACAACAATACAGTATACACACCCAAGATAGAGGACATTGCGACTGCTGTGATAGAGATGTATGGAGACATCTTAGACTCTTAATTGGACACGACAACAACAATACAGTATACACACCCAAGATAGAGGACATTGCGACTGCTGTGATAGAGATGTATGGAGACATCTTAGACTCTTCATTGGACACAACAACAACGACAGGTATTCTATTTAATTATCCCTAATATCACACAAGAGACCTAGCGATATAATATTAAGCACTAAATATTGGATGAGCGATTGCTAGGAGCACATTATATATTTATAAATCTATGTAATTATGTTGTCCTCAAAGCTTATGTCCATATTTCATGTAAAATACCCATTCCAAGAGTCTAGCATCAGTATAACTATAAAAGGAAGATCGAAATATTCGATATAACAGCGGTATGGTAGATTAAACTGACGAAAACGCTGGGAGGGTTCACTACTGATGAGCCAGGGGCCCTCCCATTAATATTTCTATTGCAGTAAGGGCAGTATAAATTGCTTAATTTTCAAAAGAATCTTACGAGTCTATAATAGTTTCGAATTTTCATAAAATAAAGTAAAATGAATATATAAAAGGAAGTTCCAAAAATGCAATATAAAAGCGGTATGGTAGAATAAACTGACGAAACCGCTGGGAAGGTTCACCACTGATGAGCCAGGTCTTCCCATTAATTTTTCCATTGCAGTAAGGGCAGTATAAATTGCTTAATATTCAAAAGAATCTTACGAGTCTATAATAGTTTCGAATTTTCATAAAATTAAGTAAAACGAATATATATAAATTAAATAGTAGAGAAACAGGAATATATTTATAGGGAAATGGTGGTAGAGAGAAACGACGATGGTAATTGGCGAGAGAGTAACAAATTAGTTTCCAATTAGCAGCCGAACCAATTACCGCTAACTCGGATCAAGCAGACGTTGACCTCTCCGTCCATGTTGTCTGCCAAAACTTCCGTATTGTACCAACATAGTCTATGGAATCCAGATAACATGAACAATTAATTTGATTATAAATAAACGTTCTTCCCTGATTTTTTCATAATATTTTAAGGTAAATAAAGCTTCCAGGGTTAAGTTTCTTGTTCAAATTTTTATTTTCAAGCTTTCAGACTTGTCAGTCCTTCAACAGGAGTATCACGATAATATATTGATGATATATACTATTTTTATATACAAATTTATTTTTACATATTTTAAATAATAATGATATTGAAAGGGGGAGAAAATATATATTACCTTTCTCCCCCTTTCAATATCATTAATATTCAAAATATGTAAAAATTAATTTGTATATAAAAATAGTATATATCATCATTTTATCATCGTGATACTCCTGTTGAAGGACTGACAAGTCCGAAAACTTGAAAATAAAAATTTGAACAAGAAACATAGCCCTGGAAGCTTTATTTACTTTATAATATTATTTTGATATTGTTGTTTATTCCTCAGGTCGTTTAAACGATCTCCATTAGGTTTCATTGTCTCAGCTTTTCTATTATAGTCCTGAGGATTTCCCAGAGGTCTTTTTTAGAGGATTTGATACAATTTAATAGATGTTCAGGACTGGCTGGTTGGGAATCGCATTTGACATTATGAAAAAGAAAAGAGGGGTACATCTACTTTTGGTGTGAAGACCTGGAAGTACCACTCAGTGTGACTTTGCTTCTTTTGGTCTCCTGACATAGAGTGGAGTCGCCCCTATGGAGAACAGACGCTATCAATTGATACATTCCTACATTAGCGCGGGTATGTAGCACAGGGTGGCCCTACCAGGAGTTAAACTCCCGACGTCCTGTGCTACCTGTTTACACCCTCCCTCCACTTTGAGGCTGTAGGATAGGATTTTGGGAGATGGACAATTATTTTATAACTATATTATTATTATTATTATCCCTAGTAAACGTGGTACAGGCTATAATAATCATGGTGGATAGAAGTTGGCGACTGCTATTACTGTAAGTGCACCACATGTCTACATATGTAGATAACAGTTTTAATTTTGCACTTACAGGAATGATAATTCTCTGAATCATCCCTGAATCCAGATGGACTTCCGGTTAGGTGACAGTTCCTATCGGCGACAAGTAACTTGGTAACATGGACTACATGGAATCAACTCTTCAACCCGATTGGCTGAAACTTTCTGATAGCCCATTGGATTAAGAAAAATATATTTTCGTTATATACCATCTACATGGGGGGTCGGTGGAAGGATGGTCTAAACCGTTTGTCTTCGACCGCTACGACCCGGGGTCGAATCCCGCATTTGTTATTTTTTTCTAATAAAAAAAAATGTTCCAATGGCCCTCGATTCTTACAAAGGTCCAACTCTACTAGCGAGTGCAAGTACCCAAACGGGGCTCTGGCACATTTGTAATTGCAAAGTTGAACTGCTTTTCACATGTGTAGACATGTGATGCTCTTACAGTAAAAACAGTCGCCAACTTCTACCTACCTTGATTATCATGGTCTGTACCACGCTTACTAGGAATGATAATAATATTTTTTGAAAAAATCATCTACATATTTACATATAAAGAGACAAAGGTCGCCTCTCCCGTCAAAATAGACGTCAAAGCTAGACGCCATCTATTGACCGTTGCCGCAAACTAGCGGCCTCAGGTCGGTGACAAAGCCACAACACCAACTTTGGCAAACTGAAAAGTGTCCACCTAGAGACCATGGTTTCGAGCTAATGGCCCTCGTCAACTTCGGCCTCTATCGCAGATTGTGAAGATTCCATGTGGATCTCATGGAATAAAGTCCGCCCTAGGCAGACGGGGGTCATTCGCCCGAAACCATGGTCAATATATGGCGTCTACCTTTGTCTTTTTAGGTCAGTTAGGGGGAATGGAATTGTCGATGGCTTAGCAAAGTCAGCAGCTTTCCTGCCTTCTGAAGACATAGATAATATAGATGGATACAACAGAATAGAAATATATCCAAAGAATGGATCAATAGCCCACCACTGGTATGGAGGAACAAGACCTGGAGACTCAATATCATCACAGTTTCTAGAAACGAAGCCACTACAATTGCAAGATTAAAGACCGGATATTCTAGACCAGGGGTGGCGAACGTGCGGCCTTAAGGCCACATGTGGCCTTTTCTTGCCCAAGTTGTGGGCTTTTCATAAATTCAAATTATAATTTTTGTTTCGCAGTTTTCAATTACTTTCATTATTTTATTGAAAATATCTAATACGAATGTGTCATATATTATATAATATATATATAATATAGTAAATGTAAGTATTTAAATTTCTAAAAGTAATTCAAGTGTCGTGTTAAAAATGAAGTACATAACTATACCACTACATCGGCAGCGCCGATTTGCGGTCAACACTAGTACTAAAACTAAACGTAGCATCCAAGTAACGTCGAGGCAACGTAATTGCCGGTGTGTAACTGTATCAACTTTACTAAATAGTTGTTTATTTTTAATAAGGTAAGTTGTAAGATAATACATATTACAAACATCGAACAATGTTTTCTATTGTATTGTAGTAAAATACGGGTAAATTAATTGGTAAAAATTTAAAAAAAATTATCAGTTGAACAATTATTAATATAATTGATTTTCTGTGAAAGTATACTTCTGTAAAAGAAATGTGGATTTTGATTTCAGTCCATTTCTCCCGTAATTTCAAAATACAATTTTATGTGCGGCATGGTCTTTTTATGTATACATTTTCATATATCTTTTAATTTTATAATCATGTCTAAAAAACAAAAAATTACTCTAAAGGACGAGAATCGATTATTTAATGAAGAATGGGAATACTTCTTAATTAGATCCAAAGATAAAATGGTTTGTTTGTTATGTAGTACAGTTATAACTACAATTAAAAAGTATAATGCTAATCAACATTACATGACTCATTCTAATCATAAATATGCAATTCTTGAAGGAGAAGCACGTAAAACTATATTACAACAACTTAAAAATGAAAAGCTTCACCGGCAACAAACTTTCAATAAGTTCTTTCAACAAAATAATAATGCCACGGAAGCAACATACAAAGTAGCGTACATTCTTGGAAAACGGGGAAAACCATTTAGCGACGTTGAAATGATAATGTATTGTGGAAGTGGTCAAATGCTTACATCCAGAAAAAGTAGATAATACAAACAATTACCTCTTTCAAGAGGAACCATCACCGAACGACAACACGAATTAGCTACAAATATAAAACAACAGTTCGGCAAAAAAGATTATTAAAGAATAAAATATATATTTCTCCATAGCATTGAATGAATCCACAGGCAATACCGATTCAGCACAGGTCCTATTTTTTATTCGAGCTATTACTGAAGATTTTTGATGTTTTGAAGAGTTGCTTGCATAAGACAACACGCACGAATAATTCTTTCAAGTTTTGGAAGTACATATTGCTGCGAGGCAACATTTTCATACATGACTCAAATTAAAACCCGCCTAAGAAGTCAAATAAATGATGTTCATTTGGAAGATCAATTTAAATTACGTAACACGTCAATTGAACCAAATATTTCTTTTTTTTTTGTTATCCAATAAGCAACCACAGAAATCCCATTAAATTTTCTGGATTGTAAAATTAAATGTCAATTTTTTGGAATTTATTAATTGTATGTCATTTTGAAAAAATAAACTACTTAATTGCAAAGAAAATTATGTATTTTAATTTTGTATATAAATCCCTTTAATAAAATCGTACAGATATATATAACGAGTATATGGATGCGGCCTTCTCAAAAATGGTAAATTGAAAATTGGCCTTCTAATATAAAAAGGTTCGCCACCCCTGTTCTAGACCCATTATGTTCATTGATGGAGAAAAGGTTTTTCCTATCTGCTCAAAATGCTCCAACTCCACTCCAGCACATATCCTGGACTGTATTGGAGCTATGACCTATACAACAACCCCAAAGCTACAGTAGTAAAAATTATTGCTTTCAACCTTCATGACCTGGTGTAATCTTACCCATGGTATAATTAAAAAAAAAGAAAAAGATCAATTTCCTCCCGGGGCAAAATTTCCATCTATTTATAGATATTTTAAAATAAAAATACAACCTATCGCAATGAGTTTCTTTTATTATGATATGCTCAAATTTTTTCGTTTACTTCATTTATAGATATAGATGGATTGTTTTTGCCGGGACTATATTGATCTAAAGAGACAAAGCTCGCCTCTCCCGTCAAAATAGACGTCAAAACATCTATTGAACGTCGCTGCAAACTAGCGGCCTCGGGTCGGTGACAAAGCCACAACACCAGCTTTGGAAAACTGAAAAGCGTCCACCTAGAGACCATCTCATGGAATAAAGTCCACCCTAGGCTGACGAGGGCCATTAGCCAGAAACCATGATC
>CP092871.1:15487582-15506101 GCA_030710605.1 Cordylochernes scorpioides
GCGCAGTATGGTCATTCCAAATAAAGGCTGCAGCAATTTGTTGCAAGAATGGTTAGTGAAGAAATAATCCATTACGATGGCGGGAAGTTGAGCAAACTAATCATCCAGATTATGATAAATTCTCCTGGGCTCTAATTGATAAAATGAGGCCAGCGCTTCTAGGCTTATATTGGGCGATCAAGCCTATCGTCTGCATTATTGAGGCCGCGGTGAATTATGGGTGCTTCTTGATGATTGGACGGCTGGCCTTTAATTGCATATCACATGACCCCATTCTTATTTGCACATGAAGGCCATTCTAAAAAAAAATCTTTATTTTATTCTACAACTCATTTTTGAGTCGTGCTGAATATGTTGTAAAGATGAATTATCTATGAATAAAATATTCGTAGGTAAAAGGTATCTCTATCGTTTGACAAAATTTTACTTGTTTATATTTTGAAGAGGTGCATTTGAGAGAATTCCCTAATTTTAATCATGGTAAACGTGGCATTTTAAATCATTAAACACTTCATCTTGGGAGCTACTCTATTTATTTAAGAAATAACGAGCGATTCTTTGCATAAGATAGGCCTAGAATATATAAATTTGATCTCAATAATATATGCTAATTCCTAATAAAATAAAACACTCAATCATAATTAATCTAAAAGCATCTCATGGGTATTTAGTCTCTCAATTCCGGAATAATTGATAATCAAGGAATAGTTGATATTTATTCCGATAGATGGCGCAATCCATCAGTAACTTTCAGTTTCACGATAAGGAGATTTCCTTTTTTTTCTTAATTTATGCACCTTATCCTTGTACAATATCACATTTCCATAGAAGCATAGGGCGCCTCTCCCGTCAAAATAAACGTCAAAACCTGACTCCATCTATTGACCGTCGCCGCAAACTATCGGCCTCGGGTCGGTGACAAAGTCACAACACCAGCTTTGACAAATTGAGAAGCGTCCACCTAGAGACCATGGTTTCGGGCTAATGGCCCTCGCCAGTCTAGGGCGGACTTTATTCCATGAGACCCACACGGGATCTAATGTAATCTTCACAATCTACCAAAGAGGTGTTTTGCTGGCAAAGTGGCTGGGCCATATCTATGGCTAAAATATAGATGAGAATTTTGCCGAGAGGAAATATATATATGTTATACATAAAATGAGATTCCTGTTGATTATTGATTATTTTGAGGATTATGGTATAGTAATGCAGTCTTGGTTAAACTCTTTAAACTATAATAAAATATTGAAGATCAGAGGTTTCTCTAATTGAGCTAAGGAATATATAAAAGACATAATTTGGTAAAAGTACTGCCTGGCTTAAGGCGTAAGAATAAAAAAATGAAAAGCTTATTTACATGATGTACAAAAGGTTGAGCCGGCCAACGGGGAAAAACAACAACGAGTTTTTATATGCAAAGCGTGACCTCTGGCAGTCGTTTTAACAGAATATTTGGATCTATGAAATATAATTTTAAATAGAATAATATTTTAATATAACATATATATATGTCTCTGTGTGTAAGAATATATAATTAGTTCTAAATATCCCAGTTTGATTCAATCAATGGTTGAAGTGCAGTAGCCATTGTACCACAAGAGGAGCAATCAACAGCCAATAGGATACAGAGAGGAGAAGGAAGAAAACTTCCACCAATTGTCCATTTAATTCTCTGAGATTATTTGTTAGAATTCTTTGTCAAAGGATTAAGTAGGGCTCGGGTTTATTTACTTGGACTCGCATGTCTTTAGTTTCTCGGGAACCTTTGGAGGTATATTTAAAATATCTTGTTTATAATGTTCATAATACAATATAATGTGACTTGTGATTGTAAAACGACATTTGAAAATTATACCACATGTGTTTCTTTTCAACGAAAAATCAAAATTTATTTTAAGGAGAAATAACGATTATTTCTAACCTTAGGGATGAGGTATGAAAGGATGAATTGTGAAGAGTAATGATAAACGGAAAAATAAAAATATATTTTTATATATACATATATATTTGATACTATTATAGACGCGTATGATTATTTTTAAAAATAAACAATTTATACTGTCCTTAATGCAATGTAAAAATTAATGGGAGGGCCTGGCTCATCAGTGGTGGACCCTCCCAGCGGTTTCGCCAGTTTAATCTACCCTACCGCTGTTTTATTGCATTTTTCGAACTTCCTTTTATAGTGATACTAATGCTAGATTCTTGGAATGGATATTTTAGATGAACTATGGATATTAGTTTCCCATTAATTTTTCCATTGCAGTAAGGACAGTAGAAATTGTTTATTTTTAAAAAGAATCATACGCGTCTATAATAGTTTCGAATTTTGATAACAGATTGCGTGGTAATGCATCATAAAATATGTAGAGTTATAATATATGAAAGATAATTGGGGTATAAGATGAACATTGATAGTTAAAAAAAATATATATAAATATTATTTTTAAGATATCAAAAAGGTTTTGTATTTTATGTAATAACAGAGATGATTTTCATAAATAAGGTTGTCCCAGAAGTTCATGTTTTTCTTAAAACATTGTTTTTCTTTTTACACAAATAAATTTACCGGCAATGCGTTTCTTTTAAATATCATCAAATATTATCTCTACAGACCTTACTGCAATGATATAAGTTATTGAATGAGAGGGCTTGGCTCATCAGTAGTGAACCCTCTCAGCGGTTTCGCCAAATTAATCTCTAGACCGCTCTACTATTGTATTGGATTGGTTTGGAATATATTGTTTTTCTTATTACTTAGTGAATAATATTATTACGGCGAGTACATAATAATACTTGAAGAAGGAATAAAAGTTTACGGTGACGTGTTTCTTTCATTTGTGCTGTATATTTGGAAAGCTTTCGGACTGTGACCTCCTTCAACAGGCAAGCTTGTTGCCGCACAAATAAAGAAAAAACTCGTCGCAGAAAACTTTGATTCCTTCTTCAAGATAATGTCTGGTGATTAATTTTCCTGTGGCACAATAATACCACAATACAATTACTTCATTGCAAAGAACTCTTCCTAGTAAACTTTGAAATGAACCAGGTGATAAGGAAGATAGTATATAAAACGAGCACGAGCTTTAATGTAATAGTTTCTGTGTTATCTCGAGCCTTTTCTCCATATATACAGGGTGATCCAAAAGTCCCGCACAACTTTAAAAATTAATAACTCCCCGAATATTTGCGCTAGAGCAATGCGGTAAACACCATTGTGTTCAGGATGCAATGGGATTTTTTATGGCAAATAATGAAAAATTCGACATTGATTTTAGTTACAATTATATTCGCCAGATGGCGCTCTACCAGAATCAGAGATTCAGCGGCCAAATTGTTTGATAAATTGAAAAATATAACTGATCGACACGTATTTTTCCTTTTTGAATTCCAGGAAAGAACCCTAATAATATCAAATAACAAATTAATAAAACACCACTTCGCCAAAAGTATGAAGAATTGGTTAACGATTTTCAAATACAATCAGAGATATGTAAAATAGGTAAATGCAAATTAAAACATGTAGCAAAAAGAAATTTGATATTTTAGATACGGTTTGTTTCCGAAGATAATAAATTTCTAATATTTTTAATTCAACTCTCACTCAGTATCGATTATGTTTATTTTAATTCATTTGAAAAATATGTATCTAGCTCTGATAATTTATTTTACTCTGGAATGCCGTTGTTGTTTTTGTCGTGTCCAATAAATAGCCTCAGATGTCTCCATGCATTTCTATCACAGCAGCAGAAGCAATGTCCACTATCTTGGATGTATAAAGCTGCTGCTCTGGGTCTATGTCAATTTTCTGCAAGGCTGCGGGAATGAGAATATGTGGGTAGGTGTTAGTTCCACACCAGGACAGTTGTTGCATGTTCTATAGGTTCTTGTGCCATCTGGATGTATTTTCATTCCTTTATAATGTTTTGTTCTAAGTCTTGTTATAGTTTTTGTCAGTTTTCTCTCAGAGTTTATTTCACATATTTGATCTTTTCTTATTTTTTTGTTTAATTATCTTGTATTTTGCCAAAGCATCAGCGTCAAATACTGACATTTGTTCTTTATTTTGGCTCAGCTTTCTGGCTTCCTTTGCCAATTCAACTGCCATTTCATTACCCCGATCTCAACACGGGCAGGAATCCATTGTAGAATGCAGTTATTCTCCAATGATTCCAGTTGGGTAAGTAACGAGTGTATTTTCTGTGTGATTCTAGTATTGCCCTTCTGAATTGCTTCTAGAGCGGATATGGAGTCGCTGTATATTAAAATTCCTTCTGCTTGATGCAGGGATGGTTGGTTAAGGCATAAATCAAGAGCTTTCCAGATAGCTGTCAGTTCACAAGTGAAGTTTGACGAAATCTGTCCTGCTCCTTCTTTGATTTTGATATTTGTTCCATCTTGCAGTATTATGTTAATTCCGGCCCCTCCATTACTCAGGGTAAGGTCTGAAAATCCATCTGTATATGCTGTTAAAGGGCGTGGCCTAGCATTTTTAATCAAGAATTTGTACTATGAGGACATAGCCGTTAATATTCCAAACACATTAGACCTCGAAGACCAAGGTATCAAAGTCTACCTCAATCAAAACAAAGCCATCAACATATACAATATGTATCACCCTCCAAACAATACATTTATTGACGATGGAACAATGGCTCAATTTCTTACAGACAACACTATTATTTTAGGTGACCTTAATGCCAAACATCAACTATGGGGATGTTCTACGCCAAACCCAAGAGGCAAAATACTATCAAACATATTTGACGACAATGCCTTCATGTGCTTAAATGATGGGAATCCTACCCATCATTCATACAAGCTATAATACTGCACAAGCCCTTGATATAAGTTTTTACTATCCTGACATTTTCCACAAATGCAAATAGCAAATATTAAAAAGTTTTGGAAGTGATCACTTGCCTAATTTGATAGAAATTAGCACCAAGACCAAAACTAGCTCAATTAAGAAAAATTCTGGAACTTCAAAAAGGTTAATATGATATCTTTCGAAAACACCATTATTAAAGCAGCCAAAGTTTCAATACCAAGAGGTAATATTAAGAAATGGATTCCAAATTATACACACCAGGCAAAAAAATATTCAGACACTTATAACTAAAAGAAATGAACTACAAAAAAGTGCACCCAAAACCAAACAAATTGTATAACTGAACTGAACATTGTGATTGCAAAAATAAAAAGATTATACGTAAATGTGAAAAGGAAAAAATGGAAACAAACTTGTGAAAACCTGAACCCAAGAAACCCAAATACAAAACTTTGGAATTTGGCAAAACAAATTGACAGAGCCCAGCCAAAAACTGAAAACACAAATATGATTAAGAATACAGATAGTACACCAGCAACTAATGAGAAAATTGCTGCCAATCTTTTAGGTAATTCATATTATATAAGTAGTAAAATCAAGGTTGATAAAAGGCCCGAAAGATTATTCATGACTGTAAAATGTCACCAGCACTCATAATATTTTCCATGAAAAAAATCAATATGAAAAAGCTAGCTTATGCATTAGAAAACACTGACCTAAACAAGACTCCTGGGCCAGATGGAATCCATGGCCGAATGATATCAAACTTGGGCTAAATTGGCAAAGAAAGACTTCTTAATATTTTCAATAACTCCTGAAAAACTGGAAAATTGCCTCAAGACTGTAAAAATGCAACAATAATTCCCATTAAAAAACTTGACAAATCTGCTGATGACCCAAAAAACTACCGACCTATCTCCCTAACAAATATTTGCTGCAAATTAATGGAAAAACTTATACTCAGACGACTCACCTACCACCCCGACACAAGAAATCTCTTACCAGAAGAACAATATTGATTAAGGAAAGGACATGGGACAATAGACCAACTCTTATTTTTCACACAAAAGGTAAAAGATGCACAAAACAAAAAAAAAAAACCAACTAACCACACCATAGCTGCTTTTTAGACCTTACACAAGCTTTTGATAAGGTATGGAAAAACAAGTTAATTACAAAATTATACAAACATTTCAAAATTGATGGAAAAGCTATCACTTGGATAAATAATTCCCTTAAAATATATATAAATCAGGGTCAAATATAATGGCACTCTATCTAAAACCTTCAAAGTGTACCAAGGATTACCACAAGGATCAATCCTTAGCCCAACTCTCTTCACCCTATTTATTGCAGGCATAGAAGAAAAATTTTCAAATAAAACCAATATTGGACTTTTCGCTGATGACATTATTCTATGGAGCAGTAACACTAACTGGAAAAAAGCTGAAAGAGATTTGAACAAGACTCTTCTCCACCAAGAAAAATTTGCTAATAAAAATAAATTAGAATTTAACCCCCAAAAATCTGAAACCTGTCTTTTTACTACCGATAAGAAACTATACAAAATAAGACCAAATATTATTCTGAAAGAACAACAATTACAATATAATAAACATCATAAATATCTCGGCTACACCCTGGATCCAGAAATTAAAACCAGTAAGCATATTGAAGGAGTTGTTAGAAAATGAAGAGACCGACTAAAAATCTTGAAATATATTTCAGGAAGAGTGGGGAGCTGAAGCAACAACACTAAAATTAACTCTAACTAACACTAAAATTAACTCTAATGAGACCTATCTTGGAATATGGATATCAAATCTATGGTACAGCATCTGAAACAAATCTAAAATCACTGGAAAGGATACAACTAAGTGCAGCCAGAAATATTACAGGTCTTCGAAAAACCTGCCCTAATAATATTGTACTTTACGAGGCAGACATTATGCCCTTGAAGGATAGAATAAGCTACAATCTGCCAAAATATATAAACAAAATCAAATTAATAAAATTCTCAAAAATGCAATAACTATCTATACCGATGGTAGCAGAGACGAGTTGGGACACACTGGCAGTGGCTGTCTCATCAAAACCACAAATGGCATTGAGAAAATAAACAGAAGAAACCCAGAATTTGCTCAGTCTTCAGATCAGAACTTATAGCCATCTATGAAGTCTTAAAATTCATCAGAAACATTAAACATCACGATATATGGATTCTTACTGATAGTAGAAGTGCCATACAACACTTGAGTCACACAGGGGATCTTAGAGACAAAGTAAGCAGGAACATAATTGGTTATCTCCAAAAACTCTCAATACCTCAAAAATTCACCTTCAATGGATACCCTTACATGTTAGCATTGAAGGCAATGAAGCTGCTGATGCGCTAGCGAAAAAGGAACAAAAGAACCCTTGCTACAGAAAAATAAAATTACTTTTAAAGAAATAGAAACAGTAGCCAAAATAAACAAGAACTGGAGGATCCCACCTAAGCACAGTTGTTATACCCTAGAAGCAGATGGCCACCCAGACCTTTAGGTCCACAATCCGGCATGCGAAGCATGCCCTTCGCTGCTATTCTGTTCAACTCATAAGCCAAGTAACGGTATCCAAGCTAGTGCTTGGACATTGTACCTGGAAACACCACCTTCCAGACAACGTGTCTGGAAGGATTTCTATACCGGTGGCCTTTAATCATAGCAAAATAGGAAACTATCTACTGTGTCCAGCAGGGACCGCGGGGAGGCAGCCCCCGGTCGACTCTGTTCACTCACAGCTGAGGAAAAGCTCAGCTGCCACGTCGTGGGCTTTCTCAAGAAGCTTGCTGTGATTTCTCAGCAGCTTACTCTCGATCGCGCCCCTCGCCCTCCTTCTCTCTTCCTGCACACCCACTATCCTTGGACAATCCAAGACGTAGTGGCGTGCATTCATATCCCTTTCTCCATAGACGCAATCAGGGTTTCTGTTAATTTTAAATCTGTGGAGACTTGGGGAAGAGCCCATGTCCCGAACTACCCTAATGAGTTTGTGGGACATTACCTTACAGAGGTACTTGGGTGTTGTTACCCCATTGAATACCTCTCTCCCCTTCACACTGTTCCTCCATCTGTCCAACCATAAGTCCTGGACGTGCCCCCTGATCCTCCTATAAACTTCTTTCTTGGTCACTGGGGTCCTCAGTGATCTACCTCTAAAGCATCCTGCCTTAGCGATCCTGTCTGCGAACTCATTACCTTCGATGAGGCTGTGTCTCCTAAACCAAGGGAGCTCCGGAGCCCGCGTCATCATCTCCAGCTCCTGGATTATTTGATGCGCGAGTTGCCCTTTCTCCAGATTGATGGCGACGAGGGCCGACATACAATCTGAATAGAGGCAGTCCGGGCTGAATTTCTTCTCGGCTAACACACTCTGAGGGCTACCCTGATCGCAACCAGCTCGGCTGAAAAGACCAATTCGTCCACTCTGAGTGTTAAACTTTCTTGGAAGATCAGCTCTCCATTAGTGAATATCACTACCCCAGCTCCAGTATTGGTTCCAGACTTACTACAATCAGTGAAAACCTCCGTGCCAATCCCTGTCGGCCCTCCAGGACTCCAATTCCACTTTGGCAACCACTGCGGAGGCTTCCTTGGATCCCTATTCGATTCCAGGGCCCCCGCTTCAAGTTCCAGGGCATCTTCCCTGTTCTCGGATGTCTGATGGTCTCCTCCTCTAGTTTAAATCCCAGGGGAATAAGCCCAGCGAGGACCAAAAAGGCCTCACTGCTGGTAGTGCGATATCCCCCTGTGATTCTGAGTGCCGCTGTCCTCTGCACTCTCTCTAGAGTTGTTGCCACCTTCTGATCCCTGTTTCGGCGCCACCAAGCCCCGGAAGCATATAGCAAGATTGGCTCGACACAGGAGAGGCAGAGGTTCCTAAAAATAGTACCCTCCTTCTCCCCCCCCCCCCCTGTTGAGAGCCAACCAGGACAGGCCTGCACAACGCCTCCCTTCCTCTCACCACCATCTTCTCCGCCTGGTATTGCCAACCCATCTTGTCATCAATGACCACCCCCAGAATGGTCATCCTATTGACCAACGCTACCCTCCGTCCTTCCATCCGTATAGCCGGCTTGTGTTCCCATTTGATCTCTTTCCTTTTAGTTCTTATGTCCCTAGGCTTAAAGCTGAGTGCTTTAGTTTTGGAGACATTGAACTTAAGGCCAGAGTCATGGGCCCAGATCGAGAGAATTTGGAGAGAAGTTCCAACACACTTTTCAGCCTTCGCTCTCGAAGCAGCCTCAATGATGAGGAATTGGTCGTCAGCATAGAGAACCAGCCTGGCTCCCTCAGGGAGCTCCTCCTGGAAAACGGTGTTTACCGGTATATTCCACAGAATAGGTCCGCAGCAAGAGCCCTGGGGGCAACCCCTAGCACAGTTTCTTTGCAACTTCCGCCCACCAAAACTGAGGCTAATCCGTCTATCCCTCAGGAAGTCACGAACCAAGCTGCACAAATTATCAGGACAACCCATGTCCATCAAATATCTCATCAGCTTGTTCCAGCTCATGGAGTTGAACGCGCCATCCATGTCCAGGGCCACGAAAAGAACCCAAGCACCCTTATTTAAGCCCATCTCAACCCCCTCTAACACCTCGTTCAGAGCTGTGGTTGTGGACTTCCCTTCCCTAAAACCATGTTGGAAAGAGGAAAGGAGTTCATTACTCTCTAGCCAATGCTTCAGTCGCTGAGCTAGTAGGCTATCCAGGACCATACCTAGACACACTAGTAAAGAAAGCGGACGATAATCATTAGGAGAATTACCCTCTACCAGACTTTTCGAGAAGCACTACTCGGGCAACCTTCAATGCCTCAGGAAATGCACCAGTGTCCAGGCACCTATTGAATAACCTGGAAAGAAGCGATGGGTGCATCCTTACCAGGGCTTTAACGACCGTGTTATCGATCCTTTCGGGACCAGGAGATTTCCTTTTCCAGAACTTGAAAGCCGTCAGTTTCACCTCATTCTCAGAAAAGGGCGGATCTACCAAACCACAAGTGGTCAGAGAGATCTCGTCCTCTGGTTCCTCGTTTCCGAAGTGCCGATCCAAGTTGTCTTTATTTTGTCTTCTGCTTTCGAGCGAGTAGGTCTAGAACACATTCTCTATGAATTTTCTCATTGTTGGTGGATGAAACAGCACCAGTGATTATTTTGGCCGCTTTTGCTTGAACACTGTCTAGTCTTACTTTTAGTGATGAGCTTGAGGGAGCCCAGACCGGTGTTGCATATTCCATTATCGGCCTTATTAAGGTGGTATATCTTGTTCTGAGAATTCTGGGTTTTGCTCCCCAATTTGTTCCACATAGCCTTCTCAGAATGTTTAGTTTTCTGATAGCTCTATTTGAGGTGCTAATTATGTGTTCTGAAAATTCCAATTCCTCATCAATAATAATTAAAATAATTTTGTTGACACATCTTGTCAATACATGCACAGTCTGCACTATTAAAAAAAGATAATATGCATTATATACACTATGTACAATGAATATGGCGCCTCTGCCAGCGCTGCAGAATTTGGTGGAGAATCGCCAGTGGGTCTCCAGCGACACCACGCATTTTGCGATCTACGATGAATACGTAGATCGCGTACTTCGCCGCTTAGGAGATGGTGATGGCGTGGTCCTCGAGACCAACTTGAAAGATCCAGGACTGCAGTATCACACCTAGGTATTATGGATTTCTAATTTCATCAAATATTTGTTTGTTTATGCTTATTTTGTGGTTATATTTATGCCTTGTTCCCTGTGAGTGGAGAAGACGCATAGGTTTAGTTTTATTGGGTTTATGGTCATTTGGAGTTCCATTGCCCACTTTCCAGTCCTCTCATTGATGTGTTCAGTATTTTTTACGATTTTTCTATGCTACTACTTGTGTGCCATATGACTATATCATCTGCATAACAGGCAACCTTTGTGTCTTCAGTGAGGTAAGGATGGATGTCGTTAATATATAGCAGATAGAGTAGAGGACTGAGCACAGATCCCTGAGTTACACCAGCCCATGTTCTTCCTTTCTTGGAAAATTCTCCATTGACCCGAACCTTTAACCTTCTTCCCCTTAAGAAGTCTGCAATCCAGATTAAGGTTTTTCCTCTTACTCCGATGTTGTGCAGCTTTTCCCGTAATTTCTCCCTCCACACTCGATCAAAATCTGAGGTCATATCAAGGAATATAGCCGTGGTCTTCTTTGGCGGTTTTTCCTGGAAAGAATCTATTATTGATTGACAGAAGTAGAACAGTTGATCAGAGTCGTACAGTGCTGGGATCTATAGGCAGTTTGGTAGAGGTTTATTTTATTATTGTTAGTGAGCCAGACTATGAGCCTAGAGTGGATAATTCGTTCTGGTATTTTACAAAGTATGCTGGTGAGAGCAATTGGCCGATAGTTCTTTTATTCCTTGGCATATTTGTTTGGCTTCAGTATTGGCACTATAATTGATATCTTCCAATTCTTTGGTAGTTTACCAGTTTGCCATGAAATGTTCAGTATTCGTAGGAGTTGATTATTAGCTTTGTCTTCAAAGTGTTTAATCATTTGACCAAAGATTAGATTATCTCTTGGTGACCTCTTGGATTTTTTTATTGATAAGTTTAGCTCATTCAGTGTGAAGTCTCTCGAGAAAATATCTTGTTGATGGAAGTTTCTTGCTTGTGTTTAACTAACTGGTTTATATTATTTTTAGAGTCCTGTCTTCATTCGTATAGTTGAGTATGGAAGTGCTTGAAAGATATTCAGCAATTATGTCAGCCATCTGTTTGTTCTCGTTCTCGTTGTTCAATTCATATCGGTTAGAGTATTGGAGGATTGGTGTTGGTTTTGATTGTTCTCTAACACTCTAATCATATTCCAGTGTTGGCTGTCCTTTCATGGATCCATTTTTTCGCAGAATTCTGCCATTTTTCTTGTTTGCATATCCAAATTTCTTGTTCTATTTTGTGACTAATTTCAATGAGTTCCTTTCTGTTTTCTTCTGTTTTATTTTTTTAAGAAGTTCATTGATATTGTCTCTCTCTCTCTGAAATCATTGCCTCGATGTTGTGGTCCTTCCAGTAAGGTATCCACAAGTCTTTACGTCTACCTCTAGGTATCGATGCTTTTGCAGCTTTTGAAATGTTCGAAGAGAATTTTTCCAAGTTTTTGTCAAGCGTTCTGTAATTCAATTTTTCGTTGCACAGTTCTTCAAGCTTTTCTGTGAATTTTTTTCAAGTCGGCTTTCCTAAAGTTCCATGTTTTTTTATTCTAATGGACATTGTCAATTTTGAAGTTTAGGGTTGTTAAAATTGGTCTGTGGTCACTGATTGCACCTCTCAGGACTTTCCATTGTGTTGTGGGTGCGATGTTGTAATTTATCGCTGTGATGTCTATTGCGGATTCTGTGCCTGTGGACTTAGATAGATAGGTGTTCTCTCCGTTATTTAACGGTGTAAGGTCGAGGTCGGTTAGCATGTCCTCAACCTTCTGACTTTTGTTATCCTGGACAGGTGATCCCCAAATTGAACTTTTGGCGTTAAATTCGCCGAGTATGATTGTGATATCCGAAGACGCTTCACTTAATGTCTCTATTATGTGTACCCATACAAAATTCAAAGATTTCACGAGCTGAAAGTTGGCGATTTTGAGATGCGTCAAGAATTCGCTGCATGGGTTTTACGGCAAATTGATATTGATGAAAACTGGCTGTCGAATGTTCTGTGGACAGATGATGCTCACTTTTCTCTAAACGGGGAATTTAACATTCAAAACAGCCGCATTTGGGCAACAGAAAACCCTAGGATTTTTACAGAAATGCCACTTTACCAGCCTAGAGTTAGTTTTGTGTGGGTTCACTTCTTTTATTATTGGGCCATTTTTCTTTGAAAAATCAATGGAAGAACTTTTAAAACCGTTTTTGTAACTGGTGAACGTTATGTTCAATCTTTTAGAGAAAAGGGTATTACCATATTGTGCAGGGCAAAAGCACTAAGCGAAATAACATTCATGAAAGATGGAGGACCTCCTCATATCTCCCGAGGTGCCAAACAATTGCTGAAGGATACGTTCGGTGAAAATCGTATGATAAGTCGCCACTTTATATACCAGTGGCCTCCAAGATCACCAGACTTGACGCCTTGCGATTTTTGTCTATGGGGGGTACATTAAATCGTGTGTTTATCGATGCTGGCCTACCACATTGGCCATGTTGAAGGCTTCTATCAGATGGCACGTTTTATCAATTTCAACAGATATGTTATTAAATGCTGTCCATTCTGTCATTTATCGTCTCCAGGCGGTGATTGAGAATAAAGGGTGCCACATTGAGCAAGGATTGTGACCTAATACAAGAGAGAAGGCAGTCACCTCATGTATTATATTATCTACCAATATTTTGCAGCTCTTTGTGTTGGGATATGGAGATAATAAATGCTGTCCTCACATCTTGACTCTATTTTTGTGAACAGTAATATTTTGTTTGTCATTTGCTCACATATTATGTCGTGCAAACCAGAGTGTTATAACTTCTCGAATAATACGGTTACACACAATTTTCCCCCTTATGTTTAGTTTTCGCTTTTCGCTCATTAAAAGAAATAGCATAAGGAATATTTTCTGTACACCAATAACTTTAGAAATTTTGTGAAAAAAAAAAAAATACAAAATGATTTTACTACCACGTTTTTCAACGCAAAAGGTCGATTTAAAAATTATTTTTATTTGAGGGGACACATTTTTTAAAATTGTGTACAGTATAATAAACAATGATAACATTTGACAAGCCCATAGGATATTTGGAATAAAGTACGACAAATATATTTTGTCACTCCCCTCTATATTTCATTTGTTGGATCATGACAAATATCCAGTTAAATAGTCAAGGGTCGCCAATCAGTCAAGAAACTACACATTTCTTATAGCAAGAAATCCTATTAATAGTGCCATCATAATTTTTGGTACTATATTAACATTTCAAAAATTCGTGTATTGATATCAGCAGTGTTTTTCAAACATTCAATCTATTTCACAAAACCCCATATAAAATATACATATTTTTGCTACATGTTTTAATTTGCATTTACCTATTTTACATATCTCTGATTGTATTTGAAAATCGTTAACCAATTCTTCATACTTTTGGCGAAGTGGTGTTTTATTAATTTGTTATTTGATATTATTAGGGTTCTTTCCTGGTATTCAAAAAGGGAAAATACGTGTCGATCAGTTATATTTTTCAATTTATCAAACAATCTGGCCGCTGAATCTCTGATTCTGGTAGGGCGCCATCTGGCGAATAAAATTGTAACTAAAATCAATTTCGAATTTTTCATTATTTGCCATAAAAAATCCCGTTGCATCCTGAATACAATGGTGTTTACCGCATTGCTCTAGCGCAAATATTCGCGGAGTTATTAATTTTTAAAATAGTGCGGGACTTTTGGATCACCCTGTATTTATTTAATAGCATTTTTGTCTTATTTGGATCTTCTTTCTTTTCACGCTGTTTATACAAATTACTTCTGCTATATATATTTGAGAAACTCTTGCCATTGGTATCCATCTTGCTATGTGATAGCCGTCTGTAGAAGGGTTTTTACCCGAAAGATTGTGCTCCTTTTATATAAAAAAGACACCCATCTTCCTTATCGCCTGGTTCATTTCAAACAATTATTTCATACATAATACAAAAAAGAAAATTTGTCTTGTCATTGTAAAGTTAAAGGCTGCCTGGCCGGCATTCATATTTCTTGGATAAAAATATACTTCGGCCAGTAAATCTTTTTTACTGTCTCGACTTTAGATGTTGTGCAAAATTTGAAATTTATATTATGATGCACCAGCGCCACATCTGTTATCAAATGTTCTAATAAAAGACACAATTTGATATTTGCGGAAGAGCGATTGCTCGAAGCATATTATATATTTATAAATGTATGTAATTCTACTGTCCTCAAAGCTTATGTTCATAGTTCTTCTAAAATACCCATTCCAAGAGTCTAACAACACTAAAAAAGGAAGTTCCAAAAATGCAATATAACAGCGGTATGGTAGATTAAACTGGCGAAACCGCTGGGAGGGTTCACCACTGATGAGCCAGGCCCTCCCTTTAATTTTTCCATTGCAGTAAGGGCAGTAAAAATTGTTTAATTTCAAAAAGAATCTTGCGCGTTCAAAATAGTTTCGAATTTTGAAAATTTGAAATACCGCGTGAGAACGCCCTTGCAGTCTTAGAATAATTTTTAACGCTTTGCCAAATGTTTTAATTTTTGTTTTCTCCTGACGAGGACAAAAGATATTTGTCGAAGAGATAATAAAAAAGATTTACTGGCCGAAGTATCTTTATTTTCAGGAATAAAAAAGAAAGTAAATCAAAATTGACAGCTTATCCAAATCATTACTGGTACAAACCATTGAAACAATTAGAAGAACTTCAAAAACTCAATAGAAATCAACAAACAGCTTCAGCAAGACTAAGAAGTATATAAAAATCTTCAAATTTCAAAATGGACAAAAAACTTTCAATAACTGCTTGAAATGCAATAATGTGGAAGCTTCTCTGGAGCATATCTTGTCATGGCAGAACTGACAATAGAGAACCTATTTTCCAGGCTTATAACTACCATCGCAAAATTGGAGAGGAGTGGACTTCAGGAATTGGTTTAACCATGGAGATAAGCACTACCACATTATACATAACAGCGAATACTATTGTTGCATCATGGCTAATGAACCTATTTTATTTTAATTATAATATTATTTTTCATATATTTTATATATATATATTTTTTAAATTTATATTTTATATTCATTTATTTTAATAAACAGAATATATGTATTATAGAATCACCATTTGTATTTAGGTACATTGTGTGACTTCACTGCTCTCTTTGATGTGAGAAATAAATAAAGGATTCTGGAGGCTACTTAAAGTAGAGTTATCTCCACTTATATAAATTTGTAGGATGATTGAAACACGCTCTGGTAAGATACAAGACCCAGCACAGGAGAGAATCAAGGTTGAAGAGTCTGCCAAGCCGCAACCTGGGGTGCAACAATATCATGACGAATAATATTGGTATTTCAATTTTTTACAAGTGTTTACGAAATTTTGGGCCAACCTTGTATATCTCCCCACAGATAAATTAACTAATTAATTAACTAATGAGTTAGATACCGCGAGAGTTAATTATGTACATAACGTCAGAGATTTTGATGAGCACTTGCCAAATAGAACCCGGTGATGAATGAGAGAGAATTGGGCAAATTGATGACAATGGAGTGCCATTAATTCCACGCGGTGATCTCTTATTTAGTGTCGGTTCTCTAATGGATTATTGTAATTTATGGAGAGAGGTCACACGGATATGTAAAACTCACATGTCGGAATGGTGATTTCACATGTTCACCATTTCATCGCCTTCCACAAACCCTATGTTTAATATAAATATATATTACTAATGAATTATTGTAATTTATGGAGAGAGGTCACACCAAACTCACATGTCGGAATGGTGATTTCACATGTTCACCATTTCACCGCCTTCCACAAACCCTATGTTTAATATAAATATATATTACTAATGAATTATTGTAATTTATGGAGAGAGGTCACACGTAAAACTCACATGTCGGAATGGTGATTTCACATGTTTACCATTTCATCGACTTTAACAAAACATATGTTTAATATAAATATATATTACTAATGAATTATTGTAATTTATGGAGAGAGGTCACACAAAACTAACATGTCGGAATGGTGATTTCACATGTTCACCATTTCATCGACTTCAAAATAACCTATGTTTAATATAAATATATATTACTAATGGATTATTGTAATTTATGGAGAGAGGTCTCACGGATATGTAAAACTCACATGTAGGAATGGTGATTTCACATGTTCACCATTTCATCGGCTTCAAGACAAACCCTATGTTTAATATAAATATATATTACTAATGGATTATTGTAATTTATGGAGAGAGGTCTCACGGATATGTAAAACTCACATGTAGGAATGGTGATTTCACATGTTCACCATCTCATCGGCTTCAAGACAAACCCTATGTTTAATATAAATATATATTACTAATGGATTATTGTAATTTATGGAGAGAGGTCTCACGGATATGTAAAACTCACATGTAGGAATGGTGATTTCACATGTTTACCATTTCATCGACTTTAACAAAACATATGTTTAATATAAATATATATTACTAATGGATTATTGTAATTTATGGGGAGAGGTCACACAAAACTCACATGTCGGAATGGTGATTTCACATGTTCACCATTTCATCGACTTCAAAATAACCTATGTTTAATATAAATATATATTACTAATGGATTATTGTAATTTATGGAAAGAGGTCACACGGATATGTAAAACTCACATGTCGGAATGGTGATTTCACATGTTCACCATTTCATCGACTCTCTATATCTTTTCAACAATCTTAGGTTTAATACAGTATAACCTCTTTTTAGCAGACACCTCTTCACAAAGAACAGTTTTCATTTGCAAAATTACCATTTTTACTATTTAGTAACTCTCCGATAAGAGGACATCTCTTCCTAAAGGACACTTTGGCTCTGCAATTAGGTGTCTTTTACAGAGAGGTTATACGGTAAAACCTTATTTTTATATTTCGTTTTTAATATTTAGTGATGTAATCTCTATGTAAGAGTTGATGTGTGTGTCAGAGTCCCTGTCAAGCTCTCTGGTGCCGGCAAGGAGAGAGCTGTGTGACCAGGACAGAGCCTGCGGTGGACGGGACGCTCTGTGGCAAGAACATGGTGAGGTCACGTCGACTGACTTGAAAGATTTATCACCAACATTCTGATGACAGTGGTGTCTCGGAGGCCAGTGTGTCCCCATGGCGGCAGAGTGGCCTCAGCCCAGAGACGGGGAATGGGGAGGCTGGAGCTCCTGGACAATCTGTACTCGGACCTGCGGAGCAGGGATTGAGTCCTCGGACCGTCAGTGCAACAACCCTCCGTGAGTCCCCAGGACCTCTCTGTATGTTTAAATTCTATAGTCCGGTGGAAGAATGGTCTAAACCTTTCTTCTTATAGAGTCTGTAAGACCACACGCTTCTTACTAGGGTATTGTCTTCTTCTTTCCTATCTCCACTCTATCCTAGTGTCCTCCACACAATCATAGGGTATCAAGTTTGTAAAGCTTGGGACTTCTGGGTGAGGTAGAATGCGTCTGCCTTTGTCATTAAGACTGGGAGCACTACTCAGTGGCAGGCCGACTTAGCTCCAAAAGAAATGGCCCCTTCTGACATGAGGAACAGACGCCATGTGCAGTCACTCCTAACATGGAGTACAAATGCTACTCATTTTGTATCCTTGGATTATGAACCCTTACATGGTACTATCAGCTGAGCCCAGGTTTTTTAGTGAACTTGCTACTGCTTCCCCTCCTCCTTTTTCGTCCGGGTTTGGGACCGGTAAAGGCGGATTTAGAGTATTTTCGATATTGTGGACTGACAGAGGCTGTTGGGGATGACAGTCTGTCAAGTTTCTGTCAAGCATTGGCTGCTACATCCTCATTATGATCCATGTTGTTATCAAACAGCACAGGTATTAGCATCTTATTGAATCTTATCCTGGATGTAGTGACATTTGTGACAATTGACAACTTGGTCGGTAGAAAGGTG
>CP092871.1:15506201-15529378 GCA_030710605.1 Cordylochernes scorpioides
GGCATCCGGGACTCTCTTGCCACGCGCGTCGTTCGAACAAGAAGGCTTGCTTCCAGCGGCCGTTACTTCTTTCCTTTCTATATATTTCGGTGCTTCAAATAAATTAATTTAGTTTATAAAAATAATTATAATCTTATCAGCGGCCTTTTCACAAGCCACACCAACACGCACGCAACCATCCCACAGATTCATTCCATAGTCCACGAGGGAAAAAAACAAGCAATAGTGGTACTTGTTTCATTCTTCACACCAGTTCTTGAAGCTCGTGCACATCTAGCTTTTTCAAGACCTATTTATGGTTTAGCCCCTTTCTGTTTGATGCATTCTAGGATGTGATGAGGCTGGGTTTTTAAAGCATTTGATTCATCGTGGGGAAATTTTCTCATCGCCTCCTCAAATTTTAACAACTAACTACATGGTGTACCAGCTGACCATCAGATTGAGTCCTCTTTTCATCTAACTAACTTGCATACTAATTTTTGTACATATTTCAAATATTTTTCTTTCAATGTTTGGTTTACCTTTAAAGTACTAGTGTCCCTAGGGGGAAACATAGCGCTCTAAGTCGAAATAAAATAAAAGATTGAGTCCTGCCATATCAGATTCCACTCACCTATCCAGGCGAACCACTTTCAGTCCTCGAGCTCCGACTGGTAGAGATGTCACTTTGACATACTGCTCCAAGGGCTCCTTGGTGACATTGAGGACACCAGAAACGACACGACAGGTGGAGTTGTCACCTCCGCATACCCCACAGCGGTCCTCCTCGGTGGGTTGGCCGCTCTCAGGGGGCAAGGCCCAGTCGCAGCCCAGCTCCTGCCACAAACACACCCCGTTTAGGGGACCATATCCTTGACAATGATATTCATCAACTGTGAGAACACTTTTCCAAATTAACTTAATATGAACAAGTTGAAAATATATAGCCCGACAAGATTTTAAATGTGTATATCAACTGTATCATTTACGAGGTGTTTTCAAAAAGTATCGCGACTTTTGTGTTGTTTTTTTTTTCAAAAATTATTTATTTATTCATGAATACCTATTTTGTCCCCTTCAAAGTAATACCCATGAGATATTATACACTTGTACCAACGGTTTTTCCAATCTTCGAAGCACTTCAAAAAATCATTTTTAAAAATCTTTTTCAGCTCCTCCTTCGATGCCGTCTTTATCTCGTCAAGCGTAGCGTAACGTCGTCCTTTCATGGGCCTCTTCAGTTTAAGGAACAAGAAAAAGTCACAGGGGCCAGTTATGGGGAATACGGTGGCTGCGGCATCATTAGTGTGTTGTTTTTGGCCAAAAAGTCGCGCACAAGCAACGATGTGTGAGCAGGGGCGTTATCGTAGTGCAAAAGCCAATTTTTGTTCTTCCACAAATCCGGGCGTTTCTGGCGGATTGCTTCGCAAATTGCGCATAACTTGCAGGTAATATTCCTTATTGACCGTTCTACCCTGTGGCAAGAACTCATGATGCACCACGCCCCTGCAATCGAAGAAAACTGTCAGCAAAACTTTCACATTCGAACGAACTTGGCGCGCTTTTTTCGTTCTTGGTTCGTGCGGAAGCTTCCATTGAGATGATTGAGCTTTGGTTTCCACGTCATAACCATAAACCCACGCTTCGTCACCAGTTATGACCCTCTGGAGAAAATTTGGGTCGTCGCGGACAGAGTCCAACATCTCATAAGCAATGTTCATGCGATGCTGTTTTTGGTCGCAATTGAGCAATTTTGGTACGAATTTCGCGGCGACCCGTCTCATGCCCATATCATTGATAAAAATCGAATGGCACGAGCCAATCAATATGTTTAGGTCCTCAGCAACTTCTCTAACGGTGATTCGACGATTGGCCAATATCATTTTCTCCACTTCATTAATTTTTTCGTCTGTTGTTGAAGTGCTCGGGCGTCCGGCACGCTCTTCGTCGTTTACATCTTCTCGGCTTTCTGAGAACATTTTGTACCACCGATAAACGTTGCTTCGGTCTAAGGTAGCTACTCCGTATGCCACAGTCAACATTCAGAATGCATCCGCGCACTTAATTTCGTTTTTCACACAAAATTTGATACAGGTTCTTTGATCCATTTTTTTAATAGGTAAAAATTGAAGACGATCCAAAACACCTGCAAGCAAAGCAGCTGTCAACAATTAAGTGAACATTCAAAATGGCCGAGCTTGTCGGCATAAGTGAGAGACATGAGTACCAACATAAAGCCACAAAAAGATCGAAATTCGAATATACGTAACCCGCGAAAATTTAAAAGTCGCGATACCTTTTGTAGCTGTTGTAAAAAATGATATTCATATTTATATTTGATTAGAGTATACAATGATGGACAAACCTTAACAAAGTGGAAAGTCTCTGATGTCGCCGATTGCCTTTTTTTTTTTTTTTTTGAAGGAGATAGAGGCAATTCTGTTTACACTTGGTTATCTGGTTTGTTTTCAATAAGGTCACAGTGTATCAAATATCTTTCAGAGTTATTTTCTGAATCCCGATATACGTGTTATACAACTTCCTCAAGTTTTTGTCCACGAGTTCAAACAGATTGAAGTTATATACATATGTAATAATTTAGTTTTGAAAGAGTATTTTGTCAGAAAATCATTAAAAAACAACCAAATTGGAAGAAACTTGTATTTCTTTATATATTCATCATTACTGTATTGAAAACCAAACAATATGACGTTGTTCAGGTCCACTTGTACATCTACGAGGACAATATATCTACTGTAGATGGGAACGACAGTTACCTTACATTGACCGTGGACACACAGCGCACGGTATCTACAAGGTGTGCCATCGTCTGCCTGACCCAGGACTGCCACGTGGCCTCCTGAGGTACGACATGCCAGCTGGCACGGGGCTTCTGTACACACCCGTACTTCTCAAGTCACACTGTCTCATCTAAGACATATCTAATAACAAATAGAAACAAAGTTCAGGTATTTATATTATAAACAAAGAAGACATATCCTGACCATGCTCATATAAACATTTTAAATTACAGAGCACCATCTAGTGGAACAAAAATAAACTAACACAAAGCAATAACACGCCATCTATACATATATATAATGAAAGGATTTAAAAGCACGAATGTTACTTTTATACATAATACAAACTTCTACTGCCCTTACTGCGATGAAAAGGTATATTGGGAGGGCTTGGCTCATCGTTTGTATTATGTATAAAAGAAACATTCGTGCTTTTAAGTCCTTTCATTTTATAAAAATAAACTAAATGTAAAAGGAGATTAATAGAATCGCTAAATGTCGTGGTCCATTTGGATGAGGAAAGTGAAGACTAGAACGTGGCTGATTCCACACTCGCCTTTTCAGTGATACGCTAACCTATGCACGGTGGATTCTGTGGCCACTGGACATGTATCGGCCTAGAAGTTGTGCTCTGCGCTGCCTGGAGTATAGGAGCTCCATCTATGCTTCCTTCCTGTGGTGAATCTGTATAAGACCGGTAGTTTTAATAAAGCTGTATGTGTGTATAAACATAAACGTTTATTTAACTTGTTCCGTGATATTTTGTCAACCCAATTTATTGATAAAACAAGAAAAGCCAACCAGGTACGCGTTTCGGGTTGTTGGTCCTCTCATCATCTTGGTGTAGGCTGTACTTTAAGACTAAATACAGTGTACTCCGCTTATAACAAAGTCGGTTATAGCGAAATTCCGCATATAGCGAATGAAATTGTCTGCACGAAAGAAAAGAAGGGCTTAAACCATTAAAAGAACTCTGGATATTGCGAAGTCGGATATAAAGAATTTTCGCTTATAACGAAGTGATTTGCATGTATAAATTTTTATTTTATCCGTTTATAACGAAGTTTTCTCATTTACCATTATAATTGACTAATATATTATGCATAATATATATCAAATTACAACGTGTGAATGACACAAATTTAATGATACACAACAAATAAGTTAATAATATACAATTTTAAAATATGCAAACATATTATAAGTATTTTTTTTACATTATTTAAACAAAATTAAATTGTTTAATAAACGCTTATATTTTATTAACGTTTACCATGGCAGGAGAACGAAAACAAACAAGTTACAAATGCCATGTTATCCGATGTAGAAATTGTCGAGAGCATTCTTCAAGCAAAAGAAGAAGAAGAAACGGACCAAGTTGATGAAGAAGTAGACCCAATTGTCCACATTCCGCATCCAAAAGAGGTCTTGGAGAGCATTCAAACTCTGCGATTGTTTCTTCAATGTCAGGATGAGTCCAAGTCTCTTCGTAGGCATCTGTCAGACTTGGACAACATCGAAAAGAGTGTTCAGCACTTGTTACTGACTTCTAAATGTCAAAAGAAAATCACAAACTACTTCTCCAAAAACACCTGATGAGGTTGTTATTGATCTTTGTGTTGCTCTTTTGAGTTGAATAGTAAATAAAATTGTTGGTACAAAACATTTTTTTTCCAACTGCGGATATAACAAACTTCGGATATAACAAAGTGATTGTCATGGATAATGCGACTTCGTTATAAGCGGAGTACACTGTATTGTTGTTCCGCTAGATGGTGCTCTGCCATATAAAATGGTCATGTGGGCATGGTCAGGGTATGCCTTTTTTGTTTTAATATATTGTAACAAAGTATTTAAATCCTTTTATTTTAGATGTATAGATGGCGCGTTATTGCTTTGTGTTAACTTATTCCTAACTAGCCTTGTCTTTATAGTTTGCTGAAGAGTATTGCTCGAAGCAAATATTTGAATGTGATTCTACTGTCCTATAAGCTTATGTCCATAGTTTACTTGAAAACCATTTCTAAGATTCCATCCTTCAGTGTAGCATATAAAAGCAGAATGATCCAATACAGTATTAGAGCTCCGAGAAGCGGTCTGGTGGATTAAATTGGCGAAACCGCTGGGAGGGTTCACCACTCATGAGCCAAGCCCTCCCAATATATTTTTAATCGCAGTAAGGACAGTAGAAGTTCGTTTTATGTATAAAAGAAACATTCGCGCTTTTAAATCCTTTTATTTTATATTTATTATTTTATTAGCAGAGTATTATTTTTTATGTTTATATTTTGCTATACTCTGTACACTTTCCTCTTTTGCTTATCTTTTGTTTATCACTCATAGTTTGTTCTTGCCCTGAAATAGATTGTTGTCTCATCCCGAAGTTAGTCTTTCCCCCGATCTAGAAGATATGTACCAAACTTCCGTTAAGAAATTATACCTTCAAATGCAAAATTCAAATAACCCAACCATACAAGATATTCTACAAAATAAAGGAGATATCAATCCCCGATTCCGATGACCCGGCCCTGACACTTAGTCAAGAGCTCATCGCCCAACAGCTGCCCTCCTGCAAGGTCCGGGGGGACCACCTCTACTCCACCAACTCGCCATGTGTAAATAGCCAGGACAAGGTGACTCGCGAGCTGTGCTCGAATGTAACACCTGTAAATTGAGACGAAATAAATATTTAAAAAAAAGTTGGTCTTCCCTAATTTTCCACGTGGCAATATATTACTGTAGCAAATAGTCCTTACTATCATTCACATATCCTTAAAATGTAATACGATTATTTAAAGCGTCATCTGAAGTTTACAAATGAAATTCCTTTTTCCAATTTTTTTGTCTTCTTTTTTAATAAATAAAACTATTTCCTTTTGACCGTACTGTAATAAAAACTGGAAGGCTTGGCTTATCAGAGGTGAACTCTCCTAGTAGTTTCACCAGTTTAAACTTAATATAAAGCGGTTTGGTGGATTATACTGGTGAATTCGCTGAGAGATAGAGAGGGAGATACAAAAACAAGACAAACCGAGAGTAGTATGGGCTTCTTCCCAGTCGTACAGCTGGTCCTGGTAAGGCGCAGCGTTGAACCGCCGGCACTGGACTGTTCTGAAGCTTGGGCCGCCCGAGGGACAAGCCTCGGTGTTACAGACACGGTAACGACGTCGCTGGCCCAGGCAATACCGTCCACCGTTGACCGGGCTGAAGCACACATTGCTGTGAACAACCACGGGATGGTGACCGTAAAGATAAAGGCTGCCTGACCAGCATTCATAGTTCTTCGAATTAAACATACTTCGGTCAGTAAATCTTTTTTATTGTCTCAACGTTTCGACAAAAATCTTTTGTCCTCGTCAGGAGCAAACAAAAATTAAAACATTTATCAAGGCGAAAAATAATTCAAATGTGATGTTGTACTGGGATAAGGTGCATAAATTATTAAAAAGGCATCTCCTTATCGTGCAACTGAAAATTGCTGATGACTTTCGCCATCTATCGGAATAAATATTTACTATTCCCGTTGATTTCTAATTATTCTAGAATTCCGATAGATGGCGCAAACCATCAGCAACTTTCAGTTGCACGATAAGGAGATGTCTTTTTCATAATTTAGCAAGGCGTTAAAAGTTATTCTCAAATTTTACGCCTTGCTAAATGTTTTAATTTTTGTTTGCTCCTGACGAGGACAAAATATTTTTGTCGAAGGGTCGAGATAAATAAAAGATTTACTGGTCGAAGTATCTTTATTTTTAAGAACGAGATGGTGAGTGTTAGCAGTAAACTAGATTCCCCGGGGTCCCTACCGACACCTAGAGTGCACGCTAGCTTTGCAGCAATTGCCTCTTTCTCAGACAAATTTTTATTTTCAAATAAAACACACTACCTATTGTTTTTAACTGCGATGAAAAAATATTAGGAGGGCCTGGCTCATCGGTGGCAAACCCTCCCAGCGGTTTCGCCAGTTTATTCTAACATACCACTTTTTAGATCTCTACTATTATGATGGACCCTTCTGCTTATACAGTTATGGACAAACCTTAAGGAAGTGGAAAATATTTTATGTCACCGGAAGTCTGTTTTTTTATTTAATGAGACAAAGACAATTTTGTTCACACTTGGTTATCTCGTGTGTCTTCAATAAAGGTCACTATAAAATATTTTAGAATTATTGTCTGTATCCCGATATACATGCTAAAAGGTACAACTTCCTTAAGTTTTGTCCGTGAGTGTATCTTTCATAGTTATTGTCTGAATCCCGATATACATGTTAAAAGGTACTACTTTCTTAAGTTTTGTCCATGAGTGTATACACACTTGTTTATCTCGTGTGTCTTCAATAAAGTTCACTATAAAATCTTTCAGAGTTATTGTCTGAATCCCGATATACATGCTAAAAGGTACAACTTCTTTAAGTTTTGTCCATGAGTGTATCTTTCAGAGTTATTGTCTGAATCCCGATATACATGCTAAAAGGTACAACTTCCTTAAGTTTTGTCCATGAGTGTATACACACTTGTTTATCTCGTGTGTCTTCAATAAAGTTCACTATAAAATCTTTCAGAGTTATTGTCTGAATCCCGATATACATGCTAAAAGGTACAACTTCTTTAAGTTTTGTTCATGAGTGTATACACACTTGGTTATCTCGTGTATCTTCAATAAAGGTCACTATAAAATCTTTCAGAGTTATTGTCTGAATCCCGATATACATGCTAAAAGGTACAACTTCCTTAAGTTTTGTCCATGAGTGTATCTTTCAGAGTTATTGTCTGAATCCCGATATACATGCTAAAAGGTACAACTTCCTTAAGTTTTGTCCATGAGTGTATACACACTTGGTTATCTCGTGTGTCTTCAATAAAGGTCACTATAAAATCTGTCAGAGTTATTGCCTGAATCCCGATATACATGCTAAAAGGTACAACTTCCTTAAGTTTTGTCCATGAGTTTATACACACTTGGTTATCACGTGTTTTTTCAATAAAGGTCACTATAAAATCTTTCAGAGTTATTGCCTGAATCCCTATATACATGCTAAAAGGTACAACTTCCTTCATTTTTGTCCATGGGTATATATCCGACACTTGTAGAGTTGAAATTTGTTTATGGTATTCAATAGAATTATGAACATAAACATAGAGGACTGGAGAATATTATATGCATTTAAGGAAAGTAAGTGCGTGTTTCATTTGATATTCAAAATTGTGCCTTTATACACTTGTAGTTTCATTTTTGGAATATAGATAGCTAGACCAGCAATTGTGTCATTTATGAAATATATTAATTTAGAAAATTAAAAGCAGCTTGAGGGATTCAACTAATTTACTAATGGAAGACTCCACAATTGACTCACAGGTCGAAATGCTTACAAGTGAAGTCCAACCTGCAATGTCCGAGTATGATGATTAGGAAAAGTTCTACATAGCTATGAAATGTCTCAGAGCTGCTACCAAATAACTCCACACGAGAATCCCTGCTAAATCCATGTATAGTAACTTCCATGGCCTCCAATTTGCCCATATTAATCTATTAGTTTGATTGTCTTTATATAATTTTCCCTGTATATAAATATCATATTACCATTAAGGTTCTATCACTGTTTTTCCTGCATGTATCCTATATTTCAGCTTGGAGAATCTGTATAAGACTAAAAGGTCTTAATAAAGATTTTGTTGTTGTTGAATTTAGAAAATTGACTCTCTATCTCTCAACTCTCTATTCCTATACTTTCTATACTAACATTCATTCAATTAGACAGACGAGAAATGGTAAAAATATTAATTAAATAATATGCTTTCTCAACTTGTATTTAAACATATAATTAATTTACAAAATGTGTTAACGAATAATATAAATTATGGGTGGAAGAAAGTAATTAATTTTAGAGTAATTAATTTCAAATAAAAGAAATGGAATACAAACATGGAGGACTTATCGATGTTCTGGGAAGTGTTTGAATTGGTTTTCCGTTTAGGATGTTTTCCTAGAAGTTCTCTAGTTAATTGGAGAAGGGAGAATCGATAAATATCTGGTTCTTTCCATGTTCTATTGTATAATTTAATTTCCGCACTGGATTCCTAAATTTATAAAACATACTTTAATTTTAACATATACCAAATAGGCACTTCTTCAATTAGAAGTTCATTGTTGTTGTTATCGTATCCAATGTAGAGCCTCAGATGTCTCCATACATCTCTTTCACAGCAGTCGTAATGTCCTCTATCTTGGGAGTGTATACTGTATTGTTGTTGTCGTGTCCAATGAAGAGCCTCAGATGTCTCCATGCATATCTATCACAGCAGTAGCAATGTCCTCTATCTTGGGTGTGTATACTGTATTGTTATTGTTGTCGTGTCCAATGAAGAGTCTCAGATGTCTCCATGTATCTCTATCACAGCAGTCGTAATGTCCTCTATCTTGGGAGTGTATACTGTATTGTTGTTTTTGTCGTGTCCCATGAAGACCCTCAGATGTCTCGTGCATCTCTATCACAGCAGTAGCAATGTCCTCTATCTTGGGAGTGTATACTGTATTGTTGTTGTCGTCTCCAATGAAGAGCCTCAGATGTCTCCATGCATATCTATCACAGCAGTAGCAATGTCCTCTATCTTGGGTGTGTATACTGTATTGTTATTGTTGTCGTGTCCAATGAAGAGCCTCAGATGTCTCCATGCATATCTATCACAGCAGTAGCAATGTCCTCTATCTTGGGTGTGTATACTGTATTGTTATTGTTGTCGTGTCCAATGAAGAGTCTCAGATGTCTCCATGTATCTCTATCACAGCAGTCGTAATGTCCTCTATCTTGGGAGTGTATACTGTATTGTTGTTTTTGTCGTGTCCCATGAAGACCCTCAGATGTCTCGTGCATCTCTATCACAGCAGTAGCAATGTCCTCTATCTTGGGTGTGTATACTGTATTGTTATTGTTGTCGTGTCCAATGAAAAGTCTCAGATGTCTCCATGTATCTCTATCACAGCAGTCGCAATGTCCTCTATCTTGGGAGTGTATTTTTTATTGTTGTTGTTGTCGTGTCCCATGAAGACCCTCAGATGTCTCATGCATCTCTATCACAGCAGTAGCAATGTCCTCTATCTTGGGTGTGTATACTGTATTGTTATTGTTGTCGTGTCCAATGAAGAGCCTCAGATGTCTGCAAACATCTCTATCACAACACTCGCAATGTCTTCTATCTTGGGAGTGTATACTGTATTGTTGTTGTTGTTTTCGTGTCAAATGAAGAGCCTCAGATGTCTGCATGCATCTCTATCACAGCAGTCACAATGTCCTCTATCTTGGGTGTTTATACTGTATTGTTGTTGTTGTCGTGTCCAATGAAGAGCCTCAGATGTCTGCAAACATCTCTATCACAACACTCGCAATGTCCTCTATCTTGGGTGTGTATACTGTATTGTTGTTGTTGTCGTGTCCAATGTAGAGCCTCAGATGTCTCCATGCATCTCTATCACAGCAGTCACAATGTCCTTTATCTTGGGAGTGTATACTGTATTGTTGTTGTCGTGTCCAATGTAGAGCCTCAGATGTCTCCATACATCTCTATCACAGCAGTCGCAATGTCCTCTATCTTGGGTGTGTATACGGTATTGTTGTTGTTGTCGTGTCCAATGAATAGCCTCAGATGTCTCCATACATCTCTATCACAGCAGTCGCAATGTCCTCTATCTTGGGAGTGTATACTGTATTGTTGTTGTTGTGTCCTATGAAGAACCTTAGATGTCTCCATGCATCTCTATCACAGCAGTCACAAAGTCCACTATCTTGGGGGTGTATACTGCATTGTTGTTGTCGTGTCCAATGAAGAACCTTAGATGTCTCCATGCATCTCTATCACAGCAGTCACAATGTCCTCTATCTTGGGTGTGTATACTGTATTGTTGTTGTTGTCGTGTCCAATGTAGAGCCTCAGATGTCTCCATACATCTCTATCACAGCAGTCGCAATGTCCTCTATCTTGGGTGTGTATACGGTATTGTTGTTGTTGTCGTGTCCAATGAATAGCCTCAGATGTCTCCATACATCTCTATCACAGCAGTCGCAATGTCCTCTATCTTGGGAGTGTATACTGTATTGTTGTTGTTGTGTCCTATGAAGAACCTTAGATGTTTCCATGCATCTCTATCACAGCAGTCACAAAGTCCACTATCTTGGGGGTGTATACTGCATTGTTGTTGTCGTGTCCAATGAAGAACCTTAGATGTCTCCATGCATCTCTATCACAGCAGTCACAATGTCCTCTATCTTGGGTGTGTATACTGTATTGTTGTTGTTGTCGTGTCCAATGTAGAGCCTCAGATGTCTCCATACATCTCTATCACAGCAGTCGCAATGTCCTCTATCTTGGGTGTGTATACGGTATTGTTGTTGTTGTCGTGTCCAATGAATAGCCTCAGATGTCTCCATACATCTCTATCACAGCAGTCGCAATGTCCTCTATCTTGGGAGTGTATACTGTATTGTTGTTGTTGTGTCCTATGAAGAACCTTAGATGTCTCCATGCATCTCTATCACAGCAGTCACAAAGTCCACTATCTTGGGGGTGTATACTGCATTGTTGTTGTCGTGTCCAATGAAGAACCTTAGATGTCTCCATGCATCTCTATCACAGCAGTCACAATGTCCTCTATCTTGGGTGTGTATACTGTATTGTTGTTGTTGTCGTGTCCAATGTAGAGCCTCAGATGTCTCCATGCATCTCTATCACAGCAGTCACAAAGTCCACTATCTTGAGGGTGTATACTGCATTGTTGTTGTCGTGTCCAATGAAGAACCTTAGATGTCTCCATGCATCTCTATCACAGCAGTCACAATGTCCTCTATCTTGGGTGTGTATACTGTATTGTTGTTGTTGTCGTGTCCAATGTAGATCCTCAGATGTCTCCATACATCTCTATCACAGCAGTCACAGTGTCCACTATCTAGAGGTTCATTGAAACAGTTATAAAGAAAGAGATGCCTCCTTCTGTATATGAATGCCATCCTTTCGCAATTCTATGTTGTATTCTTGCCTGGAAATCGACTCTGCCACTTGGCAAATACGACTGGTTTTATAACTTATTCTCTCGTAAAGAATATTATTAAATTGTAGCCGCCACTATACTGATGAGCGCTATAGCCCGAAACCATGGTATACAAGTTAACTTTTGTCTGAGTTTATCAAAACTACCAATTCCTCAATGCAATTAAGCATGTTGATGTCAAAATCTCCGTTATAAGCAAGGGCCTGTAAAAACTCAGGGCGGTTTTTAATATTTGATATTTTTTTTTATTTGACATATCGGACGCGATATCCCAGCTCGGGATACTTGCGCCTAAATACATTTTAGTAGATTATATACAATTCATTTTATACAATTTAATAACCGGACTAAAAACATAATTAAAACTTAAACGATGGCACTCTAAAACAGAAGAGAAAATCCAAAATGGATTATTTTATCAACCTATACACAACTCAATAACCGACTAAAAACACAATTAAAACTGAAACGATGGTTCTCTCAAACAGAAGAGAAAATCCAAAATAAATTATTTTAGCAACCTATATACAATTTAGTATATACAACACAATAACCGGTTAAAAACACAATTAAAACTGAAACTATGGTTTTCTTAAACAGAAGAGAAAATCCAAAATGAACCTACAAAAATTATTGAATTTTACATAAGTGTCTTTGTTATATACAAATTCGCAAACCTCTTCGATGGGATAAAAATTATTACTTCTGTAGCTGTGGAATATCGGACATTCCATCAATAAATGCATTGAGTCTTGGTTTTCTTTTCCACAGAAACAGCTAGGATCATCCGTTGCCCCGATTTTCGACAGAGAAATTCTCCAAAATTACCATGACCCGTGACGAACTGTGAGTTATAAAAATTCGGACGAAAATAAAAAGGAATTCCAAATGGGAAAAATTTTCTGAATGTTTCATTAGTGTTAGCTATTGTTTCAGCCATTCTTGATTCTATGTAGTTATGAATTATAGTCGGGGCATGCGGTCTGAATACATTAATTTCTTCTTTTGATAAATTGGCCAAATCGTATTTTATTATCAACGATTCTATTTGATCTGTGAGAATAGGTATTTTTGCCAAACTATGAATACAATTTGATGAGGTCGTTTTATAGGCTCTCACTACCCAAAGAAGAATCTGATATTGCTGAGAGTTTAATCTTTGCTTACTTCTTTTATTAATAAATTTATACCATATTTCAGATCCATAGGTTAGTATTGGCCTGAAAAGAGTTTTATATAAAATTAATCTTTTTTTAGCATCCAATCCCCACATCTTCCCACAGAGCGAAAACAAAAGATTTTTCATACGGTTGATTTTACAAAGAATATCATTAATGTGGGGTGTGAAGTTAATTTTTGACTTAATTCTGTGATTAGAAAATTTTATACCTAAAATATTTACCTCTTCCACTGGTTTTATTATGAAATTTGGAGTTCCCATTGGAATATTTTGTTTGCCGTGCATATGTATTAAGCCGGTTTTCTCCGGGCTTAGCTTTAACTTATTTCTTGTACACCATTGTATTACATAATTTAAAGTTCTTTCTGTTTCATTTTTTAACCCTTCTATGGTCTTGTGCCAGCAAACAATCGAAACATCATCCGCATAACAGATTATTTCAGAATTTGGGGATGCGAAGTTGATCAACAAATCATTCAGGACTATATTCCACAATAAAGGTGATAATGGTCCGCCTTGAGGACATCCCTTTGATAAATATTTCGAAATTGTTGTATTCGAGAAGGTGAGACTTGTTTTTCTTCTCCGATTTAAAAATGATTGGATAATTTTTATAAGAACTGCTGGGACGTGTTGATATAATACAGATGTCCCTTCAGAGAAAGCTTCGCCCGATATATAAATATAGCTTTAATTAAAAAGGCCTATATTGGATCAAAAAATCATTTATTTTACCAATATTTCAGTTGGCTGAACGCCAACCTTTATCAAGGTGTTATAACATATTAAATGTTTGCCATTTTGTGTCACATTTAATATGTTATATTTTGATCCAATATATGCCTTTTTATTCAAAGATTTATTTATGCATTGCTCTATTTTCAAAAATATAAATATATTAAAAATAAAGAGGCATATCCTGACCAAAAGCACATGTGCTTTTTTGATGTCAGAGAGCGCCATCTAGTAGAACAGAAATCAACTAAACATTGATTTAAACTGTTCCCTGATATTTGGCCAAGCCATTTTCTGGATAAATCAAGAAAGGCCATCCACGAACGCGTTTCGCGCTGTTGGCGCTCGTCAGCGTGGAGCAGTCTGTACCACACATATATATATATATATATATATATATACAAATATATATTTTTCTATTCTTGTATTTTTTTCTGATTTAATAGAAGTCAATAAAGTATTTGATTGACATTCTCTCCATTCAGTCTGACGCTATAGGAAATATTGGTACGGCAAGTCTGGGAGCAGGAAGGATATTATTTTAAACGGGTCGATGGGAGGCTGACACGAGCGGTGGCCGAGTTGATAGATGAGAGAGGAAATGATTTACCTCTCCTCTAGCTGCTGTAGTTGGGATTGGTTGACTAGAGTAGAATATCGACGTACTCACCAGATGCTATCGATATAGATACGATGTCTGTCTGTCAGTCTGTTTGGCTGTGGGATTAGTTGACTAGGGTAGACTATCGATGCACTCACCATATGCTATCGATATAGATACGATGTCTATCTGTCCATCTGTTTGGCTGTGGGATTGGTTGACTAGGGTAGACTATCGATGCACTCACCAGATGCTATCGATATAGATACGATGTCTATCTGTCCATCTGTTTGGCTGTGGGATTGGTTGACTAGGGTAGACTATCGATTCACTCACCAGATGCTATCGATAAAGATACAATGTCTGTCTGTCCGTCTGTTTGGCTGTGGGATTGGTTGACTAGGGTAGACTATCGATGCACTCACCAGATGCTATCGATATAGATACGATGTCTATCTGTCCATCTGTTTGGCTGTGGGATTGGTTGACTAGGGTAGACTATCGATGCACTCACCAGATGCTATCGATAAAGATACAATGTCTGTCTGTCCGTCTGTTTGGCTGTGGGATTGGTTGACTAGGGTAGACTATTGTTAAGGTAAGATAGGTCAGATTGAAGAAACCTCCTCTTAACTAGTAAGACTTTTACCCAAAGTCTTGATATTGATTTGACTGCCTCGGGTGATCAAGCGAGAAAGAAAATAACGAAGACAAAGCCCAACGGCTACACACGCAAAGGCTCTCGCTCTACTAAGAAACTTTTTATTTAAACAACACTGCTTAGTTATATACATTCAAGAAAATTTACATAATAATAATTTATACATTCAATAGAAAATCTACATTTCCAGTCATACATTCAAAAAGATATTTACATACTATGTCACGACTTTTAACACACCCCCACCTTTCTTTTTTGTAAAACAAGAAAGAAAAAATCCGTTTCACCGTGATGGGGGGATCCTGGTAGGTGGGACACCGTTGCAGGGAGCCCAGGCTCTTAACCAGGAAAACCATCTTCTCCTCGGCATACTGCGGCACCCTCTCCATACACACCACCGGAGATTGCCCCATAAGCGTCCATCTTCCTCTTCCAAAGAAATCGGAGGTAGTCCCAATCATTTTCCTTGATGGCCATTACCTGGAAATATCTCCCCATGTCGGCCAAAATTCCGAACCTATTCTCCCGATATTTTATCCTTATTTCCGGGATTCTCCTCAGTAGAATGGGTTTCCTCTTCTAATATCGCCTCAAGGATAGTCCGTTGCGTCCTCGCCAGGAAGCGTCGTCAAACACTAGCCGTATAGGCGTCGTTTTGGACTCACTCTTTAACAAAAGGTGACCGGACAAATAGTGTCCTTTTACTTCAGGTGGATTTTCATCAACTCCTTCGATGAACCCCTCCTTCAACCAATCTTTTGGATCAATAATCCTTTCTTCCACCTTTGATTCAGTACCTTGTTCTGCATCTAGCTTTTCTTCCACCTTTGAATCAGTACCTGGTTCAGCATCTATATTTTTCGCTTCATTTCCATCATGATCTTTTCCCTTGTTGTATTTATCGTCCTTATTCTTTGCATAATCAGATTTATTTATGGTTTTCAAATCTTGGGATTCTGTTTCTTTATAATTATCCTTTATTTTAAATTCCGCATCTCTCGTTGGTCCTGCTTCCACCAATTTCCTCGATGCTGGAACTCTGACAACTCCTTCCTCATTTTCCTCATTATCATCAATCGATTCAGTTTCATCATCTGAAATCTTCACTTGATCAGCGCCTTCAGCTACTGCTCTAGAATGGTTCACCGGTTCATAACCTTTAATTGCTGTCTCAGAATCCTTCACTCCATCGCCCTTAGGCTTCGCTTCAGAATCCTTTACGCCTTCGCCCTTTGGCTCCTCTTCAGAATCCTTTACTCCGTCGCCCTTAGGCTCATCTTCAGAATCCTTTACTCCGTCGCCCTTAGGCTCATCTTCAGAATCCTTTACTCCGTCGCCCTTAGGCTCATCTTCAGAATCCTTTACTCCGTCGCCCTTAGGCTCATCTTCAGAATCCTTTATTCCTTCGTCCTTAGGATTCGCTTCAGATTCCTTTACGCCTTCGCCCTTAGGCTTCACTTCAGAATCATTCTTTCCGTCGCCTTCATCTCCTGCTTTTTGACCTTCAGATTCTTTTACTTGATCTCCTTTATCTCCGTCTTTAGAATTCACGTTATCAGGTTTTGCTTCCGCTTCATTTGCTTTGTCTTTAGCCTCAGCTTCCTTCACACCTACATAGCTATCAACTGCAGTTTCAGAATCCTTCACTTCATTGCTTTTAACTGCCGCTTCTGTTTCCTTCCCTTCACCGCCTTCACAGCACCTTTTTTGCCCTCATATTCAATATCTATTCTAGAGGGAGCTGAACAAGCTTCCTTTAGCATTCTAGCTTTAGCTAGAGCAGGTTTCACATCCGTAGCTCTAGCAGTTTTTACAGAATCCTCTTTTTCCACGCCTTCAATTTCATTTTTCATGGACTCTTCCGGGCTTTTCGATAGAGACGAAGTAGTCTGAAGTTTGATAACTTTCTGATTATCGGTTTCTGGAATCGGAGAGGCACTAGACACCCCTGGTGGAATTTGAGAAGTCTTTGCCTGAGCATCCCTATCCTGCTCACGCATTACGCGAATTCTGGCCTCTAAATAATATCTTTCCATTATATAGGTTTCACACTCCCCAAACTCCCCATCTATCTCCCCGTCAGTAGCCTCAGCTTTGGCTAACAAAATTGCCTGGCATCGTTCATCCAATGCCACCAGCTCCAAATGGAGAGCTTCCAATCTATCAAATTTTTCATATATGCCACTTTTGTCAATAAGAGGATCCCTTAACTCTGTATTTATATCATTTACCACTTCGGTAAAAACGCCTCTTATCGCCTTTCTACGCCTTCTGCTAACATCCTCCATCTCACCTTGTAGTTATCCTTTCACCCTGTAGGTATCCTTTTACCTTGTAGGTAGCCTTTCACCCTGTAGGTATCCTCTTACCTTACTTGAGCTTCTTCAACCTCTTTGTCTACTTGAGCTTCTCTCTTCCCCTGAGCTCCCTTTAACCTTTAACAAGGGCTTTTTGAGCTCCTTTAAACCCTGAGCTTCACTGAGCTCTTTTTAACCTTTAACAAAGGGCCTTTTGAGCTCCTTTTAACCTTTAACAAAGGGCTTTTTGAGCTCCTTTTAACCTTTAACAAAGGGCTTTTTGAGCTCCTTTAAACCTTTAACAAAGGGCCTCTTGAGCTCCTTTAAACCTTTAACAAAGGGCTTCTTGAGCTCCTTTAAACCTTTAACAAAGGGCCTCTTGAGCTCCTTTAAACCTTTAACAAAGGGCTTCTTGAGCTCCTTTAAACCTTTAACAAAGGGCTTCTCGAGCTCCTTTAAACCTTTAACAAAGGGCTTCTTGAGCTCCTTTAAACCTTTAACGAAGGGCTTCTTGAGCTCCTTTAAACCTTTAACAAAGGGCTTCTCGAGCTCCTTTAAACCTTTAACAAAGGGCTTCTTGAGCTCCTTTAAACCTTTAACAAAGGGCCTTTTGAGCTCCTTTCAACCTTTAATAAAGGGCTTCTTGAGCTCCTGTTACTCGGGAGACAGCGCTACCAGGTCTTCCCGTCACCTGTTACTCGGGAGACAGCGCCACCAGGTCTTCCCGCCACTTATTACTCGGGAGAAAGCGCCACCAGGTCTTCCCGCCTTCTGTTACTCGGGAGACAGCGCCACCAGGTCTTCCCGTCTTCTGTTACTCGGGAGACAGCGCCACCAGGTCTTCCCGTTTTCTCTTAGCTTCTTTTCCCTCGAGCTTCTTTAGCTTCTTTTCCCTTGAGCTTCTTTAGCTTCTTTTACCTTGAGCTTCTTTAGCATCTTTTACCTTGAGCTTCTTTAGCTTCTTTTACCTTGAGCTTCTTTAGCTTATTTTACCTTGAGCTTCTTTAGCTTCTTTTCCCTTGAGCCTCTTTAGCTTCTTTTACCTTGAGCTTCTTTAGCTTCTTTTACCTTGAGCTTCTTTAGCTTCGTTTACCTTGAGCACGAGTTCCTTGATTCCCAGGCTCTGCAGGCCTTTTCTTAACTTGAGCTCTTTTCCCTGAGCACGAGTTCCTTGACTCCCAAGCTCTGCAGGCTTTTTCTCAACTTGACCAGCCCATGCAGCCCACCCGGGGACGCCACTAAATGTTAAGGTACGATAGGTCAGATTGAAGAAACCTCCTCTTAACAAGTAAGACTTTTACCCAAAGTCTTGATATTGATTGGACTGCCTCGGGTGATCAAGCGAGAAAGAAAATAACGAAGACAAAACCCAACGGCTACACACGCAAAGACTCTCGCTCTACTAAGAAACTCTTTATTTAAACAACACTGCTTAGTTATATACATTCAAGAAAATTTACATAATAATAATTTATACATTCAATAGAAAATCTACATTTCCAGTCATACATTCAAAAAGATATTTACATACTATGTCACGACTTTTAACAACTATCGATGCACTCACCAGATGCTATCGATATAGATACGATGTCTATCTGTCCATCTGTTTGGCTGTGGGATTGGTTGACTAGGGTAGACTATCGATGCACTCACCAGATGCTAACGATATAGATACAATGTCTGTCAGTCCGTCTGTTTGGCTGTGGGATTGGTTGACTAGGGTAGACTATCGATGCACTCACCAGATGCTATCGATATAGATACGATGTCGATCTGTCCATCTGTTTGGCTGTGGGATTGGTTGACTAGGGTAGACTTACCATCGATGTACTCACCAGATGCTATCGATATAGATACAATGTCTGTCTGTCCGTCTGTTTGGCCTTGGGATTGGTTAACTAGGGTAGACTTACCATCGATGTACTCACCAGATGCTATCGATATAGATACAATGTCTGTCTGTCTGTTTGGCTGTGGGATTGGTTGACTAGGGTAGACTATCGATGCCCTCACCAGATGCTATCGATATAGATACGATGTCTATCTGTCCATCTGTTTGGCTGTGGGATTGGTTGACTAGGGTAGACTTACCGTCGACGTACTCATTAGATGCTATCAATATAGATACAATGTCTGTCTGTCCGTCTTTTTGGCTGTGGGATCGGTTGACTAGGGTAGACTTACCGTCGACGTACTCACTAGATGCTATCAATATAGATACAATGTCTGTCCGTCCGTCTGTTTGGCTGTGGGATTGGTTGACTAGGGTAGACTTACCATCGATGTACTCACGAGATGCTATCAATATAGATACAATGTCTGTCCGTCTGTTTGGCTGTGGGATTAGTTGACTAGGGTAGACTAACTGTCGACGTACTCACTAGATGCTATCAATATAGATACAATGTCTGTCTGTCCGTCTGTTTGGCTGTGGGATTGGTTGACTAGGGTAGACTTACCATCAATGTACTCACAAGATTCTATCAATATAGATACGATGTCTGTCTGTTCGTCTGTTTGGCTGTGGGATTGGTTGACTAGGGTAGACTTACCATCAATGTACTCACAAGATTCTATCAATATAGATACAATGTCTGTCTGTCCGTCTGTTTGGCTGTGGGATTGGTTGACTAGGGTAGACTTACCATCAATGTACTCACAAGATTCTATCAATATAGATACGATGTCTGTCTGTTCGTCTGTTTGGCTGTGGGATTGGTTGACTAGGGTAGGCTATCGACATATTACCAGATGCTATCGATATAGATACAATGTCTGTCTGTCCGTCTGTTTGGCTGTGGGATTGGTTGACTAGGGTAGACTTACCATCGACGTACTCACAAGATGCTATCGATATAGATACAATGTCTGTCTGTCCGTCTGTCATTGATGCACGGTATCAATTTGGAAATGATTGGGAGTTGACGCTTGTTTTTTTGAGAGAGATTGAGATTGAAACTACTTTTTATTGCAATTTCAATATAAGATTATATATAAGATTAAATATAAAATTAATATATTTCTTAAATTGAAGATACTTCGACAAAGACGTTTCGACAAAAATCTTTTGTACTCGTCAGGACGAACTGGCCGAAGTATCTTTAATTTGAAGAACTATGAATGCCGGCCAGGCAGCCTCTATCTTTATGAAAACTAACATACACACACAAAAGCCTTTATTAAGGACTTGCCCCATACAGATTCTCCCAATTGGTTAAGATAATAATCATCTTGTGTTATTTACATAGAAATTGAACTGGCTAACGAAAACTAATATAAATATGAATAAATAAGATTAAATAGGGATAAATTGATAAAAAATAAAAGTAACACCAAGACTAGGTATTTTTAATCTTGAAGATTTTGTACCAATAAGACTAAGGTTTAAAATGAGATAATTTTCTAGTTAATGCGCTAAAATTAAAAAGATAAATGGTTTAAAACTTAACACTTTTCACAAGCGACTGATCTGACCATTGATTTTAACACTTGGTCAAGATAATAAAAAATAAATTCTGGACAATTTTTAAAGCGACATTTTAAAGTTGTAGCTTTGTCGTCTGTACTTGACATCTTCAACAATTGAATTCTTTTCTGTTTTCTTTTGTCGCCCAAACATTAAGTCTGAAGCTAATCTATTGAGTTTGAAAGCGGAAGTTTAAATGGTATTTTTACAAGAGAGTTGTCTTATTTTTCTTCTTATCTAAGATTTCAGTGAAGTAAACAATTCTGGTTTTCTTTTTCTTGGAAGTAGGTCACTTCTTTTGGGAGATATGTAAAAAGAATTTTTTTTTTATTTATCCCTAGTATACGTGGTAGAGACCATGATAATCATGGTGGGTGTTAACGACTGATTTTAATGTAAGTGCACCACATGTCTACACATGTGAAAAGCAGTTCGACTTTTTTACTTATAAATGTGTCAGAGCCCCGTTTGGTTACTTGCACTCGCTGGTGGGGTTGGACTTTTGCAAAAATCGGGGGCCATTGGAGCATTTTTTATTATTATATAAAAGTACCAAATGCGGGTTCCTGATGGAAGATTCTAAGTTTGACATATTGTGGCTTTGTTACCGACCCGAGGCCGCTATTTTGCAGCGACTATAAATAGATAGTACTTAGTTTTAACGTCTATTTTGACGGTAGAGTTTACATTTATTTTTATAGATCAATATCCTCCCGGAATATTTCCCATCTATATTTTGGCCATATATTTGGTCTAGCCATTTTGCCATCTAAACATCTCTTTGGCAGATTATGAAGATTCAATTATATCCCACGTAGATCTCATAAGAAATCAATAAAAGCTAACCTCGTACGCGTTTCGGGTTGTTGGGTCTTGTCAGCGTAATGCAGGCTGTGTTGTTTGAGTGTGGATAGTTGATATGATTACGTTTTCCCCCTTCTCTGGTCATCTCGGTCACTCGGTCTAGCCTGGGTCCACGTGGTCGTAAATATTTTTAGTGAAAGATCGAATTCCTTGGAGAGAAAAATCGTTAGGGGCCGTTTTCCTGAAAGGATTCTCAGCGGCTTCCAGGGCCCAATCAGCTGTGGATCTGTCTTCAGGGAAACCTTCCTTCACGGAGAGATAATCACGTCTCCAATTCCCAGCCTCCGGGCGTCAAAAATAAAACTTTTATTTTCTCTTTCTTAGAATCTTTTGCGTTTAAATTCTTTCTTCCTTCGATATGTTATGTCTCAATGATATTTTCTTAACATATAAACAAATTCTCGACTTATTATCAACTTAAGAAGGTGGAAAGGTTTTTTTAAATCGCTTGTCGTATGTTTTTTAAAAAGAGACAGAGATAATTATGTTCATACTTGGTTATCTCGTGTGTCTTCAATAAAGGTCACTGTAATATCTTTCAGAGTTATTGTCTGAATCCCGATATACATGCTAAAAGGTACAACTTCCTTAAGTTTTATCCATGAGTGTATACACACTTGGTTATCTGGTGTATCTTCAATAAAGGTCACTGTAATATCTTTCAGAGTTATTGTCTGAATCCCGATATACATGCTAAAAGGTACAACTTCCTTAAGTTTTATCCATGAGTGTATACACACTTGGTTATCTCGTGTATCTTCAATAAAGGTCACTGTAATATCTTTCAGATTTATTGTCTGAATCCCGATATACATGCTAAAAGATGTAGCTTCCTTTTGTCCATTAGTGTATATGTGTGCTTTAATATGGTTTACAGGATTTGGTTCGGTAGAATTTAATTAAAAGACAAAATCGAACCATTTTTTTTGTGTGTGTGGTTTGTTGTTATGTTGTTGTTTTGTGTGTTGCTATCTGTGTTGTTTGTTGTGTGTATTGTGTGTATTTAGATAATATTTAAGAGAGTATGTTCAATTTTCAAAATAAAACAATAAGATTCATCTCTCCTAAGCGTCATCTATTGACCATCTTTACAAATTAGCGAACTCGGATCGTTAACTAAGTCACAACACTAGCTTCGATAAATTCAGAAAGCCTACCTGGAGATCATAGTCTCGGGTTAATGGCCCTGATCATTCCGTGACTGGATAAGATTCCATAAGATACATAAGAACCAAATGAAATCCTCTATATTTTGGACATAGAATGTTTTTTATTAACCCTAGTACACATAGTACAGGCCATGATAATCATGGTGGGTAGAAGTTGACAACTGCTTTTACTATAAGTACACCACATGTCTAAACATGGGAAAATCAGTTCGACTTTGCACTTACAAATGTGGCATAGCGCCGTTTGATTACTTGCACTCGCTGGTGGGGTTGGACTTTTGAAAGAATTGAGGGGCCATTTGAGCATTTTTTTAATTAGAAAAAAAGTGCCCCAATGTGGGATTCGATCCCGGGTCGTAACGGTCAAAAACCAACGAAC
>CP092871.1:15529478-15586514 GCA_030710605.1 Cordylochernes scorpioides
TTTCTGGAATATACACACATACAAAGCCTTTATTAAGACATTAGTCTTATACAGATTCTCCGTACAAGGTGCAATAACAGGAAAAAAGAAGCACAGGAAACCAGTAGTTCCGCAACTATATACAATTATTAGTAATAACACGATGGCCCCTCGATGTTTCGTCATCATTCTGAGGTGTAAGAACAATAGCTTCCAAGTTCTCTTTTCTCCCTCTTTACACCTACCGCCTTGTAAAAATTATATAGGGCCTGAGCAACTAGTCTGCTTGTTTGGGCACTTGTTAACATCATTTGGATTGACCTAAGTTGGCTGGTGTCTACCATTGAAAAATTCTGAAATATAGATAGCTAGACCAGCAAGTGTGACATTTATAAAATATATTAATTTAGAAAATTAAACCTCTAACTCTCAACTATTCCTATACTTTATATACTAACATTCATTCAATTAGACAGACGAGAAATGGTAAAATTATTAATTAAATAATATGCTCTCTCAACTTGTATTTAAACATATAATTAATTCACAAAATGTGTTAACGAATAATATAAATTATGGGTGAAAGAAAGTAATCAATTTTAGAGTAATTAATTTCAAATAAAAGAAATGGAATACAAACATGGAGGACTTATCGATGTTCTGGGAAGTGTTTGAATTGGGTTTCTGTTTAGGATGTTTTCCTAGAGGTTCTCTAGTTAATTGGAGAAAGGGAGAATCGATAAATATCTGGTTCTTTCTATGTTCTATTGTATAATTTAATTTCCGCACTGCATTCCTAAATTTATAAAATATACTTGAATTTTAACATATACCAAATAGGCACTTCTTCCATTAGAAGGTCATTGTTGTTCAATCTCAATCACAGCAGTCGCAATGTCCTCAATCTTGGGAGTGTATACTGTATTGTTGTTGTTGTTGTCGTGCCCAATGAAGAACCTCAGATGTCCCCATATATCTCTATCACAGCATCAGCATTGTCCTCTATCTTGGGTGTGTATACTGTGTTGTTGTTGTTGTGTCTAATGAAGAACCTCAGATGTCTCCATACATTTCTATCACGGCAGTTGCAATCTCCTCTATCTTGGGTGTGTATACTGTATTGTTTTTGTTGTCGTGTCCAATGAAGAGCCTCAGATATCCCTATGCATCTCTATCACAGCAGTCACAATGTCCTCTATCTTGGGTGTGTATACTGTATTGTTGTTGTTGTCGTGTCCAATGAAGAGCCTCAGATGTTCCCATACATCTCTATCACAGCAGTCACAATGTCCTCTATCTTGGGAGTGTATACTGTATTGTTGTTGTCGTGTCCAATGAAGAGCCTCAGATGTCTCCATACATCTCTATCACAGCAGTCACAATGTCCTCTATCTTGGGAGTATATACTGTATTGTTGTTGTTGTCGTGTCCAATGTAGATCCTCAGATGTCTCCATACATCTCTATCACAGCAGTCACAATGTCCTCTATCTTGGGAGTATATACTGTATTGTTGTTGTTGTTGTGTCCAATAAAGAGCCTCAGATTTCTCCATGCATCTCTATCACAGCAGTCACAATGTCCTCTATCTTGGGTGTGTAAACTGTATTGTTGTTGTTGTCGTGTCTAATGAAGAGCCTCAGATTTCTCCATACATCTCTATCACAGCAGTCACAATGTCCACTATCTAGAGGTTCATTGAAACAGTTATAAAGAAAGAGATGCCTCCTCTGTATATGAATGCCATCCTTCCGCAATTCTATGTTGTATTCTTGCCTGGAAATCGACTCTGCCACTTGGCAAATACAACTGATTTTATAACTTATTCTCTCGTTAAGAATATTATTAAAATGAAGCCGTCACTATATTGATGAGGGCCAGTCCCGAAACCATGGTATACAAGTTGACTTTTGACTGAGTTTATCAAAACTACGAATTCCTCAATACAATTGAACATGTTGATGACAAAAACTCCGTTATAAACAAGGGCCTGTACAAACTCAGGGCGGTTTTTAATATTTGATATAATACAGATGTCCTTTCAGAGAAAGCTTCGCCCGATATATAAATATAGCTTTAATTAAAAAGACATATATTGGATCAAAAAATCATTCATTTTACCAATATTTCAGTTGGCTGAACACCAACCTTTATCAAGGTGTTATAACATATTAAATGTTTGCCATTTTGTGTCACATTTAATATGTTATATTTTGATCCAATATATGCCTTTTTATTTAAAGATTTATTTATGCATTGCTCTATTTTCAAAAATATAAATATATTAAAAATAAAAAGGCATATCCTGACCAAAAGCACATGTGCTTTTTAGATGTCAGAGCGCCATCTAGTAGAACAGGAATCCACTAAACATTGATTTAACCTGTTCCCTGATATTTGGCCAACCCATTTTCTGGATAAATCAAGAAAAGCCAAACACGAAGGCGTTTCGCGCTGTTGGCGCTCTTCAGCGTGGAGCAGTCTGTGCCACATATATATATATATATATATTAAGAAAAAGGCATCTCCTTATCGTGCAACTGAAAGTTGCTGATGGCTGGCGCCATCTATCGGAATAAATATCAACTATTCTCGTTGATTTTTAATTATTCCAGAATTGGCCAAATACCCATTCTTGATTAATCAAGAAAAGCTAACCACGGACGCGTTTCGGGCTGTTGGCCCTCATCAGCGTGGTGCAAGCTGTACCTCAACGACCAAAAAATTTGGTCATTAAGGCATCCTGAAAAATCATGAAACGGGTAGTTAAGGCCAGAATTGCGTGAGGACGCTACACAATGTGAAAAAAATAGCACAAATATAACATTGTACTGGGATAAGGTGCATAAATTAAGAAAAAGGCATCTCCTTATTTATTTTTTATTATATTTTTTCACATATATATATACAAATATATATTTTTCTATTCTTGTATTTTTTTCTGATTTAATAGATGTCAATAAAGTCATTAATTGTCATACTCTCTGTTCAGTCTGACGCTATAGGAAATATTGGTGCAGCAAGTCTGGGAGCAGGAAGGATATTATTTTAAACGGGTCGATGGGAGGCTGACACGAGCTGTGGCCGAGTTGATAGATGAGAGAGGAAATGATTTACCTCTCCTCTAGCTGCTGTAGTTGGGATTGGTTGACTAGAGTAGAATATCGACGTACTCACCAGATCCTATCGATATAGATACAATGTCTGTCTGTCCGTCTGTTTGGCTGTGGGATTAGTTGACTAGGGTAGACTATCGATGTACTCACCAGATGCTATCGATATAGATACGATGTCTATCTGTCTGTCGGTTTGGCTGTGGGATTGGTTGACTAGGGTAGACTTACCGTCGACGTACTCACTAGATACTATCGATATAGATACAGTGTCTGTCTGTCCGTCTGTTTGGCTGTGGGATTGGTTGACTAGGGTAGACTTACCATCGATGTACTCACCAGATCCTATCGATATAGATACAATGTCTATCTGTCCGTCTGTTTGGCTGTGGGATTGGTTGACTAGGGTAGACTTACCGTCGACGTACTCACTAGATGCTATCGATATAGATACAGTGTCTGTCTGTCCGTCTGTTTGGCTGTGGGATTGGTTGACTAGGGTAGACTTCCCATCGATGTACTCACCAGATCCTATCGATATAGATACAATGTCTGTCTGTCCGTCTGTTTGGCTGTGGGATTGGTTGACTAGGGTAGACTATCGATGTACTCAGCAGATGCTATCGATATAGATACAATGTTCTATCTGTCCGTCTGTTTGGCTGTGGGATTGGTTGACTAGGGTAGACTTACCGTCGACGTACTCACTAGATGCTATCGATATAGATACAGTGTCTGTCTTTCCGTCTGTTTGGCTGTGGGATTGGTTGACTAGGGTAGACTTACCATCGATGTACTCACCAGATGCTATCAATATATATACAATGTCTGTCTATCCGTCTGTTTGGCTGTGGGATTGGTTGACTAGGGTAGACTATCGACGTACTAACCAGATGCTATCAATATAGATACGTGGTCTGTCTGTCCGTCTGTTTGGCTGTGGGATTAGTTGACTAGGGTAGACTATCGATGCACTCACCAGATGCTATCGATATAGATACAATGTCTATCTGTCCGTCTGTTTGGCTGTGGGATTGGTTGACTAGGGTAGACTTACCATCGATGTATTCACCAGATTCTATCGATATAGATACAATGTATGTCTGTCCGTCTGTTTGGCTGTGGGATTGGTTGACTAGGGTAGACTATCGATGTACTCACCAGATGCTATCGATATAGATACAATGTCTGTCCGTCTGTTTGGCTGTGGGATTGGTTGACTAGGGTAGACTATCGATGTACTCACCAGATGCTATCGATATAGATACAATGTCTATCTGTCCGTCTGTTTGGCTGTGGGACTGGTTGACTAGGGTAGACTTACCATCGATGTACTCACCAGATGCTATCAATATATATACAATGTATGTCTGTCCGTCTGTTTTGGCTGTCAATTATGCAGGGTGTCATTTCGGAAACGATTGGAAGTTGACGCTTGCTTTTTTAGAGAGATTGAGATTGAAACTACTATATTACAATGTTCATATAAGATTATATAAGGTTAAATATAAAACTAATATAGTTTTTCAAATTAAAGATACTTCGGCCAGTAAATCTTTTTATTATCTCGACGTTTCGACAAAAATCTTTTGTCCTCGTCAGGACAAACTGGCCGAGGAGATTATCTTTAATTTGAAGAACTATGAATACCGGCCAGGCAGCCTCTATCTTTACGAAAACTAATACACACACACACACACAAAAGCCTTTATTAGGGACTTGTACCATACAGATTCATTCTCCCAATTGGGTAAAGGTAATAATCATCTTGTGTTATTTACATAGAAATTGAACTGGCTAACGGAAACTAATATAAATATGAATAAATAAGATTAAATAGGGATAAATTGATAAAAAATAATAGTAACACCAAGACTAGGTCTGTTTAATCTTGAATATTTTGTTCCAATAAGAGTAAGGTTTATAATGAGATAATTTTCTAGTTAATGCTAAGATTAAAAAGATAAATGGTTTTAAACTTAACACTTTTCACAAGCGACTCATCTGACCATTGATTTTAACACTTGGTCAAGATAATAAAAAATAAATTCTGGACAATTTTTAAAGCGACATTTTAAAGTTGTAGCTTTGTCGTCTGTACTTGACATCTTCAACAATTGAATTCTTTTCTGTTTTCTTTTGTCGCCCAAACATTAAGTCTGAAGCTAATCTATTGAGTTTGAAAGCGGAAGTTTAAATGGTATTTTTACAAGAGAGTTGTCTTATTTTTCTTCTTATCTAAGATTTCAGTGAAGTAAACAATTCTGGTTTTCTTTTTCTTGGAAGTAGGTCACTTCTTTTAGGAGATATGTAAAAAGAGTTTTTTTTTTTTTATTTATCCCTAGTATACGTGGTAGAGACCATGATAATCATGGTGGGTGTTAACGACTGATTTTAATGTAAGTGCACCACATGTCTACACATGTGAAAAGCAGTTCGACTTTTTTACTTATAAATGTGTCAGAGCCCCGTTTGGTTACTTGCACTCGCTGGTGGGGTTGGACTTTGCAAAATTGGAGGCCATTGGAGCATTTTTTTTTTATTAGAAAAAGTACCCAATGCGGGATCCTGATAGAAGATTCTAAGTTTGACATATTGTGGCTTTGTTACCGACTCGAGGCCGCTATTTTGCAGCGACTATCAATAGATGGCGCATAGGTTCAACGTCTATTTTGATGGTAGAGTTGACATTTATTTTTATAGATCAATATCCTCCCGGAATATTTCCCATCTATATTTTGGCCATAGATTTGGTCTAGCCATTTTGCCAGCGAAACATCTCTTTGGCAAAATATGAAGATTTCATTATATCCCACGTAGATCTCATAATAAACCAATAAAAGCTAACCACGTACGCGTTTCGGGTTGTTGGGTCTTGTCAGCGTAATGCAGGCTGTGTTGTTTAAGTGTGGATAGTTGATATGATCAAGTTTTCCCCCTTCTCTGGTCATCTCGGTCACTCGGTCTAGCCTGGGTCCACGTGGTCGTAAATATTTTTAGTGGAAGATCGAATTCCTTGGAGAGAAAAATCGTTAGAGGCCGTTTTACTGGAAAGATTCTCAGCGACTTCCAGGGCCCAATCAGCTGTGGATCTGTTTTCAGGGAAACCTTCCTTCACGGAGAGATAATCACGTCTCCAATTCCCAGCCTCCGGGCGTCAAAAATAAAACTTTTATTTTCTCTTTCTTAGAATCTTTTGCGTTTAAATTCTTTCTTCCTTCGATATATTATGTCTCAATGATATTTTCTTGACATATAAACACATTCTCGACTTATAGATAACTTAAGAAGGTGGAAAGTTTTTTTTAAATCGCTTGTCATATGTTTTTTTAAAAAGAGACAGAGATAATTATGTTCATACTTGGTTATCTCGTGTGTCTTCAATAAAGGTCACTGTAATATCTTTCAGAGTTATTGTCTGAATCCCAATATACATGCTAAAAGGTACAACATCCTTAAGTTTTATCCATGAGTGTATACACACTTGGTTATCTCGTGTGTCTTCAATAAAGGTCACTACAATATCTTTCAGAGTTATTGTCTGAATCCCGATATACATGCTAAAAGGTACAACATCCTTAAGTTTTATTCATTAGTGTATACACACTTGGTTATCTCGTGTGTCTTTAATAAAGGTTATTGTAATATATTTCAGAGTTATTGTCTGAATCCCGATATACATGCTAAAAGGTACAACATCCTTAAGTTTTATTCATTAGTGTATACACACTTGGTTATCTCGTGTGTCTTTAATAAAGGTCACTGTAATATCTTTCAGAGTTATTATCTGAATCCCGATATAGATGCTAAAAGATATATCTTCCTTTTGTCCATTAGTGTATATGTGTGCTTTAATATGGTTTACAGGATTTGGTTCGGTAGAAATTAATTAAAAGACAAAATCGAACCATTTTTTATGTGTTTGTGTTGTGTGTGTGGTTTGTTGTTATGTTGTTGTTTTGTGTGTTGCTATCTGTGTTGTTTGTTGTGTGTATTGTGTGTATTTAGATAATATTTAAGAGAGAATGTTCAAAATTTTCAAAATAAAACAATAAGATTCATCTCTCCTAAGCGTCATCTATTGACCATCTCTACAAATTAGCGAACTCGGATCGTTAACTAAGCCACAACACTAGCTTTGATAAATTCAGAAAGCCTACCTGGAGATCATAGTGTCGGGTTAATGGCCACGATCATTTCGTGACTAAGATTTATATTATTAAGATTCCATAAGATACATAAGAATCAAATGAATACCTCTATATTTTGGCCATAGAATGTTTTATTATTATTATTATTATCCCTAGTACACGTGATACAGGCCATGATAATCATGGTGGGTAGAAGAAGGCGACTGCTTTTACTGTAAGTGCACCACATGTCTACACATGTGAAAAGCAGTTCGACTTTGCACTTACAAATGTGGCATAGCGCCGTTTGATTACTTGCACTCGCTGGTGGGGTTGGACTTTTGAAAGAATTGAGGGGTCATTGGAGCATTTTTTTTAATTAGGAAAAAAGTGCCCAATGTGGGATTCGACCCCGGGTCGTAGCGGTCAAAAACCAACGAACCACCTTTCTACCGACCAAGTTGTCAATTGTCACAAATGTCACTACATCCAGGATAAGATTTAATAAGATGCTGATACCTGCGCTGTTTTATAACAACATGGATCATAATGGCCTTGAGGATGTAGCAGTCAATGCTTGACAGAAACTTGACAGAAGTGGGAGAGACTGTCATCCCCAACAGTCTCTGTCAGTCCACAATAACGACAATACTCTAACTCCGCCTTTACTGGTCCCAAAACCGGATGAAAAAAGAGGAGGGGAAGCAGTAACAAGCTCACTAAAAACCTGGGTTCAGCTGGCCTGGCTGATAGTACCCTGTAAGAGCTCCTGATCCAGGGATACAGAATGAGTCTGTACTCCATGTTAGGAGTGGCTGCACATGGCATCTGTTCCTCATGTCAGAGGCGGCCATTTATTTTGGAGCTAAGTCGGCCTGCCACTGAGTAGTGCTCCCAGTCTTAATGACAAAGGCAGACGCATTCTACCTCACCCAGAAGTCCCAAGCTTTACAAGCTTGATATCATAATATGATTGTGTGGAGATAAGAAAGAAGAAGACAATACTCTAGTAAGAAGCGTACAGTCTTACAGACTCTGTAAGAAGAAAGTTTCAGACCATTCTTCCACCGAACCATAGAATGTAAATATACAGAGAGGTCCTGGGGACTCACGGAGGGTTGTTGCACTGACGGTCCGAGGACTCAATCCCTGCTCCGCAGGTCCGAGTACAGGTTGTCCAGGAGCTCCAGCCTCCCCATTCCCCGTCTCTGGGCTGAGGCCACTCTGCCGCCATGGGAACACACTGGCCTCCAAGACACCACTGTCATCAGAATGTTGGTGATAAATCTTTCAAGTCAGTCGACGTGACCTCACCATGTTCTTGCCACAGAGTGTCCCGTCCACCGCAGGTTCTGTCCTGGTCACACAGCTCTCTCCTTGCCGGCACCAGAGAGCTTGACAGGGACTCTTCACACACATCAACTCTTGCATAGAGATTACATCACTAAAATAGTGAAAAACGAAATACAAAATAAGGTAATACAGTAGAACCTCCCTGTAAAGGACAACACCTAATTGCAGAGCCAAACTGCCCTTTAGGGAGAGGTGTCCTTTTACCGGATAGTTGCTAAATTGTAAAAAATGGTAATTTGTAAATGAAAACTGTCCTTTGTAGAGAGATGTCTCCTAAAAATAGATTCTACTCTATTAAACCTAAGGTTTGTTGAAGAGAGATAGAGTCGATGAAATGGTGAACATGTGAAATCACCATTCCGACATGTGAGTTTTACATATTCGTGTAACCTCTCTCCATAAATTACAATAATCCATTAGTAATATATATTTATATTAAACATAGGGTTTGTGGAAGGCGATGAAATGGTGAACATGTGAAATCACCATTCCGACATGTGAGTTTTACATATCCGTGTGACCTCTCTCCATAAATTACAATAATCCATTAGAGAACCGACACTAAATAAGAGATCACCGCGTGGAATTAATGGCACTCCATTGTCATCAATTTACCCAATTCTCTCTCATTCATCACCGTGTTCTATTTGGCAAGTGCTCATCAAAATCTCTGACATATGTACATAATTAACTCTCGCGGTATCTAACTCATTAGTTAATTAATTAGTTAATTTATCTGTGGGAGGATATACAAGGTTGTCCCAAAATTTCGTGAACACTTCAAAAAATTGAAATACCAATATTATTCGCCATAATATTGTCGCGGAGATAAATAAAGCAAGGGCAAATTTGGGAATAAATAATTTATTACAAGGGGTATTTGTAGGGAGAGAGAGTTTGTACAACTTACCCCAAGTTAAAAGTTAATCCTAATGAACGGCGTTAGCCACCGTCCCGTTTTCCTTATTTACAGATCAGCTTCCCCCCTCCCGGGGTCCAGGGATGATTGACAGTTGTCCCATCTGGATGGAGCTATTTGACAATATTATTACACCGGGTTGCGGCTTGGCAGACTCTTCAACCTTGATTCTCTCCTGTGCTGGGTCTTGTATTTTACCAGAGCGTGTTTCAACCATCCTACAAATTTATATAAGCGAATAATGAGATAACTTTAAGTAGCCTTCAGAATAATTTATTTATTTCTCACGTCAAAGAAAGCTGTGAAGTCACACAGTGTACCTAAATACAAATGGTGATTCTATAATACATATATTCTGTTTATAATACATATATTCTGTTTATTAAAATAAATAAATATAAAATATAAATTTTAATATAAAATGTATGAAAATTAATATTACAAATTAAAATAAAATAAGTTCATTAGCCATGATGCAATATTACTCGCCGTTATGTATAATGTGATGGTGGTGGTCCATGGTTAAACCAATTCCTGAAGTCCACTCCTCTCCAATTTTGCGATGGTAGTTATAGGCTTGGAAAATAGGTCCTCTATTGTCAGTTCTGAGCATGATAATATATGCTCCGGAGAAGCTTCTGCACTATTGAATTTCAAGCAGTTATTGAAATATTTTGTCCATTTTGAAATTCTAAGATTTTTATATGGTTCTTAGTCTTACTAAAACTGTTTGTTGATTTCTATTGAGTTTTTGAAGTTCTTCTAATTGTTTCAATGGTTTGTACCAATGATGATTTGGATAAACTGTCAATTTTGATTTACTTTCTTTTTTGTTCCTGAAAATAAAGACACTTCGGCCAGTAAATCTTTTTTATTATCTCGACGTTTCGACAAAAATCTTTTGTCCTCTTCAGGAGCAAACAAAAATAAAAACATTTGGCAAAGCGTTAAAAATTATTCTAAGACTGCAAGGGCGTTCTCACGCGGTATTTCAAATTTTGTACAACATCTAAAGTCGAGACAGTAAAAAAGATTTACTGGCCGAAGTATCTTTATATCCAAGAATTATGAATGCCGGCCAGGCAGCTTATATCTTAACGATGATCAAGGCAAATTTTCTTTTTTGTATTATGTATGAAGTAATTGTATTATGTATGAAGTAATTGTTTGAAATGAACCAGGCGATAAGGAAGATGGGTGTCTTTTTTATATAAAACGAGCACGAGCTTTCGGGTAAAAACCCTTCTACAGGCGACTATCACATAGCAAGATGGATACCAATGGCAAGAGTTTCTCAAATATATATAGCACAGAGGTAATTTGTATAAACAGCGTGAAAAGAAAGAAGATGCAAAATAGACAAAAATGCTATTAAATAAATATATATGGAGAAAAGGCTCGAGATAACACGGAAACTATTACATTAAAGCTCGTGCTCGTTTTATATACCATCTTCCTTATCACCTGGTTCATTTCAAAGTTTACTAGGAAGAGTTCTTTGCAATGAAGTAATTGTATTGTGGTATTATTGTGATACAAGAAATGGAATCACCAGACATCATCTTGAAGAAGGAATCAAAGTTTTCTGAGACGAGTTTTTCTTTATTTGGGCGGTAACAAGCTTGCCTGTTGAAGGAGGTCACAGTCCGAAAGCTTTCCAAATATACAGCACAAATGAATGAAACACGTCACCGTAAACTTTTATTCCTTCTTCAAGTATTATTATGTACTCGCCGTAATAATATTATTCACTAAGTAATAGGAAAAACAATATATTCCAAACCAATCCAATACAATAGTAGAGCGGTCTAGAGATTAAATTGGCGAAACCGCTGAGAAAGTTCACTACTGATGAGCCAAGCTCTCTCATTCAATAACTTATATCATTGCAGTAAGGTCTGTAGAGATAATATTTGATGATATTTAAAAGAAACGCATTGCCAGTAAATTTATTTGTGTAAAAAGAAAAACAATGTTTTAAGAAAAACATGAACTTCTGGGACAACGTTATTTGTGAAAATCACCTCTGTTATTACATAAAATACAAAACCTTTTTGATATCTTAAAAATAATATATATCTAATTTCCTTTTAACTATCAATGTTCCTCGTATACCAATTATATTTCATATATTATAACTCTATATATATATGTTTTATGATGTATTACCACTCAACTGTTATCAAAATTCGATACTATTATAGACGCGTATTATTCTTTTTAAAAATAAACAATTTTCACTGTCCTTACTGCAATGGAAAAATTAATGGGAAGCTAATATCCATAGTTCATCTAAAATTACCATTCCAAGAGTCTAGCATCAGTATCACTATAAAAGGAAGTTCGAAAAATGCAATATAAGAACGGTATGGTAGATTAAACTGGTGAAACCGCTGGGAGGGTTCATCACTGATGAGCTAGGCCATCCCATTAATTTTTACATTGCATTAAGGGCAGTAGAAATTGTTTATTTTTAAAAAGAATTATACGCGTCTATAATAGTTTCAAATATATATGTATATATAAACATATATTTTTATTTTTCCGTTTATCATTACTCTTTACAATTCATCCTTTATACCTCATCCCTAAGGTTAGAAATAATCGTTATTTCTCCTTAAAATAAATTTTGATTTTTCGTTGAAAAGAAACACATGTGGTATAATTTTCAAATGTCGTTTTACAATCACAAGTCACATTATATTGTATTATGAGAACATTATAAACAAGATATTTTAAATATACCTCCAAAGGTATCCCGAGAAACTAAAGACATGCGAGTCCAAGTAAATAAACCCGAGCCCTACTTAATCCTTTGACAAAGAATTCTAACAAATAATCTCAGAGAATTAAATGGACAATTGGTGGAAGTTTTCTTCCTTCTCCTCTCTGTATCCTATTGGCTGTTGATTGCTCCTCTTGTGGTACAATGGCTACTGTACTTTAACCATTGATTGAATCAAACTGGGATATTTAGAACTAATTATATATTCTTACACACAGAGACATATATATATATATGTTATATTAAAATATTATTCTATTTAAAATTATATTTTATAGATCCAAATATTCTGTTAAATCGACCGCCAGAGGTCACGCTTTGCATATAAAAACTCATTGTTGTTGTTTCCCGTTGGCCGGCTCAAACCTTTTGTACATTATGTAAATAAGCTTTTCATTTTTTTTATTCTTACGCCTTAAGCCAGGCAGTACTATTACCAAATTATGTCTTTTATATATTCCTTAGCTCAATTAGAGAAACCTCTGATCTTCAATATTTTTATTATAGTTTAAAGAGTTTAACCAAGACTGCATTACCATACCATAATCCTCAAAATAATCAATAATCAACAGGGATCTAATTTTATGTATAACATATATATGTAGTATATTTTGAGTTAGATAGTTCACAACCTTCTTCTGATATTAATTATATATAACCCCATATCTATATATAAAAATATGTATCGAACAATGGAAGTGACAAATAAAACAAAGAAGGAGGTAGACCAGACGACAAAGGCCAGACGAAAAACAACCCGGCGCCATAAAGTGACGTGATTACAGTAGCCAATCAGGAATCGCCACATATGCGGGCGTCCCAGAGTATATAAAGAGCCCAGAAATGGGACAAAGGCAGTTATTCAGTTAGTTGTTTCAGAGCGACGCCGTTATACGCTCGGCTAGGGCATCCGCGACACCCGTGGTTCGACTACCTTCGTCCGTGGTCTACCTCTTCCTCTTGGAGTTACCATCTAGACCTGCCTCTGTCTCTTGCTGTCCCAGTGTGGAAATCCCATCACGCACCCACTACCACGACTGCCCAGCACATTCCACATCGGGTTTACTACAGAACCCGTTAAAGTCGACAGGATGACTGAGGACATCAACATGCAGAGGATGACGGAGGCTGGAGACGAGTACTTTGCGGATGCCCTCACCAACATGCAGCCCCACTGCGAAGACCTAGTAAGCCGCCTAACAGACGCTATTCGGGGAATAGCCGTGCCTCGTGTGGAGGAAGCTCTCATCTCTCCTTTCGACGGATCCTACGCGGCAAGCAACTTCATCCAACAACTCGAGCGGACGAGCGAGGGACCACAAGATGACGCCACATTGCAAACCCGGCTCCGTACACTACTCAAAGGTGAGCCCCTCTCCCTCTATAACGAACTAAATCTGGCCTCTCTGCCATACAGTCAAGCAAAACAAACTCTCATAGATCTCTACCCCGGAAAATCCGAGGTCACTTTCACCAAATTTTTAACTTTTAAATTAACTAATCAGATCCAATTAGGAGAATATTACCGTCAAAAAATAACAATGGGATTACAACTGGGCCTAACCAATCCCATCATAGTAGAAGCATTAACGGAAGGCCTCCAGGCCAGTGATCAGCGCCTCATGAGGGCCATAGCCCCTAAAACCCTGACTGAATGGTACTCTACCATGACTAGAATAAAAGGGACCAGTTCACTCCCTACTCCATCCGAACCATTTCAAGGTGTTTCCAACACCAGTGCTTTTCATCGTGATACCGGAACCCCTTCTAGGGGAAGGAACTACAATCCTTTTTCAACAAACAATACCCCAAGATACCCTTCTGGTGCCAGGAGACCACCCTCACCATGCAAATACTGCCAAGGTGATCACTGAAACAATGAATGTTCCATGAACAGGCGACCCTACAGGCAGCAGGCCTACCACGGCCAACCTACAGCGCATTATTTCCCACCTGAACAAAATGGCGCCCACAACCTTCCCGTGCCGGCCCCCAGGTCTTCTCTCACCCCACAAGGCAACGAAAACTCCAATTTTCGTCCCTAAACTCTCCAATATTATATGTAAACCTAAAATTTTAATAATCCTTATTGCCCATTCCTCTTAGACACAGGAGCCTCTATTAACATAATTAATTTAAATTCCCCCTATCAATATTAGGACAAATTCAGATAAAATAATTGCACTCAGACCGTATCGTACATCTCTTTCAGATCAACGTGAAATACAAGAACAAGTAGGGAAAATGCTAGAATATGATATTATAGAGCCTTCTTTCTCCCCCTATTCATCCCCCGTTACTTTAGTTACCAAAAGGGATAAGACAAAACGATTTTGCGTAGACTACCGCCGCCTGAATGAAATATTTTTCCCCGATGTTCACCCCCTTCCGCTCATAGAGAATATCTTAGATAAATTAGCCAACGCCAAAATTTACTCCCGCGCCGATTTTTCATCAGCATACTGGTCCATCGAAATAAGTCCCCCTGATAGAAATTTATTATCTTTTGTCACGTTAGAGGGTCAGTATAATTTCAAAAGATTACCATACGGGATTAAAATAGGGCCCCAGGTGTATGAGCGAGCAGTCAGTCAGATATTGCAAAGAAATAGGTTAGGTTTTATAGCACATTATTTCGACGATTTCATTATCTTTTCAAATTCCATAGAAGAACATTTAGATCACTTACAGCAATTTTTTGATAGGTGTAATAGGGAAAAATTTAGATTAAATTATAATAAGTGTGACTTTTTTAAAACTACAATAGAATTTTTAGGCTATACCATATCATCAGGCACATACACTCCATTAGTAAAAAATTTAGATGTAATTAATGCCATTAAGGTCCCCACTAGCGTTAAATCCCTCCAATCATTCTTAGGCTCCATCAATGTATATAATAAATTTATAAAAGATCACGCCCCCGCATTAGGAACCCCTCAATAACCTACTTAAAAAAGATACCCCATGGCACTGGGATGCAGAATGCCAACATTCATTTGACACTCTAAAGGAATGTCTGACCACAAAACCGGTACTACACCTCTTTAAAGAAGGGTTACCCTGTCAGCTATTCTGTGATGCCTCACTTCAGGGAATAGCTGGCATCCTAAAACAACAACATCCAGACGGCACTCTACACCCCGTGCAATATTACAGCAGAGCACTCCGACCCCATGAGAAAAATTATACCATCACAGAGTTGGAATGCCTTGCTGTGATAGATAGTGTGGAAAAATTCCGCATCTATCTCGCAGGTGTAAGGTTCACAATTTTTACGGACCACCATGAATTACAATGGTTAAAAACCATAAAAAACCCAACGGGTAGACTTTTTAGGTGGAGCTTAAAGATGTCCGCATACGAATACGATATAAAATATATAAAAGGTAAAACGCAGTACGAGGCAGACCTACTGTCCCGCAATCCTTTATGTGGTTTTCTCACGACCACCCAAATAATAGAAAAGCAACCCCAATTACCTCCATCTACACTTATCAAAACGAATATAGATGGCCTCCATACAATCAAACGTAAAGGTATTGTCAAGATTATAGTTCCCCCTTCCTTACAACATACGCTAATTAATAAAGTACATTTAGAATATAACCATCCTGGTGTATCCCAAATGATTAGGCTCATCTCCACACAGTATACTTGGTGTGGAATGACCAAATCTATAGTTAAGTATAATAGGTCCTGTCCCACCTGCCAACTTATAAAGAAACCGAAAGGTCCATTATATGGTAGATTAGAACGCCCCCCTATAGCTTTACAACCCTTCGATATGTTATCTATAGACACTATTTCAGGTTTTTCTAAATACGGTAATTCTAAGTCATACTTACACGTAATTGTAGATCACCTAAGTCGGTATACATGGACCTTCCCCAGTAAGTCAACTAATATAATCACATACATTCAGTGTCTCAAAAAGGTATTGCAGTGTGGCCGCCCAAAACGCCTTCTTTCGAATCGGGCACCTGCTTTTACTTCCCCAAAGTTCAGGAGATTCTTAATAAAGAACGGGATACAGCCTCTACTAACCACTGCAAATAACCCTCAAGCTAACGGTTTATGCGAGCGTCTTAACGCGACACTCACCGGGAAGCTGAGGTTACTGAACTTAGAGAATCCAGGAACCTCCTGGACTAAGTTAATTAAGATAGTAACTAATAAATATAACGATACCCCCCATACGATAACTGGATTTCCCTCCGTATTTTTAATGTATAATATAATCCCCTCAGACTTAAATAACCACAAACCCCTATCCCAATATAATAGAAAGTAGAAAACTAGCAATACAACGTACAAATGACAGACACGACAAAGAGAAACTTAAATATGATAACAAACATAAAAATCCACACTTTGATACAGGAGATTTAGTATTAGTAAAGGCGTATCATCATCCAAATAGCGGTAAGTTAGTACCCTACTTTACAGGTCCATATAAAATTACTGAAATAATTTCTGATAATGTCGTACGTATAAATAGACCCAATAGGATTACAGGTAATGATAGCGATACTGTACATGTAAATAAATTACAATATTATAATGAAGAGGTCCTTTATATTTCACCACCCAAATTATATATATATATATATATATAGTGTAGAAACTATATAATATAAAATAAAACTATTTTCTGGAATGGAAACATAATATTAAAAAGGAAATTATAAATTATTATAATAATACACTTAAATACACAAAACCCAATTCAGACATTCCTTCTTTCAAAGAAAATATAATTAATTTACAGAAGGACTATATTATCACTCCTATAGATAAATGTCCCAATAATTTATCTTTAATTTGTAAAAATCTATACCACGATATACTAAAAAAGGAAATTGATAATAATCATAAATACACTTTTGCTAGAACTACAGGCACAAAAATCAAAAAAGACATCAAAAATGTTGAAAATTCACTAAAAATTTATAATAACCACAAAAATCCAAACATACCAAAGTTCTATATAATTCCTAAACTACACAAAAAACCTATTTCTTTCAGAACAATCACATCTGGTATAAATTCAGTCATAAAAAATATTGATATACAATTAGCCTCAACACTACAATTTATTATAAATAAATTAACTAATAAATATAATTATAAATTTATCGACTCAAATAAAAAAATCATTAATTATTTAATGAACAATTGGACAAACATTGAAACAGTACACACATTTGACTTTGAGGACCTATATTCTAAAATAAATTTAAGAGATCTAAATAATAAAATAACCAATTTATTTAATGAATTAATTAATGACAAAACTTTCTACATTAAAATTATTCATAACAGATATAAAACATTTAAATTAGATCTTAAAACAGCAAAAACTCTACTGGAAACATTTTTAAATTTTAACTATATAGAATTTAAAAATAAAATATATATTCAATCAGAAGGCGTTCCCATGGGTACTTCTTCTAGTCCGTTACTAGCAAATTTAATATTGTTCTGGTACGAAAGAGAATACTTTCTACAAAATAATATTAATTGGCAAATATTCCGATATGTAGATGACATAATAATATTTAATAATCCACTGTTTAAAAAATTAATACCTGAAATATATCCTAAATACTTGAAACTTAAGAACAATGAAAAAATTTATAGAAACAAAAAAGTTAACTTTTTAGACTTGAATATAGACCTTACAAATAGTGCTGTTAGAGTTTATAATAAAAAGAGTAATTATAATTTCAATATTATAAAATACTGTAATATGAATTCTAATATATCATTAAATTGCTGTAAAGGTATATATTATGGTCAGTTTCTAAGATTTTATAGAATAAATAATATATTAGATAATTTCATAGAAGATGTTAAAAATTTAAACATGGAATTTATTAAAAACAAATTTAGTATCAAACAAGTAAAATATTTCAACAGTATATCAATTATAAAATATTTAAAAAAAAATAAATGGAAATATCCATTTATGAAATCAACTTTCTATAATTTCTCTTAATATTAACTAATACAAATTTATAATCTTTAACAGTTAATTAAACTTTTATTAAATAACTGATTAAAAGATTTTTTCACAAGATTTTTAAAGTTTTAAAGTATATAGTTCATTTTTGTTTAAAATCCAATTTCTGGGGAGGAAAATGGAAGTTAAATAAAGATGAATTTGCACAATTAATAGCTTTATTAAACTCTTATAATTTGCCTTTTAAAGGAATATTAAAAGATGATTAAGTGTTAAATCAGTTATTTTGATATAACTATCTGTAAAGATTATAAAACTTAGCTTTCTTCCTTCAACTATTTTTCCTATCTTCTTTAATTTTCTTGTTGTTCAAAAAAATTCTGAAGAAATGGTCTAAATTTGAAATGTGGGGGGACATTCCCCTCCCGCGACATGTGCCAGCCAGAAATAGATATACACAATGGAGGACGCAGCGGTCAAGGTAGGTTTACAGTTTGAATTTGTTAACACTTGTATCTGTTATATGTTCATTTAAATATTTCACTGAAACAACTTAATATTAACACATAAAATACGGTTTAAAAGAGATCTATGACATAATAAAGGAGGGGTTGAAATGTCGCTGGAATTTTATCTGATGATCCCCGTTCCAGCAGATCTCTTTTTCCAATTTATTTCAATTTAAAGTTTTTTGTGTATGTCTGGTCTACCATTAGGGTTTCAAAACATAATATCCAAACTTATAACAAATGTTAATTCATACTATAGATATATTACTAAATACAACTATTTATAATCATATTATAAAATAAAAAAACCTTTAAAAATCTTTTTAAAAAAAAAAAAAAAAGGATAAAATATAAAATCATAAAAAAATATATATATATATACTAACAATCTTATCTACCTTCTTTATAAAACTCTTTTTTTTTTTTTTCCTTATTATTAGTTTGATTAAAAGTGCATGGTTCTGTCTTTCTCTCTTTTTTCTAACTATTATATATATTATCTCTTCGATTATTCTATATATAGGATTAGAGTATGTCTGAATGACGTGTAAAAGCCGATGTAATAGACGTTACTTTGTTAATTTTTTTTATTGTTATTAATTATAAATATATAATTAACTTGAGGATGTAATAGAAGTAAAGGATTTTTTTTTTTTTTCTCTCTCTATCTACAAATTAATAACATTTTACAAATTTTATAATTTGTATTTAAATGATCATAATAGTGAAGATAATTTTAATACAAAACTGGACTATAAAATTAAATAACTATTTATTATTATATATATATATATATATATATATAGAACCCCTAAAAATAAATAGAATGATAGATCCTTTCCGACATCTAGACCCCAACTTGTTTAGTCCAATAGAAAAAAGTATAGCTCATCGATTTTCCGAACCATTTAATCATTTGTCCCCCCAACTATTCTCATAAAGTTAGCGAAAATTAGGTCCTGAAAGACTGGCAAACAATCCATGTTACATAAATAGCTATCATATTGCTGTCCTACAAAAACAAAACACGACGCCCGCCACCGCGGTGTCCAGTTTGCTTACATAGGCTGCACGAGCTCGACTTTCTCGCGCCACTTTGGCGTCGTTAGATGCCTGCCTGCCTGCCTACCTGTTAAAACATACATTTTTATCTCGCACTTTTCTAGATTGTTCACATCAATTTTAATTCCCATCGCCACGACAATATTCCAATCTTCAACACTCTTGCCTATCAATCATTCAATTATAGGGCTTTTGGGTACATTTTAATACGAACATACACGACATTACCGGCTCCCTTGTTAGGAATAAAAAAGGCTTTAACTTTTCTTTTTCTTTTTGTCGCCTCTCATTTCTCCATATGTAACGCAATGTTACATGGAGAAAAGATCTGTTAAGTTAATATTTTAAATGATATTCCCCAAACGTAACAAGACGGCGTTTGGGTAGGATCACCTAAAAATTTTGCAGACCAACTGCATAAAACGCTCTGCAATCTTTTTAGCGCCTAAGACATGCACTACATACTACATGTACCTAAAGTCCCATCTTCCACTACAATCACATAATTTTAGGGATCAAGATCGCTCCCCGTCTGGTCTCACATAATATAATCGGGAAGATCTGGCAAAGACCAACTTCTCAGACCGGACCAAAGCGGCATAGGGCCACATTGCCTCCCCGTAGGCCAAACTAGCAAGACATCAATAATCTTGCACCTACATTGTGTGTAAATATATTCCCTTTTTTCAAGAACGAATATTTTTGTTTTCTTTTAACTTTTTCTCTCATATATTGTAAATAGACTTACAGCTTACCTAGTTTTGTGGTGTTGGACTTTGTTTTTTAACTTACAGATGTAGATAAAAATTTCACTATTAATCGATAATATCATTTTGTTTATTAATCAACATTAATGCCTTAAACTACCAATCAACCCTTTATATATTATTACCTTTAATTTTTTTTTTCTTTTTCTTTTTTTTCATCATGTTTAGACCTAGCATTTTACAACTTCAACTATTTTAGGCACCATTTTAAAAAACCTACACCTAACAATATTTATAATATTTCTTAAACAGATAAAACATTTATCATTTTATTTTTCTTAATAGATTTTCAAAATGTTATTTTTGACGCTTCCCTTACAACCTCTAACTCTATCCCATGAACCTTTCCTCCCAACTTTTTTAAATCCATCAAGAGATTATTGTTCGTCAGCCATTTTCTTTTTTTATTATTATTTGATTAAACTAACTAGAAGACCCTTCCTCGCTGTACATTTCCCAACAGTGAGCTCAGGAGACCTAGTTAGATTTTATTTTATTTTTTTCTCTCATCGTCCGGCTCATCATTTTTTCATTTTTCAACTTTTTCTTTTCACCACACAAGTCGGACACAATCAAAATTGACAGCAATAAATTTCTTACATCCACCTCCCCTTTTCCGCAGCCTTCAAACCTCCAACCTTCCAAGGGATTCCAGTACGCCGAACATTTTTTTTTTTCATTGATTAATCCGACTGGAACAATCCTTCCTCGTTATACCCATTCCCAATAATGAGTTCAGGATATCCAGCGCGATCTTTTTATTTTCTTTTTCTCATCGCCCGACTCATCACATCAATTCACCATTTTTCAACTTTTCACTTTTTTTTTTCATAATTCAACCGGGCACAATCATTATGGACAACAGGGATCCCTCTTACCTCTACCTCTCCCTTTTACCTCCATCATTCTTCCCACCTCTTTTCACTGTCTGAGCTAATGATGCAGACGGAATATCTTGGGCCTTCTGTTAATGAAAACAATGCCTCACTTGAACAAGTTCGCATTGCATTGCAGAATGCTTGGGATACTACTTTGCAGAAACATGCTCAGATACCCCCTTTCCCTTTTTCAACCTTAGCGTCACATTATATGTTCAATCAATAAACTAACTTTTTTTCTCCGCTCATCTTTTATGCAATAAGATATTATTTTCCTTGTACGATTCATTTTACCATATTTAGCATTTTGTATTATATACTTTCTCTTAATCTTTTATCATTCATTTTGTGCGTTTTTATTTTTATAACCTTGATTTTTTTTTCTCATTGATACACCACCATTACAACACCTTTCTCTTTTTAACTTGTAGCTTAATAATAATTTTAACTAATTTGTATACAAATTATTTATTCTATTTTTTTATAATAGGTTTGTTAGGTTATCATTCAATACATGTCATTCCCCCAACCAAACCTAAATCACCGGGGGCACATTCTGTAGTATATTTTGAGTTAGATAGTTCACAACCTTCTTCTGATATTAATTATATAACCCCATATCTATATATAAAAATATGTATCGAACAATGGAAGTGACAAATAAAACAAAGAAGGAGGTAGACCAGACGACAAAGGCCAGACGAAAACAACCCGGCGCCATAAAGTGACGTGATTACAGTAGCCAATCAGGAATCGCCACATATGCGGGCGTCCCAGAGTATATAAAGAGCCCAGAAATGGGACAAAGGCAGTTATTCAGTTAGTTGTTTCAGAACGACGCCGTTATACGCTCGGCTAGGGCATCCGCGACACCCGTGGTTCGACTACCTTCGTCCGTGGTCTACCTCTTCCTCTTGGAGTTACCATCTAGACCTGCCTCTGTCTCTTGCTGTCCCAGTGTGGAAATCCCATCACGCACCCACTACCACAACTGCCCAGCACATTCCACATCGGGTTTACTACATATCTGTGATGATGAGTTGCTGTCGACTTATCTGTGATGAGATCCTGTCGACTCATGTAATGAGATGATGAGAATTCCAGTAGCTTTTGTAGAGATCCTGTCGACTACTGAAATAAAAGTTGAAGTCCTGGTAGCTCTTTTTGTACTGTGTTGACCGAGAGGAACAGTCAGGATGTAGAGTTTTCCAGTACCTCTCTGCACCTTGGAAGACCTTTAAAAGTTCTCACAAAATACAGGCAGTCGTGGTCGAGGCAGAGTGGAAAGCTGGGGATATCCACACAAAAAAACGAAGACACAGTTGCACTAAGAAAGTTCCGTAAACAGATAAAAGTTGAGCCAGGAGCGAAAAGATGGAGATAGACGAGTTCTTCCTAACTACATGTTGGATGAGATCGACATAACATACGACCGACGCGGCTTGCACTAAGGGTGAACTAAACTAAACTGAACTGAACTGACTGTCAAGCCACTGTCAGGTGATGTATTTATAGGTTATAGGGACGTTTCCGAGAAAAAGGGGGGCCTTGGCATGTCCAGGTGTGAGAGGGGTCTCTGCATTCCACCACATGTGACAGTGTGGGTGGCCTGTCGTGGGAACTGTGAATCTACCTGATTTATGACTTCCATCTTTAGACTCTGTTGTTTTGGCAATACTATGCTCGATCTCTGCTTTAGCTCAACTCTTAAATCTATTACAGATTTTATTTATTTATCCACTTTGTACAAATTACATTACATAGGGTGATGTAAAGACACAGATTAATCATGCGCATAATTATTTATAGATGTGTTTCTATATACAACATGGCAATCTTGGTATAAGTTATCTACACAATATGAGGTTGTTGTTTTAAATTACCATATATATATATTTCCTCCCGGCAAAATTCCCATCTATATTTTAGCCATAGATATGGCACAGCCACTTTGCCAGCAAAACACCTCTTTGGTAGATTGTGAAGATTACATTAGATCACGTGTGGGTCTCATGGAATAAAGTCCGCCCTAGACTGACGAGGGCCATTAGCCCGAAACCATGGTCTCTAGGTGACGTTCCTCAGTTTGCTAAAGCTGGTGTTGTGGCTTTGTCACCGATCCGAGGCCGCTAGTTGCGGCGAGGTCAATAGATGGAGTCAGGTTTTGACGTTTATTTTGACGGGAGAGGCGCCCTGTGCTTCTATGGAAATGTGATACTGTATTAGGATAAGGTGCATAAATTAAGAAAAAAAGGGAATCTCCTTATCGTGAAACTGAAAGTTACTGATGGCTTGCGCCATCTATCGGAATAAATATCAACTAATAGTTAATTTTTTTAATTATTCCAGAATTGACCAAATACCCATGAGATGCTTTTAGATTAATTATGATTAAGTGTTCTTTTATTAGGAATTAGCATATATTATTGCGATCAAATTTACATAAACTAGGTCTATCTTATGCAAATAATCGCTCGTTATTTCTTAAATAGAGTAGCTCCCAAGATGAAATGTTCAATAGTTAAAATTTTTAATAGTTAATGTTTAATAGTTAAAAGTGTAAAAAGCCCACTTTTACCATAATTAAAATTATGACATTCCCTCATATATTCCCTCGTACGCCTCTTCAAAAAATAAACAAGTAAAATTTTGTCAAACGATTGAGATACCTTTTAACTACGAATATTTTATTCATAGATAATTCATCTTTACAACATATTCAGCACGACTCAAAAATGAGTTGTAGAATAAAATAAAGATTTTTTTTAGAATGGCCTTCATGTGCAAATAAGAATGGGGTCATGTGATATGCAATTAAAGGCCAGCCGTCCAATCATCAAGAAGCACCCATAATTCACCGCGGCCTCAATAATGCAGACGATAGGCTTGATCGCCCAATATAAGCCTAGAAGCGCTGGCCTCATTTTATCAATTAGAGCCCAGGAGAATTTATCATAATCTGGATGATTAGTTTGCTCAACTTCCCGCCATCGTAATGGATTATTTCTTCACTAACCATTCTTGCAACTAATTGCTGCAGTCTTTATTTGGATTGACCATACTGCGCAAATCTGTTTGCAAAATACATTGAATCCCATTAATTTTTCCATTGCAGTAAGGACAGTAGAAATTGTTTATTTTTAAAATGAATCATATCCTTTATAACAAATCTCATAATGAAAAACTCCATAAAACCTATAAATTTTCAGAAAAAATCATATTTTCAGGTTAAAATTATTAAAATAAGTTATCGCGTCATCCTTTCATACTTTTCGTTAGGGGTTGGTGGAAAGTTGGTCTAAACCGTTGGTTTTCGACCGCTATGACCCGGGATCGATTCCCGCATTGGGCACTTTTTTCTAATTGAAAGAAAAATGATCCAATGGCCACCGATTCTAGCAAAAGTCCAACACCACAAGCGAGTGCAAGTAATCAAACAGGGTTCTGGCACATTTGAAAGTGCAAAGTCAAACTGTTTTTCACATGTGTAGACATGTGGTGCACTTACAGTAAAAGCAGTCGCCTACTTCTACCTACCATGATTATCATGGCCTGTAGTTCGTGTACTAGGGATAAGCATAAAAAGAAGTGCAAAAGCAAGGAAGAATCTTTAATCCTCTATCCTGATATCTATAAAAATGAACTCTAAAATCGATGTTTGTTATCGCGTTGCGCAAAATCTACAGAATCAATCATTATGAAATTTCTCATGTAGGTAGCTGAAGATTTCGTTTAACATATAGGCTATTCAAAAAACTAAAAAGGTTAATGTGTTTTTTTTTTTTAATATAAAACCAAAAATAGTTAGTTCCAGCATTTTACCGTTTGGGTGCAGCACTGGTCGCGACGATAAATGAATTTGATTGGTTAATAATTTACACGTAGTTTGTTTACACGAATAATGTTAGTTTGTTTACACGATGAATGTTTTTAAAAGGTAAGATTATCCAATCGCCGTGAAATTTTAGGAAGTTATTTACTATACTACTGGGAAGGTTTCTGGTTTGAATTTGATTTGAAATAAATATTCAATGCAATTTTATTTGCAAATTTATCTACTTTCACTCGCAAGCAGCGCCTCTCGCGGTATCTGGTGAAATTACCTTTATAAATTGTAAAAATTCTGAAATGTAATCCAAGTATAATAAATTCAATATTTAATTGGAGGATTTAGTAATATAATATTCCAATGACGTAAACAAACTTGGCATTTCAATATTAATATATATTTAAAGAAAATATCTTATTTATAATTTAATAAATGTTTTCAAAAATATCATGTGTTTCAAAAATATATTTAAACGCATATAACAATATTATATATGTTTATAAATCTAAAAATAGGTGGATTGGATGTTTTCTAGAATCGTTTTAACAAATGTTCGTTAGGAAAACTTTTACTCGAGTAAAAACCAGGCGAAGCCAGGAACATATATATATGTGTTTGTAATAAATGATTATGACAATATTGCTGTATCATGCTTGATTGACAGAAACAAAATTCTTTAGAGGGGAATATTCACTAAAGCAGACCACGGGCGAAGCCAGATAATAATTTTTAGTAGGCATGAATAAAATCTACCATCGAAACATTCACTCGAGCAGAAGACACACATAGCCAGGTCATCTCTATATATAAAATAGCGTTTTTCGGCCTTTTGGCTAAGATCATGTAGTATATCTCTAGATATTTTATTTATATATATCTTTTTTAAAATCTATTCAGTAGAGAGAGAGGATATGTTTGCTCGAAAAATATATTTTATATATTATATAAATATATAACGTAACGAATATTATTATCATAATATTCTGTGTGTTCCGGAAAATTATTATCAATAATATTCGTTAGGCAAACTTTCACTCGGATAAAACCCGGGCGAAGCCGGGTACACATCCGCTAGTACCTATATATTTTTCATTCCTAGAGCCTTGAAGAAAAATAAAATATATATGATTGATTTCAACATATATATATATACAGTAGAACTTGCCTAATTCGTACGTCTCTAATTCGAATATTTATCTTGGTCCCTTTTATTCTAAACGTTTTTATATTCAAATTTTTGGATATTTCGATTTTTTTTTTTTTTTGGTCCCTTGGGTTTCGGATTATCCAAGTTCGACTGTATTTATATTATAAATAAAAATATTTTCTGCTGATTTTGATTTCTTGAGTATTATGCTATGGAATTATTTTCTGGTTATTTTTAGTATTAAATGGTATTGAGCCATAACACCAGTTTTATAAAAATACAGACAAAAGCCAAAACCTGTATACTATGGTTTCAGGCTATGGCACTCATCAGTACAGGGACGGCTTCAATTTCATAACATCCTATGAGAGAAGTTATCAAATCGCTCAAATTTGCCAAATAAGTGTTTAAACTGGTGAAGTGACAAGGGCCTATAGAAAATCTTCGAATTGATTCTCATCTGCATCTAAACACCTATGTCATCTCGATTCCCATTCATAGCATTTTTTATTGTCGTCTTTTTTCAAGACGCTGTGGAACTTCTGCGAGTTTTTCTATTATGTCTTCTTGAGACACTCAGATCAAAAGACATTTTTATTTTACTCTTTAGGAAAAAGTTACTTATGGCTAAATATGATGAGTATGACACCAAAAGAAATGTGAGGATTCTATTCCCAGACGAAATATTCTAAGTAGCAACAGACGAATAGGAATACGAATTGGCGTTGGTTGGGAAACCCAAAACTTGCAAAACTTCCAATTGCAGAATATCGTGAATAATGGAATGGAAGAAATCCCACCTAAGGACCTGTTATCACCCAAGGATCTGGAAGGACAATTTATTACTTCTGGCAATATTTCTCTCATATTTGGTCGATGTTCTTCTGTTTTCTTCTCTGTATATCTACTTACTCTTGGATTGAGCTTCGTCCCTTTGTAAAACGGCTATATCATTCATAAACTAAAGTTTTCTTTAGGCAGAATTACTTTAGAAGTATTAACAACGTTTCTATAACTGGAATTTTTATTTTTATTCATAAACGAATGCATATCCGTTTGTAAAAAAAAAAAAACAATAAAGCCCCATCTATATATAACAAATGAAAACATTAAGACGCGAATGTTTCTTTTCACAAATAAATCAAAGGTCTACTATCCTTACTGCGATGAAAAAATATTGGGATAGCTTGGCTCATCAGTGGTGAACCCTCCAAGCGGTTTCGCCAATTTAATCTATCAGACCGCTTCTTTAGAGTTCTAATACTGTATTTGATCATTTTGTGCTTATATATTCTATACTGAAGGGTGAAATCTTAGAAATGGTATTTTAGCAAACTATGGACATTTTACTGTTCTAATAGTTTTTTCCATAGTTTGCTAAAATACCTCAATTTCTCAACTGGTAATTTAATTATTAACCTTTTTCGCTGCCGATCATATGTCAGCGTGTGATTATGAACCTTTCCTCAGGGGTCTATAACACGCTTGTGTATGATCTATTGATAATATACGACGTTTATTCGTCTGAATCAATCTGCATTTCATTTTAACTCTATTTGATGGTATTAAGGGGAAACCTTTTATATCGTAGCCTGTTTTTCGGCGATTTTCTTGGCCAAAATTTCGGACAAACGGATATAACAAATGAAAACATTAAGACGCGAATAAAGTTGCACCAAGTTGCAGCTTTGAAGTGTAATCGACCTTAGTTTCCTCCTTCTTGGTGTTATACATGTTTCCCGAACGGGTTTCTATGCTTAAAGCAAATAAAGAAAAGTAAATAAATTACTTTTTATTGTGTGTATTTATTTGTTGTCTTCCTCGTAGGTCGTGATCCGCAGTCTTCGTCTAGGTCCTCTCTCTCTCCAATAAATATAATCAAGACAATAACACTATGTTACATAATTATTCAAATTAAAGATACTTCGGCCAGTAAATATTTTTTAAAAATAATTGTTATGAAGAACTATGAATGCCGGCAGCCTCTTTCTTTACGATAATGTTACATAAGGAATGATACTATAAAAAGAAGAATGATACCATTGTATATAATCTGTTAATATTAATTTTAAATTAATTTTAAATATCACAGATTATTTTGAATAAATGGAGGACGCAGCATCAAAAATGATGCAACAATAGCAAGAGTTTTTAAAACACATTATTAATAGGATGTATTAGGGTGCCATCTGTAATCAGAAATTTGAACTATTTTGATGCGTATGTTTCTTTTGAAAATAAATCACACGTGTCAAAAGCACGCGTTCCCCCTCTCCGGTTCTTCGCGCCGACGCTGCTTCCTCCTTCGTGGATCACCTACCCAGGCTCCGTTGCTTTACCTCTGCAGCTCTACCCTGAAGGCCACCCAAAGACCTTCTGAGAACCACAACTCAAGTGGATCTTCTTTCTTCTGGCAGTATCTCTCGGCCTTACCACTGGTGGGGGGATACGAGAGACTTACCAGAAGAGTAGCTACAGTGGTGTTGGCGAGAGTAACAACAGTAACCGGCAACAAGACTTCTAACACTCTTCCTCTTTTATTGTCATTTCTACTACACATTACATATAACTAGAATAATAATCAACGGGTATTTACATTACGTTACCTCCTAGGGCCAATATAAACGTGTATTTACAAATATTTGCCCCAGGAAACAGGACCACAGCAGTCGGCGATATCCACACTAGTTCCAGACGGGAAATAGGCGAAAGCGCCATCTATTGGCGGAGGTTGTAGGTGTTTTAAGGCCCATATACGCGGCAATATTATAATGTTATAAGGGTTTTTTGGTTATTTGATTGTTGGGTGTATAATCTTGTGTAATTCGAGATAACCACAATGACAGTGTTACATACCACAATACCCTCGCAGAACTCAGAGGTCTGGTCGTACTTCAATCGGCACTGATGATTGGCATCGTACATGGCCCCCGGGGGTAGACGGGGCAGGGGGAACTCATGGCCCGTGGGGGGGTCATCCAGACAGTGACTCCAGTCTTGGCTGCTGTCACCCATACAACACGGCCCTCCTAGATACCTCGTTAGTTTTGTACATTCATACATAGCTGACCTATATCTCTGGTATCTATTTTACAACTACCCATTTCAACATAACCTTTTGTTTTATTATTATTATCCCTAGTACACGTGATATAGGCCATGATAATCATGGTGGGTAGAAGTAGGTGACTACTTTTACTGTAAGTGCACCACATATCTACACATGTGAAAATCAGTTCGACTTTTGCACTTACAAATGTGCCATAGCTCCGTTTAGTTACTTTCACTCGCTGGTGGGATTGGACTTTTGCAAGAATCGGGGTCCATTGAAGCATTTTTTTATCAGAAAAAAGTGTCCAATGTGGGAATCGAACCCGGGTCGTAGTGGTCGAAAACCAATGGTTTAGACCATCCTTCCACCAACCCCCTCAACATAACCATTAAACATGTCATTGATAATCAGTCTAATATATCAGGTTATCCCATAAATAATGGCCGTTTGGAAGCGACCAATTAAAGACACCATATCTAAACCAAAAATGAGTTTATTTTAACAAAATTAGGCACCATTAGAATCACAGCACTTATGCCACCGTGATGGTAACATTTTAATGCTATTTTCTTAAATTCTGGTTGTCTTGAGGTTATAAAATCCTAAAAAGGCGTTTTTCACATTTCTCCAGTTGTTCAGCCTTTACCATGATAAAATATTATATAAATGCTTGAAAAAATGGAATTCTGTAGGGGATAGGTGAATAAGGAGGGTGAACTATAACTTCATAACCTAATTGAGCAATTTTTGTTGGGTCGTAAATGAAGAGATGATTAATATAAGCGAAGTGTCAATCTATGAATACAACAGATGTCTACCAGAAGTTATCTTTAAAAAATCTGATTTCAAGTGCGTACAGTATCATCAACATAATATAGAATTATAACACACAGTTCAATATAAAGTTACAGGATTATGATATTCATCGTACCAAAAAAATTCATCTCTCCTTTTAAATGTTCATCAGAAAGATGCATTATGTATCACCCTAGTTTAGGGGTCGGAAAACTCATTGACTGTTCTACATTTTTGAACATACCTTTAGAATATAACACTTTGAATATTTGTTGTAAATATGTATAGTTAACCTACCTATTTTTTAATTCACAGAATATAGAATTCATTTTATAAATTCTATATTACCGTGAAAAATGGTTTTATGTGTGGTTTGCTTCAGATAATTCAGGGTGAAAGCTACTTGATAAGTAAATAATTATATTTCCTTTTTCACGACTGCACCTTCAATTCTCTATCTTTTTCAACAACAAAACAAAATATCCATAACATATATACATGTTATATTAAAATATTATTCTATTTAAAATTATATTTCATAGATACAAATACTTTGTTAAATCGACCGCCAGAGGTCACGCCAGGTTACTCTATAAAAACTCATTGTTGTTCTTTCTCGATGGCCGGCTCAAATCTTTTGTACATTATGTAAATAAGTTTTCATTTTTTATTCTTACGCCTTAAGCCAGGCATTACTTTTACCAAATTATGTCTTTTTTTATATATTCCTTTAACTCAATTAAATTACTGATCAAAACTACTTTTCATTATCATTCTTTAAAGATTTCAACCACGACTGCATTTCCATACCATAATCATTAACATGATCCAAATTCAAGCAGAAAATATATTTTCTTTATATAATATATATATATATATATATATATATATAACACGATAAAAAATTCATTAATAACATCCGCCAAGTTTAAAATCAATAATATAAAACTGAAAATTCTCTTACACAACACACATAACAATTTGTTGTTGGCGTCCCAACAAACCAAATAAAGCTAATTTTACATATTTTCCAGTTACACAAATCAATATAGCAAAAACCTAACACACAGATTTGGCGAAAATAAATAAATACAATTCATTTATTATTAATGAGTCACTAATTTCCAATAATTATCGGCCAAGCAATTAGGGGCGTTCCACAAAATTCCAATAGATAAGTTAAATATGTCCATATTAAAGAGATGAAAGTTTTCTTTGTTTCTAAGATTGAATAATTTGGCAGACACAATGCTTAATTAGTGGTCGCCATTTTAATTTCTGAGGTAATTAGGGGTTATCTTATATATATCATGGTGGTATGAATGAAATCATTCAGCAATAGTTCTCTAATAATCCTCATCTGTGAACTAACTATTAGAAAGATTTAGAAAGGCCTGGTTCATTGGTTGGTAAATCTCTCTTTCAAACAATAATACCAATTTATATATAAAATTAAAGGATTTAAAATCACGAATGTTTCTTTTATACATAATACAAACTTCTACTGTCCTTACTGCGATGAAAACAATATATTGGGAGGGCTTGGTTCATCAGTGGTGAACCCTCCCAGCGGTTTTGCCAATTTAATCCACCAGACCGCTTCTAAGAGCTCTAATACTGTATTGGACGATTCTGCTTATATACGCAGCACTGAAGAATGGAATCTCAGAAATGGTTTTCAAGGAAACTATGGACATAAGCTTATAGGACAGTAGAATTACATTCAAATATTTGCATCGAGCAATGCTCTTCCGTAAACAATAAAGACAAGGTCAGTTAGGCATAAATTAACACAAAGCAATAACGCGCCATCTATACATATAACCAATTTATATAACCACATCATTACAACTATTGTATTGTTTATTTGGTTATAGAGTCTGAATTTTGAAGCCTTTTTTCTTCGAAAATATGCAAATATTTTATTAGGGGTTATCTTATAGCCCCATGTGATATATCATGGTGCTGTAAATGAAATCATTCAGCAATAGTTCTCTAATAATCCTCATCTGTGAATTTAATATTATGAAGATTTAGAAAAGCCTGGCTCATTAGTTGGTAAATCTCTCTTTCAAACATTATTATCAATTTTAATAGCCACATCATTACAACTATTGTATTGTTTATTTTCTGTGTATGAAAAAGTGAAAGTTGTATAAGCTTATGATTTTGCTTTGTTTTAAAAATGAATCGATGTTGGTTCCATATGTTTGAATTGAATATTACACCTTAGTTCTATATATATTTTATTGCTTAAAAAGGAACACAACAAAACAAAAAAGAAAAACTAAAAAAACTAAAAAAGAAAATGCAAATGATTTGATAACTAACAAAGAAAAAATAATAATAATAAGCTGATGATGATAAAAATTGAATATGTCTGTCAGAAAAATGCTTCTATGAATTAAAAAAAAAAAAAGAATAATTACAAAATTAACATATAAACTTCAAACACTCTGCTTATAGAGTCTGAATTTTGAAGTATTTTTTCTTGGTGATGGTGTTTAACGAAAATATGCAAATATGGATAAAAAATTTATCGGAAGGATATTAATCCATAAAAATTATGGTCACATCTCGATGTTTCGAAATCACCTGACAAAGGTGGTTAGTCTGAAACCATTGTATCCAGGGAGGCGTTCTGAATTTTCCAAAACTGATGCTCTGTGTTTGTCACCGATCCGAGTACGCTAGTAGGCGGAGATGGTCGATAGATATCTCATTTGCGACTATTTTGATGAGAGAGGTGACTTTTTTATCTTAATTAATCAATATCTTCCTAGCAAAATTTTCATCTATATTATGGCCATAGAATTGGCCTAGCCCAGGGGTCTGCAACATTTTGAGTCAGAAAAGTCAAAAATTACAATTAACAAAATTTCAAAGTTTTTAAAGAGCCTCAAATTGATTTCACGCCAACAATAAATAGTACTACGCTTGTTCGGCGGTACATATACTAAAATTGGAACGATACAAAGAAGATTAGCATGGCCCCTGCGCAAGGATAACACGCAAAATCGTGAATGGCTCGCAAGCCTCAGTTTGCCGACCTCTGGTCTAGCCAATTAATCAGCTAAACACTTCTTTGGCAAATTCTGATGATTTTTTACCCCTTGTGGATCTCATGGAATCAAACCACTTGAACTGAAGAAGGTCATGGTCTTCAGGTTAGCGGTTCGTATGTTTCTGATATTTCAATGCATCTGTTTATGCTTTTTTGCTGTTTGGTTATCATATATTCTATTATAAATCTTTGGTATTTACTATGAATATTGTCATAATACACTATAGGTTGAGAAAAGTTAAATGTATGACCTGTTGTATTGTATTGTTTATTCTTCTTATAGAGTTTAAATTGTTGTAGCTTTGTCACATTGTTGTAGCTCTAGTTTGAGGAGAAAGTCAATTAATGATGCTTAGTTTTAGTGTCTATTTTGAAGACACACGAGATAACTAAGTGTGAACAAAATTGTCTTTGTCTCCTTAAAAAAAAAAACAGAAGACCGGCGACGTCAAAGACATTCCACTTACTTAATTTTTGTCCATGAGTGGATATGACCTACTTCTATCTATAATATTGTAGCTTAGAAAATTAAGTCTTTGTATATCTGGGGATGTGAAAGTATTTATTGATGACGTCACGGCGACTAGTCGACAATTATCAACAACTCAACAAAACTATCTACAGCTAGAGAATCTTGAGCAAGCACGCAAAGAAATATTTCGATCATTATTTTATAATGAATAATTAAATTTAATTAAATATGATGTACTAGCGCGCCATCTGTTATCAAAATTCGAAACTATTTTAAAGGCGTAAGATTCTTTTTGATATTACACAAAATGCTCATAGTTCTTCTAAAATACCTATTCAAAGAGTCTATCAACAGTATCACTATAAAAGGAAGTTCCAAAAATGCAATATAACAGCAGTATGGTAGATTAAACTGGCGAAACCGCTGAGAGGGTTCACCATTGATGAGCCAGGCCCTGTCATTAGTTTTTCCATTACAGTAAGGGCAGTAGAAATTATTTAATATCAAAAAGAATCTTACGCCTTTAAAATAGTTTCGAATTTTGTTAAATTAAATCTGTTTCCAAATATTTTCATTTAATAATTAAATTAAATTAAATAATAAAATATTTCTTCGCCACAATATTTATAGAAAGATTGACTTCCTATGGTTAAACTCTACTTAAATTTTATCAATAGTCACCTCCATGTAAAACTGCCTATTTCATATTCAAGTCAAATTTATCCCCATCTCTACACATCATTAATATTTAAAACGCTGAAAACTGGAATGGCGAAAATTGTGCGATGTGATTTCCTCAAATATATATAATTCTACAAAAATAACTTTGCCCTACATTACGTGAATAGACTACAGGGAGTTTATATTTTGATAAAATTGGAGAAATATTCTCTTTAAAATATGCTTGGGGATTCAAACTGAAGAATTAGAGAAATCGGTAGTTCGAGAAATATATGGGAAGAATATTTTCTGGATATTTGGTGGCCGCATTTTTGTGCACTCAAGTCCCTCCTAAAAAGCAATTCAATGCGCATATATAAATAAATAAATCATATATAGACGTGAGGCTTTAATGTGAAGGGTTTAGCAAGGAAGCAGCAGACTATAGAGTTCCATATTATCATCTTTATAATCACACATATTTACATATAAGGTGAGGGTCGGTGGAAGGATGGTCTAAACCGTTGGTTTTCAACCACTACGGCCCGGGTTCGATTTCCGTATTGGGCACTTTTTTTCTGATTTAAAAAAAAAATACTCCAATGGCCTCCGATTCATGCAAAAGTCCAACCCCACCAGCGACTGCAAAGTAATCAAACGGGACTCTGGCATATTTGTAATTGCAAAGTCGAACTGCCTTTCACATGTATATATGTAGACATGTGGTGCACTTACAGTAAAAGCAGTCGCCTACTTCTACCCACCATGATGGCCTGTACCACGTGTACTAGGGATAAACAAAAAAAACATATTAGGTTAAAGACATCTTTTAATTATTGTCCTATCAAGATACGCATTTATATTTTAATGTGAAAAAAAATAATAATTAATTAAAAAGGTCGGGTGTTGATATTAAAAACAAATTAAGCATATCCTGAACATTAACATGAGCTTTTTTTAGATAGCAGAGCGCCATCTAGTGGAACAGAAATCAACTAAACGTTGGCAAAATAGCAGGGAACAGGTTAAATCAACGTTTAATTTATTTCTCTTCCAATTGATGGCACTTTGTCATCTAAAAAAAGTTCATGTTAATGGTCAGGATTTGCTTAATTTGCTTTTAATTTATCTTAAAGTGACTACCTGTGTGATCCCAGTGCAAATTTTACTTTATGTTCTATTTTCCATATAGTTTTTCTTTCCCACGTTGGCCTTACACTCATTTACAAAACTTAAGGAAGTTGTACCTCTATATAGGTATTCAGACAATGACTCTGAAAGATATTATAATGACCTTTATTGAATACACACGAGATAACCAAGTGTGTATACACTCATGGACAAAGCTTAAGGAATTTGTACCTTTTAGCATTTATATCAGGATTCAGACAATAACTCTGAAAGATATTACAGTGACCTTTATTGAAGACATGAGATAACCAAGTGTGTATACACTCATGGACAAAACTTAAGGAAGATGTACCTTTTAGCATGTATATCAGGATATAGACAATAACTCTGAAAGATATTACTGTGACCTTTATTGAAGACACACGAGATAACCAAGTGTGTATACACTCATAGACAAAGCTTAAGGAAGATGTACCTTTTAGCATGTATATAGGTATTCAGACAATAACTCTGAAAGATATTACAGTGACCTTTATTGAAGACACACGAGATAACCAAGTGTGTATACACACACACACACACAAGCCTTTTTATTGGGGCATCCAGCCCTATACATGATTCCCCTCTACAGGATTTAGCAAAGGAAGATATTTCAAAAGTAAAAACTAGAATACAAGAAGTAATAAGGAAAAAGAAAAGAGAGAAGAAAGAAAAAAAACAAACAAAAAGACATATAACCATATATACAAAAAAATAAACATACAGAGCAAAAGGAACCATACATGATTAAATATTTAAATTAAAGTACCAATGTTTAGGATATGTTAAGGTTAGGATATCATTGAGAGGGCCAGTGTGGAATCAGCCGCGTTCAATCTTCGCCCTCTTCCTCCAAGCAAACCACGACATTCGGCGAATCCATTATTCTCCAACGGACCAAGTGTGTATACATTCATTGACAAAACTTAAGGAAGTTGTACCTTTTAGCATTTATATCAGGATTCAGACAATAACTTTGAAAGATGTTATAGTGACCTTTATTGAAGACACACGAGATAACCAAGTGTGTATACACTCATTAACAAAACTTAAGGAATTTGTACCTTTTAGCATGTATATCGGGATTCAGATACTAACTCTGAAATATGTTATAGTGACCTTTATTGAAGATACACGAGATAACCAAGTGTGAACAATTTTGTTCACACTTGGTTATCTCGTGTCTTCAATAAAGGTCACTGTAATATCTTTCAGAGTTATTGTCTATATCCCGGTATACCTTAATACCTCTTTTATACTTCGTACCTCCACAATTTACTTTTTTTCTGTGGTCCCACATCCACACACATGTGGATCTACAATTTCATTAATAATTTTTTTTTTCAATTTTTAGTGAAATTTTGAAAAACAATATATTTCAACATTTTTATGGTCCTTTAAAATTTATATTATGATACATTAGTGCACCATCTGTTATGAAAATTCGAAACTATTATAGACGCGTATGATTCTTTTTAAAAATTAAACAATATCTACTGCCCTTACTGTAATGGAAAAATTAATGGAATGGCCTGACTCATCAGTGGTGAACCCTGCCAGCGGTTTTGCCAGTTTAATCTACCATTTGTATTAAAATATATTAATATGTTATATATTTTCAGGTTTCCTAGTTGGCCCCTTGTATAATATATTCTTATAAATATTTATATTATATTGAATGTATACATAGGTATAGATATAGCGTGAAGTCAAATATGTTCGGCTGCAGGAAATATAAATTAGTTTGGTCGTCTGTTGGTAAAAATTCCATTATCACTCCGCCCACGTCTTCCAAACCATTTACTTATTGATCTCTAGCTTCAAGTTAATTAGTTTATTAATGCAGTTTCTCTAAATTATTGAAATCTCTCCCTCTCTGTATATAACGGATATTTCCAATGATATCAACAACACCCACAACTTCTGAAATTACCTTTATCTCAGAATTTGGAACTGCAATAATAAAGAAATATTTTGATTGAATAAATCAATTTCACATTTCTCTTCGCTATTTTCTATACATTAAAGATATATTTTTTCTACACTCTATTCATATATATGCACTCAGGGACAAAACTTAAGGAAGTGGAAAGTCTTTGATGTGGCCGGTCGTTTTTGTTTTTTTTTTTCTTTGAGGAGATAGAAGCAATTCTGTTCACACTTGGTTATCTCGTATGTCTTCAATAAAGGTCACTGTGTATCAAATATCTTTCAGTTATTGTCTGAATCCCCGATATACATGATAAAAGGTACAACACATAAATAACACTTAAATATAAAACACTAAGAAAATTTTCAACGAAATATAATTTTATAAAAAAAAAAAAAACTGATTAATTTTTGATATTTTTTCTACCCATTGAAAATAAGAAAAATTATTTTTTTTTTATAATTCTATTGACGTTATGTGGCACTGAGTTTGTTGTTGACAAACATTAATATGTTATAATACACCTTGATAAAGGTTGGCGTTCAGTCACAACTGATATATTGGTAAAATAAATGATATTTTGATACAATATATGACTTTTTATTTAAAGATTTATTTACGGATAGATATGCAGTAGACTTTCCTATAACGCGAGTTTTTACAACGCGACTTCGTACAACGCGATAAAAAAAAATTGAGACAAATTTATTTATACAACGCGAATTTTCGTATAACGCGTTATAAAATAAAATACATGATATTTGTCACTAACAATTTACCCTAACAACATTCGCGTTATATAAGTTTTATTTCGTACAACGCGAATTCCTATAATGCGATTTCATACAACACGGAACACATTAATCGCGTTATAGGAGAGTTTACTGTACTTTTCAAAACGATAACCAGATATGTTTGGTGAACTGATTACCACACCATAATTGATATATTGAGGCCTCCAATGTACAGAAGCAGCTTGTTCGACTTACTCAAGAAAGTTGGTGATTTCCTCTCTACTGCATGGTGACCAGACCAGCGGTGATCCAGGGTTGAAGTGGGCAGACATGATGTGGTAGTTGGGTAGACCACAGCCGTCGTGGCTCATACCGAAACTGGCATCACACCCACACCTTTGAACATTGGGAACAAATAACACAGAGTGCTAGAGTGCCCTATCTTTCAAGATTACAGAGTCAACAACGATTTAATAGCTTTAGGCCCTAGTGATTTAATTTCAAGTAAGGACACATATATAAAATTTAATTTCCTTTGTAAATATATTTTGGATTCCATTAAGAAAAATTGTCTTTGGTGTAACGATCTCAAGGAAATATTGGACATATCTTGTGGTTGTTAACAATATATAGGTGTATGCGTGTATATGTGTGTATATATTTTTATATTTTAAATTTAATGATGTAACTGTAAATAAAATTCAAAGAATATCTCTATATGTAAATTATATTTATGAATCTTTCTAAGTAACTTTCTGTGTATCTTTCCATGTTGAATATTTTCTTTGTTATATTTGTATGTACATTTAGCGCAAGTGTCCCTAGGGGGACATAGCGTTTTGAATTGAAATAAATAAATAAAATAAACAGAAGTAAAATTATACTGATTCAGGTTATATTAATTTATTTTAGAAAAAGATCCCCTATTGGTGAAACTAAAAGTTACTAATATCAATTGTCCAATATTATTGAATAATTAAAAATCAACGATTATTCTGAAAACACATCTCCTGATCGTTCAACTAAAAGTTGCTGATGGCTTGCGCCATCTATCGGAATAAATATCAACAAACCGTTGATTTTTTACTTATCCCAGAATTTCGACCGAATATCCTTTCTTTATTTAATATTTATTGATAAATCAAGAATGGGTATTTGGCAAATTCTGTAATAATTAAAAATCAACGGATTGTTGATATTTATTCTGATAGATGGTGTAAGCCATCAGCAAATTTTAGTTGAAAGATCAGAAAATGTCCTTTTCTTAAGCTATAGCGATCTTGTATTTAAAATTGAGGTAGCTTTCAATTAACTAACTATTCATCATGACTCTATGTGCCATAAAACAACCGAAGAGTTGTTTTAGCGCATTTAGTGCCTAGATGAAGATCTGTAGATGAGGATCAATATTTAGCTGGAAAGGTATAGCCCCAAGTATTTTTATAATATATATATATATATGTCATAATATATGCTCTTCAAGGATTAATAAAACAAACCAACAGCCAACGAGAGAGAGCTGGGCAGCTAAAGCAAGACACTTTAGACAACTAACTCACGACCATTTTGACCACATTCCTGAGGGGGGGAGGGGGCGTCACCACCTGGCGACTATCCTGGTTAAGCCCCCGGTTGTGTACACAGGGAAAAACAGTCGTTCAGCTGATAACGTCTGACTCGCTCTCTCTCGGGTGGCTGCCTGGATGATTGCTCTAACAACTCGTCGTGTGATTATTTCTCTCCTCACCACAATTACCACTAAATTGCCACATATATGTCGTAGCTCTGTCGTGGTCTAATGGAAGGGCGCAGCCGTTGTGCATGTAAGTGTTGTAATGGCTAAGTGTTATCTGAATAAAACTCGTTCTAGCTTTACTAGTTGAACTGAATGTTTATTTAATCCTGTAATCTCCTTTTATACAAAATAGAAAGATAGAGATAAAAAGTAAAATAGTTTACATAAGTTAAAACAATTGACAAATGGCATGATTTTTGCATAGTGTCAATAATAAATAATAAATATAATACGTAATATTATTATATGTTATTTAACATATCACAACAGTAAGCTTCGAAAAATAACTTGTTCCACACTCGTGAGCGCGCGCGCACGCGGCGGCGTACCGTAGCCTTAGCCCTGGCTCCCACGTTTATTTTGTACAGATTTATAAATGGTTGAATTTGTATTTACATTTTAACATATTAATTATGGTGATAATAAATTATATCTCTTGGGCATTATACAAATTATGACATATATATATATATATATGAAGTGTAAATAATAAAGTTTATCAAATAAAATTTTAAATCTTAAATATAATTTAAATTAAGTTGATATTATAGAGTGAGTTAAGATGGATTTATATATTGATATAACTATATTTAAAACTTTTAATAATAGTAATATTTATATATAAAAAGGAAATTCTATTAGATTAGCAAGCTAAATCTAAATTAATTATATAAGATAAAAGTTGATAATTATTTTTGTGTTTAAGTTAGATGAGATTAAAAAGTTCTTTATATGTATTATATTTATATCTTATTTAGGAGACAAAAATGTAATAAAAGTAATTATATGTTAGAATAATATGTTTTTATTTTAGATAGAAAAAAAAAAAAAATTTGAAAAATAAAAAGAAAATTTAACAAGAAAAGAAGATTTAACAACGTAACGTCTTTTAGCATCGGCTTTTACCCGTCATTTAGACATACTCTTAAAATAAATAGGAATAAAGAAGAGATTTATAATGATTATATATTTATTTTTTAGTAAAAGAGAGGAAAGAGATAAAGAAAGAACCATACACTTTTATTTCAAACAGGTAGAGAATTGAAAGGTTGTTAGTATTTTTTTTTTTAGTTAATTAATAGTTTTTGTAATTTTTTTATATAATTTTTTTTTTTCCTATATAATTTTAGATTTTTTTTTTTTTCCTAAGAGTAAGAATAATATGAAATAATGTTTTTGCCTAGTTAAGGATAGATAAACATATTTTAAATCTTTGCCTATTAGAAATTATTTTTTGGAACCCTAATGGTAGACCAGGACATTACACAAAAGGAGATTTGGAAAATCTATTGGAGAGAGAAATCTGTGGTACCAGGGCTCTTCAGATGAAAATACCACAACCCATTTCACCCTTACCCTAATGGGTTGTGGTATTTTCATCTGAAGAGCCCTGGTACCACAGATTTCTCTCTCCAATAGATTTTCCAAATCTCCTTTTGTGTAATGTCCTGGTCTACCATTAGGGTTCCAAAAAATAATTTCTAATAGGCAAAGATTTAAAATATGTTTATCTATCCTTAACTAGGCAAAAACATTATTTCATATTATTCTTACTCTTAGGAAAAAAAAAATCTAAAATTATATAGGAAAAAAAAAATTATATAAAAAAATTACAAAAACTATTAATTAACTAAAAAAAAATACTAACAACCTTTCAATTCTCTACCTGTTTGAAATAAAAGTGTATGGTTCTTTCTTTATCTCTTTCCTCTCTTTTACTAAAAAATAAATATATAATCATTATAAATCTCTTCTTTATTCCTATTTATTTTAAGAGTATGTCTAAATGACGGGTAAAAGCCGATGCTAAAAGACGTTACGTTGTTAAATCTTCTTTTCTTGTTAAATTTTCTTTTTATTTTTCAATTTTTTTTTTTTTTTCTATCTAAAATAAAAACATATTATTCTAACATATAATTACTTTTATTACATTTTTCTCTCCTAAATAAGATATAAATATAATACATATAAAGAACTTTTTAATCTCATCTAACTTAAACACAAAAATAATTATCAACTTTTATCTTATATATATATATATATATATATATAATATATATATATATATATATATATATATATATATATATATAAGTAAATAACACGCCATACATTAAGTATCATTCATACTTAACCATTAAGCAGGAATGTTTCTTTTAATAAAACAAATTTTATATTGTTCTTACAGCAAGGAAAAATAGTCTGAAGGCTTGACTCATCAGTGGTAAACCCTCCAAACGGTTTTGCCAATTTGATCCTCAGATCGCATTTTAGAGTTCTAATCCTGTATTGAACAATTCTGCGAATTCGACATATACACTCATGGACAAAACTTAATGAAGTTGTACTTTTTAGCATGTATATTGGGATTCAGACAATAACTCTGAAAGATATTTTATTCACAGTAACATTTATTGAAGACAACACGAGATAGCCAAGTGTGAACAAAATTGTCTCTGTCTCCTTTAAAAAAATAGATGACCGGTGACATCAAAGACTCTACACTTCCTTAAGTTTTGTCTATGAGTGTATATACGACACTGAAGGGTAGACTCTTAGGCAAACTAGGAACATAAGCTTTTGTAAATGTTTGAGCAAGGCTCTTCCATAAATAATTCAGACAAAGCCAGTAAAGAGCTTAAATTAAATTGAATATAAAAAAATAATAAATTTGTATAAAATAATTTTAAAAACCTCTCTTTCTCAATAAGTTTATTTAAGAATAAACAAACTTTTTACGAAAGATTTTTTTAATTAATTTATATGAGCATTAATATTATAAGAGACAATAACATGCCATATAAATAAGAAATAAATCTTAAAGAAAGACATTTTCAAATAAAAAACCAACATTGAAGAAGTAAGTGTGAATGCTTACTTGTGCCCCAGCTCGTGCGCTACGGTATAGGCCAATGACAGTCCTGTGTCCTCGCTCACACTGCAGCTACGGTGGGGATGGCACATTCCGGCTACCTCAGCCAGCCCCAGGGCGTTACACGGCTCACTGGAGGATGTACATAGGTTCTGTCTGCACATCACATCTACTGTAGACACTCACAATACCGCTTGTTTGATTAAAAATGTATGTTTTATTCTTATTTGTTATTAATTATTGTATAAATTGTCGTTAAATATTATTCATTGATATGTTATTCTATTCTTTATTGTTAATTTATATAAATCATAGTTTTACATAATTAATTCTTTATTGTTTTATTTCAATCTGTATATATTTTCATTGATTCGGCAACAGTGTGTTGTCTATATATTTTGTGTTTTGTTTACTCATTAGTCTAATTAAATCGATCCATCAAGTCATGTTAGGCTAATCAAATTCATTCATGTAGCTTTTATTCTAGAATCATTAAATCAGAAATTCCTTGTTCAATTAAGTAGAGTTCCCTTATTCAAGTTAACAGAACTCATTCAAGAGGATCATCGCTATACCCCAGCTCATAGCATTTGACCTAGGTAGACCACGCGATTACACCGCTGTAGTGGCTGGAATACATTGAGAATTTACATATATAGATTTTTTGGATTATTTTGCATCTATAGACTGGTTTGTGATAAATTTATTAATAACAGCATCTAACACAACCGCATTGCCCCCTATACGAGTTTTGTTGAAAAAAATTGTCATTATGGACATTTGTATGATGTGATGAATAAACTCTTCAATAAACTCTTCGGCTCAAGAATTTGTTCTTCTTTGATAATATATTACTCCAGGTGGTTATTCAACTTGTAATAAGGAGCTCCATTCAACCTATCAAACAAGATACTGATGGAAGACTTAAACCAACCCGATCTAGAAGATATGTACCAAATTTAAATAATTATTGTCGTATATTTATGTAATATATGATCCAAAGTTATTACACTGTTGTAGAATCCTGTCGACTCTGTGTAATGTAATCCAAAGTTATTACACTGCAATATTTGATGTATTACACTGTTGTAGTATCCTGTCGACTTAACCGTTCTGTGACAATATCGTTGCGGAATTTCTTGTTGTTTGATTTGAATGGTGAGGATTGGTTGAAACGCAGTCGTTTGAGTGGAAGTTGAAGCATACAGTTAGGAATAATCAGGACACGTGATGGGGTTTGAAAATAAAAGGCAACTGGGTTGGAGGAAAGAAAGCTTGAGAAGAGCGGAGCGGGTTTTGATTGTTAATTATTTGATCACATGGCGGTGATTGTACTTAGCTGTGGGATGAGCAGAGGGAGAGAGGTCTAGAGCAGATGTCACCTTGTTGGAAGCCAAATCACAACTGACTATTCTTGCCTTTCGATTTAACACCACGAGTTGTCTTCCTTCCCATTGGTCGAAGGATGGGACGTGCCCGTTTTCCTATTGGTTGACCTACTTAGTGGTTGCTTCCTAATTGGACCGGCGGCTGCTTTGATGGAAGATACGCCCGGCCTGGGTCAGGAAGTATCGTGTTAGTTCGACTCTATTTTACTTCCGCGGTATCAAATACGTCCGGTCTTGCCAGGAAGTATTGGGCGTCTCTATACTAATATAACTTCTGCGGATACTAGATACGTCCGGGCTTGCCAGGAAGTATTGACTGTACAAGTTATTTATACTTGTGCCCGCTTTTAGCCGGCTTCCTATGTCTTGTTGCTACTTCCTTTCCTCCAGTTACCTCATTCTTTATTAAATCTTTGAAAATCATACATTGTACATGCATAGTGGGTCGGGGGGGCATATAATTATATACAAATTATGACAGATGCGCCCCCTACATGTGAAGAATTCAAGAAGGGGTTAGCCTGAGAGAATTCTGTAAAGTAAAAAATAATTTTGTGGGAAAATTAGTTGTGGGTATTGAGTGTCTATATACAAGCATTGGTGGCGATATAAGAAGTAAAATAGAATGGTGTTGATGATATAGGTTGAGTATAATTAATAGAAATCAAAAATTTTTTTAATTGTAAGAAATCAAAATGAATGCTATGGTACATAGTGGATTAAAAAGAAAGGAAAATGCGCCTAACTAATTTCTACTCGAAATTGGAGATAATAACGAGGGAGTTCTATTAGGGCTTTTGAGAAATCAAAAATAAAATGAAAAGTTGGAAGAAATCAAAGTAAATGCTTGGTTGCATGTTGGAAAAAAAAATGCTTTGTTGCATGGTGAAAAAAAAAAGAAAAATGCCTAACTAATTTTTTGCTCGAATTTTGGGAAAAGAAATCGAGGAAATTTCATAAGGTCTTTTGAGAAATCAAAAATAAAAATAAAAATAAAAAGTTGGAAGAAATCAAAGTGAGTGCTTGGTTGCATGTTGGGAAAAAAAAATGTTTTGATGCATGGTGAAAAAAAGGAAAAATGCCTAACCATATTCTCGCTCGAAATTGGGAATGGAAATCGAGGGATTTTTATTAGGTCTTTTGAGAAATCAAAAAATAAAAATAAAAATAAAAGTGGGAAGAAATCAAAGTGAATGTTTGATGCATGGTGAAAAAAAAAAAGGAAAAATTGCCTTACTAATTTTTGCTTGAATTTTGGGAAAAGAAAACGAGGAAATTTCATAAGGTGTTTTGAAGAAATCAAAGTAAAATAAAAAGTTGGAAGAAATCAAAAAATAATATAAAAGTTGGAAGACATCAAAGTAAATGTTTGGTTGCATGGTGAGAAAAAGGAAAAATGTTTTGTTGCATGGTGGAAAAAGAAATAAAATAAAAAAAAGAATGTTTTTGTAAATCAAAATAAAATATAATATCCAATTTTAAAAGAAAACCAATGAGTTCTCGTTGATTTGAAATTATGATAATATAAACTAATTGGTAAAAAAAATGATAATTAATGATTAAAAGTGATAATAAGTTGAATAAATTGATAAATTGATTATATATTTAAATTTTAATTGAGAGAAAATAATGAAAATGATTAATATGAAAAATAAGGTGTATTGGTTTGGACCCTTTTGTATCTACATGCCCTATAAATTTTTTAATTGCTCAATTATGCCCTATATATTTTTTGTCTTTGTGTGTGTTGTGAAAAATGTTTGAAGTCTGTAAAGTAATTGATTACTTATAATAGGGATGTGAACTCATTTAGAATGTTTATGTGTCGTCTTGTGGATGTGGAATTGGATGGTAAAAATCGATATGTAGACTCGAACTGGAATCCAAAATCGGTGGCATAGAGAGGTTCCCAGTTGACCTCAATAGGGGACCTTCTCATTGTAATTAGAGATACGGAAGTGGGGTGTGTCGGGCAAAAGAGAGGGAATGAAATTGGAGATCGGACGAGGCGCTCCCCTTTGTTTGCATAGGCCGAATTTATCGCCGCGGACTACACTTCCTGTCGCGGTGTCTCAAAATTCTCACTTCCTGCCGTCTATTTATTTTGGGGTGCGGCTCGGGTCTTGTTTTTGGAGTATGACTTCTCCGACATTGGTTGGTCATCTTTCAGTTACTTCTATCTCTTCGGAGTTTATTTAGATTTTCTGCAAAAATGGTTCCTAAAATTATGAGAAGTTTTATAAATGCTTGTCCAAAATTAAAAACTGCCTCTTGTAGTTCGAAAATTTTATGAGCGGGCATGGTATAGATAAACAAGTAATTAATGAATAAAATTGGGATACATTTGTATGGTAGAACTAACATACAAAGGATGAAAATCAGATGAAAGATAGGGTATTGCCCCATGTTCTCCCATAATTTTGTAAATGGGGACTCTGAAATATTTGTTCGAACCTTATTAATTGTAGAATTTAAATGATTGGTAGGTTCGCAGTTCTCCTGTTTGATCGTTAATGGTTTTATTAGCGATATGTCGGTGGTAATTGATTTAGGTTGAGCTGTGTGATCGTTCTGACGTGGGTGGTGTAATTTTGGCATTGTTTGTGTTGTGTGTACGCTGTGCTTTATGTATGAATTCTGTTTTGCTTTGGGGCCTGTGTCGGTATTTTTACGTGAAGGTTGGTTGTATTCATCGATTCTTCTAGCGAATCGGCAGGTGGGGCAGGTTTTTACCTGTTTTGCGATGTCTTGTGTCATGTTCTGCCAATAATATTGTGAAGAGATGAGTTGGTGTAAGTTCGACGTTATTTGTATTTTGAAAAGCCGGATGTTGTATCCATTTATTAAATCGAATGGTCGTTGTGACTTTAGTAAAAAATGCTATTCAGTGATATTAGAGTGGAATTGAGTGAAAATGAGGCTTACGACGTGAACACGTGTTGAGTGGAGACGTGTCACAGGCGTGGTGAAAGGCGTCTGTGGCCTGAAATGAAGAGTTTTGTGGGGTGACCTGTGACACGAATCGAAAAAAAAAATTGTGAATGAAAAGGTGTCACGCGAAGTCCTTGTTTGTACAAAATCTAACCTGTTCTCACTATGAACAACAAATTTATTAAAGTCATATATCGAAATTTCTATTGTTAGTGTATATGGTACCTTTTAAGGTGAACATTTTTTTAGTGTTTTGGGTAGACGAGATGATTGTTACTAACGACGGTGCATGCGTTTGTTGGTGGTTGTCGTCTTTTGGCGCGAGTGTCGCGCTTGTTGGGCGGGTTGTGCGTGTTTGTTAGCGTGAAAACCGTCCTTTGGATGGATGTTGTCGGTGTATTGTTGTTGCGAATGTCGTGATTGTTGCTAAATACGTTTGTGGGATTGTTGTGAGGTACATTTTTATGGCGTGGCGACGTATGGTCATGCATGGATTTTGTGTGGTAAGTGTGTGAGCTGTACTGACACGTTTTTTTGGCATTATTGGAATTGTAGGTTGGAGTCGTGGTGGCTTTATATGTTGTGGGCATGAAAAGTTGCGTGGTGTGAGATTAGAATGGTGGCATGTAAATATTTGAGGTTTGGGCAATGAATGCAGGCAAGGGTTTCCATGTGTGAAAGCTTTGTGTGCTGTACGAGTCCTTTGGGACAGGTTTTGGTCTAGCCCGTGCGTGCATTCATTGAGTACAAGGTTAGATACATGATTAAAGGGGTAGGTAGGTTAGATAGAGTTCAAAGTCAATTCTTGACGCCATAGGGGGGTGCCTACCTTAGTCTCGAAAAGTCTGCTCGGCTGGGGTGTCTCTGGCTTGACTTGGTTGTTGTGGACTCGGGACTGGTGATTTTGGGACTGCTTGCACCGTCCGCACTTTTTCGTGGGCCGTCGGGACTGGTCGATGTCGGCATTCGCTGTGCCAGTGCCTCGCGCCGCAGAACTTGCAGTTGGACGGCGGAAGAGGTGCATTCCATGCACCTGGGCGTCGGGGTGTGCTGTGATACGGGTACGGCATGGCGGTGGATGACTCCTCGGTGGTCGGTGTCCGGTCTCGGTGACACTTGCCTGGGGTGGTGGCACGTGCGTCGGCTGCCGCGCTCATCTCGCCTTTCGGTCGGCGGGGGGTGTGGGCTGCTCCGGGGGTGGCGCTACGGAACGTCGTTTGTAGTTGAGTGGACCTTGCTCCTTGAAGTGCGGCGGTCAGCTGCAAAATTATTGTCGCCAGGGTGTGTTTTGTCGCTTCGCTCGTTGCCAGTTTCTTCCCTCTTTCTTTCGTAGGGTTGTCCGTTTTTACGCCTATGGGATCCTGATTAAGCTCCATAATCTTTATCCTGTCGACTCTGTGTAATATATGATCCAAAGTTATTACACTGTTGTAGAATCCTGTCGACTCTGTGTAATGTAATCCAAAGTTATTACACTGCAATATTTGATGTATTACACTGTTGTAGTATCCTGTCGACTTAACCGTTCTGTGACAATATCGTTGCGGAATTTCTTGTTGTTTGATTTGAATGGTGAGGATTGGTTGAAACGCAGTCGTTTGAGTGGAAGTTGAAGCATACAGTTAGGAATAATCAGGACACGTGATGGGGTTTGAAAATAAAAGGCAACTGGGTTGGAGGAAAGAAAGCTTGAGAAGAGCGGAGCGGGTTTTGATTGTTAATTATTTGATCACATGGCGGTGATTGTACTTAGCTGTGGGATGAGCAGAGGGAGAGAGGTCTAGAGCAGATGTCACCTTGTTGGAAGCCAAATCACAACTGACTATTCTTGCCTTTCGATTTAACACCACGAGTTGTCTTCCTTCCCATTGGTCGAAGGATGGGACGTGCCCGTTTTCCTATTGGTTGACCTACTTAGTGGTTGCTTCCTAATTGGACCGGCGGCTGCTTTGATGGAAGATACGCCCGGCCTGGGTCAGGAAGTATCGTGTTAGTTCGACTCTATTTTACTTCCGCGGTATCAAATACGTCCGGTCTTGCCAGGAAGTATTGGGCGTCTCTATACTAATATAACTTCTGCGGATACTAGATACGTCCGGGCTTGCCAGGAAGTATTGACTGTACAAGTTATTTATACTTGTGCCCGCTTTTAGCCGGCTTCCTATGTCTTGTTGCTACTTCCTTTCCTCCAGTTACCTCATTCTTTATTAAATCTTTGAAAATCATACATTGTACATGCATAGTGGGTCGGGGGGCATATAATTATATACAAATTATGACATTTATATTCTAATAATTTTAAATCCACAGATTCTGTGATGTATATATCGTAATATATAACTTATCATCATTCTGTTGTTGACTTGTAATTTTGCATCTACTCCGGTGTAATATAATAAAAGTCCATTTAAATAAATAAGGCTAAAATCTATATCTACTTTTTAATCAGCCTAAATACATCACAATTATACCTTCAACTACAAAAATCCATCTAATCCAACTATACAACACATTCTTCAAAATGAAGGAGATTTCAATCTCCGAGATTCCGACGTCCTGACACTTAGGAACTCATCACCCAACAGCTGCAGGATCTGTCACCTCTACTCCACCAACGTTCTATCTGTAAATAGCCAGGATATGGTGACTCGAATGTAACACCTGTAAACTGAGATACGAAATAAATAAATCTTCTTCTTTCTTATCTCCACTCAATCATATTGCCACGTGGAAAATTAGGGAAGACAAAAACTTCAGGAGGAAACAAAATTTATTTCAGGGAAGGACGTACTAAGAATTGTAAACAAAAGATAAGCCACGAGGGAAATTTACAGAGTCGCCAGATATAAAACATAAAATGACCACTCTGTTAAATAAAAAATAATAAAATTAAGAAATACTATGTTACATAAATAAAATTAATAAATACTATGTTACAATATTAAGGTATCAAGCTTGTAAAGCTTGAGACTTGAAATAAATTAATTAATTATTAAATTTATGATATAGTAGAAAAATGATAAGATACAATTTGAATAATAGATTATAAACATAAGGCAATAAGATCAAATCCAAATAAATAGTGCGTGATGTTTCAGTAACAGCGTTGTAACCGAAACGTCAAACATTATTTATTTGAATTTAGTCATATTGTTGTTTTGTCATCTTCAATTGAAAGTCTTATTACCTTTTATGCAATTGTTTTATTTAAAAAAGAAGAATTCATGCCAAATAGGTTACATTTCTAAAATAAATCAAGGATATAAAAATGGATCGTAAGAACTTGTTCATGTAGTTTCACTGTATCGTATAAAGACAGTACAGTACCTAGTAAGTAAGAGGGCGACGTCGTGGTGATTGGGATGTGAATCATTCTTAGGTTGATCTCACTCTGCCAGTGACAGAAGTTACGTAAGATCTGGGATCCTTCGTCTCCAACCTCCAGATTGGCCTGTCGCACATTGTCAACATACACACATCAGCAAACATCATTCAATCCACATACTTCAAAGATAACAAAGAGTGTGGAAAAACAGTACAAAAGTGGAATATTACTGATATCAGGTAGATAAATTAAGAAAAAGACATTTCCTGATTGTCCAACTAAAAGTTGCTTATGGCTTGCGCCATCTATCGGAATAAATATCAACTAGTCGTTGCTTTTTAATCTACTTATATAATTGCCTTATTCTGTCTGTGTGAAGTTCACGGATAAATTTTGGTCAGAATGGATAAAATAAAAAAAAAGTGTCAAGGGATGGGAATTGAACCCACGACCTTCCGCTTACCGGGCAGATGCCATGACCACTAGGCCACATGACCACAATTTATAATTGTAACGAATAGTATTTGAATCAAAACATTCAATCGGGTAAAACACGGGCGTTGCCCGGGTCATTCGGCTAGTTATTTCATAATTGACCCAATACCATTATTTGGCTCTCTAATTAAAAAAAAAAAAGAAAAATCAATGATTATTTGATATTTAGTCTTAATATATAATGGCTCAAGACATCAGTAATTTTTAGTGTCACAATCCGGAGATGCATTTTTTTTTCCTTCTTAAAGCTAGTTTTATTTTATTTCGACTTATAGAGCGCTATGTCCCCCTAGGGACACTTGTACTGCAAAGGTTAGCTAAATATTGAAAGAGAGGAAAGAAAGAAAGATATTTGAAATATGTACGAGAATTAGTATACAAGTTTTAGTTAGATGAAAAGAGAAAAATATCAACACATTTGAAATATAAAATGAAAGGATTTAAAAGCACTGGTGGATTAAATTGGCGAAACCGCTAGGAGGGTTCAGCACTGATGACCCAAACCCTCCCAATATATTTTTCATCGCAGTAAGGGCAGTAGAAGTTTGTATTATGTATAAAAGAAACATTCGTGCTTTTAAATCCTTTCATTTTATATGTATAGATGGCGCGTTATTGCTTTGTGTACATTTGAAATATGTACTAGAATTATTTGCAAGTTTTAGTTAGATGAAAAAATAAAAATATCAACACAATTGAAATATGTACAAAAATTATAATTATTAAAGGTAGTTAGGTTAAAGTTAGGTTACATAACCACCTGGGAGCTGATATTGTCTAGTAGCAGGATCCGAACCAACACGATGTTAATGGCATTTCCAATGCTGGCGTCACGGTATAGCCCCGACACCTGGACACATATGGTCTCTCTGAGTAGTCCTTTTTGTGTTTCGAATAAAAATTTCCGTTGTTTGTTATTCACAGAAACAGCACGTTCTTCCTTGAAAGAACGTTAGCACTGTTTTATTATAGCGAAATAAAACGATGATTGAAGAGGAGTATGTTATACTCTTACTATCTTATAGGGGGTCGGTGGAAGGCTGGTTAAACCGTTTGGTTTTCGACCACTAGGACCCGGGTTCGATTCCCGCATTGGACACTTTTTTCTGTTAAAAAAAATGCTCCAATGGCCCCCGATTCTTGCAAAAGTCCAACCCCACCAGCGAGTGCAAGTAACCAAACGGGGCTCTGGCACATTTGTAAGTGCAAAGTCGAACTACTTTTCACATGTGTAGACATGTGGTGCGCTTACAGTAAAAGCAGTCGCTAACTACCCACCATGATTATCATGGCCTGTACCACGTGTACTGGGGATAAAAAAAAATCTTATACAAACTTTATTAGCAAACTTTCATGCGTTCTTCTACAAGCTTTACGATGACTGAATAGAAAGAAGTAAGAGATGAGTATTAATAGGATATTTTTGCATACGATAAAAAATATGGTATTTATAAAAAAAATAAATGAAAGAGAAAAGTGAAAACGTAAATTTTGTATATACAGAAATTAATATGCAAAATATGTTTTAAGGACTGTTTTATTATACAGTAAACTCTCCTATAACGCGATTAATGTGTTCCGTGTTGTATGAAATCGCGTTATAGGAATTCGCGTTGTACGAAATAAAACTTGTATAACGCGAATGTTGTTAGGGTAAATTATTTTATTTTATAACGCGTTATACGAAAATTCGTGTTGTATAAATAAATTTGTCGCAATTTTTTTTATCGCGTTGTACGAAATCGCGTTGTAAAAACTCGCGTTAGAGGAGAGTCTACTGTATTGTGACGAAGAAATAATTTATATTTGATTATTTAATTTAATTATTCAATGATAATATTTAAAACAGATTTTTATTACTTTATAGTTGTAAAATCATCATTTATGTTGTGTAGCTTGCTTGCTCGATATTCTCTAGTTGTAGATAGTTTGGTTGATAATTGTCGACTAGACGTACTGACGTCATCAATAAATACGTTTATATCTTAAGATATTCCAAGATTTGATTTCTAAGCTACATCATCATTATGTAAGGACCAGTCAACAATTATGTGGTACACTTACAGTAAAAGCAGTCGCCTACCTCTACCCAGCATGATTAGCATGGCCTGTACCACGTGTATTAGGGATAAGCAAAAAAAAAACTGATTTCTTGGCAGAAACTGATGACGTGAAAAAAAAACGTGATCGACTTCAACAATCGACTTTGAGACGAAGAGTAAAGCCAGTTCAAAATTTCTATCTTACTACCTATGTAAATAACACAAGATGATTATTAACTTACCCAATTGGGAGAATCTGTATGGGGCATGTCCCTAATAAAGGCTTTTGTGTTTGTGTGTGATTTCTACGCTACAATATTGTCAGGAGGACAGAGTATTCCCTCTTATTTGGACTGGACCAACCGGTCGGGGTAAACAGTGGCGCCACGGAAAAGGAGGAAAGATCTCAGTTCTCCCCTCTTGCTCTAACGGCTGGGTCGGTTTGGCTCATGTACATAGTAACTCTTATTTTATATTTAAAATCTCGCATATAACTCATTAAATAAATATTTAAAGTAATTCGAAGGCCTAGTTAATTATTTTTCCTCGCGACAATATTCATTAACGTTATAGGTTGATATAAATGACTATAAAAAAATTAAGAATTCTATTTTTTTTTTTTTAGATAATACATATTTAAGGAAGGAATTGTATATACGCCTGTGTGGTGTGTATATAATTGCTTGGAAGTGGTACTTCTAGGTCTTCTGTTGAAGGACATATTGGCCAGAAAGCTTGAGAAATAAAGGATAGTTAAAAGATACCTGGCATTGGATTGATTATTGATTTTGTTAAATTGTAAAATCAGGAATTAATATGTATTATATATGTAATGTACTTACAGTTTCTGGCAAGAAACAGTTAAAGATATCAGTTTTTTTTTTTTGCTTATCCCTAGTACACGTAGTACAGGCCATTATAATCATGGTGGGTAGTTAGCGACTGCTTTTACTGTAAGTACACCACATGTCTACATATGTGAAAAGCGGTTCGACTTTGCACTTACAAATATGTCATAGCTCCGTTTGGTTACTTGCACTCGCTGGTGGGATTGGAATTTTACAAGAATCGGGAGCCATTTGAGCATTTTTTTAATCAGAAAAAAATGCTCAATGCGGGAATCGAACCCGGGTTGTAGTGGTCGAAAACCAACGGTTTAGACCATCCTTCCACCGACCACCTAAAGATATCAGTAAAACCTCCCAGCTGTAATCTCACAACTCCCTGGCTCAACAACTCTGTGACCGAGATATTCCATTAAACTACTCCTCTCGTAAAAAACTTCCACTTTATTATGATCCAACTTGTGGGATTAAGAATACTTCTCATGTTTTATTTCTATAAACGTCGACTCATTCTCACTCTCCACAAAAAAACTTACCTCAAAGCTTTTTTTAATATATATTTTACAATGGAAGCTTTCGAGTTTTGATCTTTCTCCAACCTATAGTTGGATTCAATTAAATTTAAGAGTAGGCAGAGCCTAAAGGTTTGAATAAAATATTTTGCCTAAAAACGTAAAACTCTAATTTGAGTCAAAAGGCGATCCATCAATTAAGTTTACATAAAAGAGCGTACCTGGATGTATATAATATATTATTATCAATAATTATTTTTGACCAATGACAAATTTGTTTTCATGTGATCTACAAGAATTTGTAAATTAAATTTACGGTGCAATAAATTGATAAGAGAGAGCAATCTCTCGAAATATTTTGAGATTTTTTTTTCTTTATAGATCCAGGTACGCCATTTTATATAAACGTAAAATCTAAGTTTTTTAAATATAATTTCGATCTAACAAAGTCATCACAGTCAGTACAGGTCTATCTCACCATATTCATCAGTCAGTACAGGTCTATCTCACCATATTCATCAGTCAGTACAGGTCTATCTCACCATATTCATCACAGTCAGTACAGGTCTATCTCACCATATTCATCAGTCAGTACAGGTCTATCTCACCATATTCATCAGTCAGTACAGGTCTATCTCACCATATTCATCACAGTCAGTACAGGTCTATCTCACCATATTCATCAGTCAGTACAGGTCTATCTCACCATATTCATCACAGTCAGTACAGGTCTATCTCACCATATTCATCAGTCAGTACAGGTCTATCTCACCATATTCATCAGTCAGTACAGGTCTATCTCACCATATTCATCACAGTCAGTACAGGTCTATCTCACCATATTCATCAGTCAGTACAGGTCTATCTCACCATATTCATCACAGTCAGTACAGGTCTATCTCACCATATTCATCAGTCAGTACAGGTCTATCTCACCATATTCATCAGTCAGTACAGGTCTATCTCACCATATTCATCAGTCAGTACAGGTCTATCTCACCATATTCTAACAGTCAGTACAGGTCTATCTCACCATATTCATCAGTCAGTACAGGTCTATCTCACCATATTCATCACAGTCAGTACAGGTCTATCTCACCATATTCATCACAGTCAGTACAGGTCTATCTCACCATATTCATCACAGTCAGTACAGGTATATCTCACCATATTCATCAGTCAGTACAGGTCTATCTCACCATATTCATCACAGTCAGTACAGGTCTATCTCACCATATTCATCACAGTCAGTACAGGTCTATCTCACCATATTCATCAGTCAGTACAGGTCTATCTCACCATATTCATCAGTCAGTACAGGTCTATCTCACCATATTCATCACAGTCAGTACAGGTCTATCTCACCATATTCATCACAGTCAGTACAGGTCTATCTCACCATATTCATCAGTCAGTACAGGTCTATCTCACCATATTCATCACAGTCAGTACAGGTATATCTCACCATATTCATCAGTCAGTACAGGTCTATCTCACCATATTCATCAGTCAGTACAGGTCTATCTCACCATATTCATCAGTCAGTACAGGTCTATCTCACCATATTCATCACAGTCAGGATGTAGGTCTCGATGTCCTCATCGGCATAGTAGTCCACCATTAGGCGGTCCGCCACCACCAATGTCTCCACGTTTTTCTCCCAGCTGGAGACGGACCTCCTATGTCTGTCAGATATCCTCTTCGGCTTGATGGTACTTTCCCGGTGGTCTGGAGCGGCAAGGGCAGGTTGGAATATGGATAAATATTGGATATTTCCTAGAGTATAGATCAGCAGGAATGGGTAGTGGGTAAAACAGATTACCATGACAGAGAAAGAAGTTGGCGTTGGGATGCGGTTTACAGTGGAGAGGTTTGGGTCGAAAGACGAGTTACAGTGGAAAGGTAAGGCGGGTTACAGTGGAGAGGTTGGTTCGGGTTACAGTAGAGAAGTTGGGGTCTGAAGACGAGTTACAGTGGAAAGGTGAGGCGGGTTACAGTAGAGAAGTTTGGGTCTGAAGACGAGTTACAGTGGAAATGTGAGGCGGGTTACAGTAGAGATGTTTGGGTCTGAAGACGAGTTATAGTGGAAAGGTGAGGCGGGTTACAGTAGAGAAGTTTGGGTCTGAAGACGAGTTATAGTGGAAAGGTGAGGCGGGTTACAGTAGAGAAGTTTGGGTCTGAAGACGAGTTACAGTGGAAAGGTGAGGCGGTTAACGGTAGAGAAGTTTGGGTCTGAAGACGAGTTACAGTGGAAAGGTGAGGCGGGTTACAGTAGAGGAGTTTGGGTCTGAAGACGAGTTATAGTGGAAAGGTGAGGCGGGTTACAGTAGAGAAGTTGGGTCGGGTTACAGTAGAGGAGTTTGGGTCTGAAGACGAGTTATAGTGGAAAAGTGAGGCGGTTAACGGTAGAGAAGTTTGGGTCTGAAGACGAGTTACAGTGGAAAGGTGAGGCGGGTTACAGTAGAGAAGTTGGGTCGGGTTACAGCGGGGAGAGTTTGAGGCGGGTTACAGTGGAGAGA
>CP092871.1:15586614-15670411 GCA_030710605.1 Cordylochernes scorpioides
AAATCTGTTTGCAAAATACATTGAATACCATTAGTTTTTCCATTGCAGTAAAGGAAGTAGAAATTGTTTATTTTTAAAATGAATCATACGCGTCTATAATAGTTTCGAACATTGAATATCCTTTATAACAAATCTCATAATGAAAAACTCCATAAAACCTATAAATTTTCAGAAAAAAATCATATTTGCAGGTTAAAATTATTAAAATAAGTTATCGCGTCATCCTTTCATACTTTTCGTTAGAGGTTGGTGGAAGGTTGGTCTAAACCGTTGGTTTTCGACCGCTATGACCCGGGATCGATTCCCGCATTGGGCACTTTTTTCTGATTGAAAGAAAAATGATCCAATGGCCACCGATTCTAGCAAAAGTCCAACCCCACCAGCGAGTGCAAGTAATCAAACAGGGTTCTGGCACATTTGTAAGTGCAAAGTCAAACTGTTTTTCACATGTGTAGACATGTGGTGCACTTACAGTAAAAACAGTCGTCTACTTCTACCCACCATGATTTTCATGGCCTGTAGTTCGTGTACTAGGGATAAGCACAAAAAGAAGTGCAAAATCAAGGAAGAATCTTTAATCTTTTATCCTTATATCTATAAAAATGAACTCTAAAATCGATGTTTGTTATCGCGTTGCGCAAAATCTACAGAATCAATCATTATGAAATTTCTCATGTAGGTAGCTGAAGATTTCGTTTAACATATAGGCTATTCAAAAAACTAAAAAGGTTAATGTGTTTTTTTTTTTTTTTAATATAAAACCAAAAATAGTTAGTTCCAGCATTTTACCGCTTGGGCGCAGCACTGGTCGCGACGATAAATGAATTTGATTGGTTAATAATTTACACGTAGTTTGTTTACACGAATAATGTTAGTTTGTTTACACGATGAATGTTTTTAAAAGGTAAGATTATCCAATCGCCGTAAAATTTTAGGAAGTTATATACTATACTACTGGGAAGGTTTCTGGTTTGAATTTGATTTGAAATAAATATTCAATGCAATTTTATTTGCAAATTTATCTACTTTCACTCGCAAGCAGCGCCTCTCGCGGCATCTGGTGAAATTACCTTTATAAATTGTAAAAATTCTGAAATGTAATCCAAGTATAATAAATTCAATATTTAATTGGAGGATTTAGTAATATAATATTCCAATGACGTAAAAAAAACTTGGCATTTCAATATTAATATATATTTAAAGAAAATATCTTATTTATAATTTAATAAATGTTTTCAAAATATCATGTGTTTCAAAAATATATGTAAACGCATATAACAATATTATATATGTTTATAAATCTAAAAATAGGTGGATTGGATGTTTTCTAGAATCGTTTTAACAAATGTTCGTTAGGAAAACTTTTACTCGAGTAAAACCCGGGCGAAGCCAGGAACATATATATATGTGTTTGTAATAAATGATTATGACAATATTGCTGTATCATGCTTGATTGACACAAACAAAATTCTTTAGAGGAATATTCACTAAAGCAGACCACGGGCGAAGCCAGATAATAATTTTTAGTAGGCATGAATAAAATCTACCAGCGAAACATTCACTCGAGCAGAAGACACACGTAGCCAGGTCATCTCTATATATAAAATAGCGTTTCTCGGCCTTTTGGCTATGATCATGTAGTATATCTCTAGATATTTTTATTTATAAATATCTTTTTAAATATCTATTCAGTAGAGAGAGAGGATATGTTTGCTCGAAAAATATATTTTATATATTATATAAATATTAAACGTAACGAATATTATTATCATTATTATCATAATATTCTGTGTGTTCCGGAAAATTATTATCAATAATATTCGTTAGGCAAACTTTCACTCGGATAAAACCCGGGCGAAGCCGGGTACACATCCGCTAGTACCTATATATTTTTCATTCCTAGAGCCTTGAAGAAAAATAAAATATATATGATTAAATTCAACATATATATACAGTGAAACTTGGTTAATTCGTACGTCTCTAATTCGAATATTTATCTTGGTCCCTTTTATTCAAAACGTTTTTATATTCAAATTTTTGGATATTTCGATTTTTTTTTGGTCCCTTGGGCTTCGGATTATCCAAGTTCGACTGTATTTATATTATAAATAAAAATATTTTCTGCTGATTTTGATTTCTTGAGTATTATGCTATGGAATTATTTTCTGGTTATTTTTAGTACTAAATGGTATTGAGCCACAACACCGGTTTTATAAAAATTCAGACAAAAGCTAACAATCTGTATACCATGGTTTCAGGCTATGACCCTCATCAGTACAGGGGCGGCTTCAATTTCATAACATCCTATGAGAGAAGTTATCAAATCGCTCAAATTTGCCAAATAAGTGTTTAAACTGGTGAAGTGACAAGGGCCTATAAAAAATCTTCGAATTGATTCTCATCTGCATCTAAACACCTATATCATCTCGATTCCCATTCATAGCATTTTTTTATTGTCGTCTTTTTTCAAGACGCTGTGGAATTTCTGTGAATTTTTCTATTATGTCTTCTTGAGACACTCAGATCAAAAGACATTTTTATTTTACTCTTTAGGAAAAAGTTACTTATGGCTAAATATGATGAGTATGACACCAAAAGAAATGTGAGGATTCTATTCCCAGACGAAATATTCTAAGTAGCAACAGACGAATAGGAATACGAATTGGCGTTGGTTGGGAAACCCAAAACTTGCAAAACTTCCAATTGCAGAATATCGTGAATAATGGAATGGAAGAAATCCCACCTAAGGACCTGTTATCACCCAAGGATCTGGAAGGACAATTTATTACTTCTGGCAATATTTCTCTCATATTTGGTCGGTGTTCTTCTGTTTTCTTCTCTGTATATCTACCTATTCTTGGATTGAGCTTCGTCCCTTTGTAAAACGGCTATATCATTCATAAACTAAAGTTTTCTTTAAGCAGAATTACTTTAGAAGTATTAACAACGTTTCTATAACTGGAATTTTTATTTTTATTCATAAACGAATGCATATCCGTTTGTAAAAAAAAAAAACAATAAAGCCCCATCTATATATAACAAATGAAAACATTAAGACGCGAATGTTTCTTTTCACAAATAAATCAAATGTCTACTATCCTTACTGCGATGAAAAAATATTGGGATAGCTTGGCTCATCAGTGGTGAACCCTCCCAGCGGTTTCGCCAATTCAATCTATTAGACCGCTTCTTTAGAGTTCTAATGCTGTATTTGATAATTTTGCTTATATATGCTATACTGAGGGGTGGAATCTTAGAAATAGTATTTTAGCAAACTATGGACATTTTACTGTCCTAATAGTTTATTTCCATAGTTTAATAAAATACCATTTCTAAGATTCCATCCTTCAGTGTAGCATATATAAGCAGAATGATCAAATACAGTATTAGAGCTCTAAAGAAGCGGTCTAATAGATTAAATTGGAGAAACCTCTGGGAGGGTTCACCACTGATGAGCAAAGCTCTCCTAATATTTTTTCATCGCAGTAAAGACAGTAGAAGTTTAATTTATTTGTGAAAATAAACACTCGCGTCTTAATGTCTTCATTTGTTATATCCGTTTTTCCAAAATTTTAGCCATCAGAAAATCGCGGAAAAAGCAGACTTCTAACATTCCTACTTTTTTATTGTCATTTCTACTACACATTACATATAACTAGAATAACATTTAACGGGTATTTACATTACGTTACCTCCTTGGGCCAATATAAACGTGTATTTAGAAACATTTGCCCGAGGAAACAGGACCACAGCAGTCGGCGATTCCCACACCAGTTCCAGACGGGAAACAGGCGAAAGTGGCATTTATTGGCGGACGTTGTAGGTGTTTTCAGGCCCACATACGCGACAATATTATAATGTTATAAGGTTTTTGGTTATTTGATTGTTGGGTGTATAATCTTGTGTAATTCGAGATAACCACATTGACAGTGTTACATACCACAATACCCTCGCAGAACTCAGCTGTCTGGTCGTACTTCAGTCGGCATTGATGATTGGCGTCGTACATGGCCCCCGGGGGTAGACGGGGCAGGGGGAACTCATGGCCCGTGGGGGGGTCATCCAGACAGTGACTCCAGTCTTGGCTGCTGTCACCCATACAACACGGCCCTCCTAGATACCTCGTTAGTTTTGTACATTCATACATAGCTGACCTATATCTCTGGTATCTATTTTACAACTACCCATTTCAACATAACCTTTTGTTTTATTATTATTATCCCTAGTACACGTGATATAGGCCATGATAATCATGGTGGGTAGAAGTAGGTGACTGCTTTTACTGTAAGTACACCATATATCTACACATGTGAAAAGCAGTTCGACTTTGCACTTACAAATGTGCCATAGCCCCGTTTTGGTTACTTGCACTCGCTGGTGATGTTGGACTTTTGCGAGAATCGGGGTCTATTGGAGCATTTTTTTAATTCAGAAAAAAAGTACCCAATGCGGGAATCGAACCCGGGTCGTAGCGGTCGAAAACCAATGGTTTAGACCATCCTTCCACCAACCCCCTCAACATAACCATTAAATATGTCATTGATAATCAGTCTAATATATCAGATTATCCCATAAATAATGTCCGTTTGGAAGCGACCAATTAAATACACCATATCTAAGCCAAAAATGAGTTTATTTTAACAAAAATAAGGCATCATTAGAATCACAGCACTTTAACCAACGTGATGGTAACATTTTAATACTATTTTCATAAAATTCTGGTTGTCTTGAGGCCAAAGATTCCAAAAAGGCGTTTTCCACATTTCTCCAGTTGTTCAGCCGTTTACCATGAAAAAAGATTATCCAAATGCTTGAAAAAATGGAAATCTGTAGGGGAAAGGTGAATAAGAAGGGTGAACTTCATAACCTAATTGAGCAAAATTTTGTTGGGTCGTGAATGAAGAGATGAAGAAGCGAAGTGTCAATCTATGAATACAACAGCCTGACTACCAGAAGTTATCTTTAAAAAATCTGATTTCAAGTGCGTACAGTATCATCAACATAATATAGAATTACAACACACAGTTCAATATAAAGTTACAGGATTATGATATTCATCGTACCAAAAAAAAGTCATCTCTCCTTTTAAATGTTCATCAGAACGATGCATTATGTATCACCCTAGTTCAGGGGTCGGAAAACTGCGAGCCACATACAGCTCTTTGGATGTGAAACTGCAGTTCTTTATATAGTTCCACTAGCCGAATGACCCGGGCAACGCCCGTGTTTTACCCGATTGAATGTTTTGATTCAAATACTATTTGTTACAATTATAAATTGGCGCCTTAAATAAATGCATATTTTAGTTAATAACTATAGCCTATGTGCTTTATCTGTCTATGTACTGTTGGCTTCCGTAGGCGTCTCTTACTGGGAAAAAGAAAGAGAGGATTCCATTTGGTTATTAACTAATATATGCATTTATTTAAGGAGCGACCCGCTCCAACACAATAGTTACAGAAATGGGGGGGGGGGGGGGGCAAAGGTGGCGTGATCGTAGCCAACCAATAGGAGAGCGCCATTCCAAAAAAAAAGCAAACGGTGACAGAGATGAAAACTGAAGAATTGATTAAGAACGCTTGACGCTCGTAACTGTATATTGAATAAATAAATATTATTTATGTGAGTACTATTTATTGTTGGCAAGAAAAATAATGTGTAGCTCTTTAAAAACTTTGAAATTTTGTAAATTGTAAATGTTGACTCTTCCGACTCAAAATTTTGCCGACCCCTGACCTAGTTTAAAAAATTTTACTACTGATGACAAAGAATGCGCCTAACTGGTGTTGTGGATCATTCTTTATCATCATTAGTAAATTTCTTTAATACAGTGATCCACAGTGCCATTGTTCTGATGCACATTTGAGGAGATAGCTGCCTCTTTTGGTACATGAATATCATACTCCTGCAACTTTATGTTGTATATATAACATATGGTATGATAGATTAAACTGGCTAAACCGCTGGAAGGATTCACCACTGATGAGCCAGGCCCTCCCATTAATTTTTCCATTGCAGTAAGAGCAGTATACATTATTTATTTTTTTAAAGAATCATACGCGTCTATAATAGTTTCGAATTTTCATAACAGATGGCGCGCTAATGTATCATAACATGAATACCATGCTCCCGAAACTTTATATTATATATATATTATATAATCTAAAATGCAAATATTTTATATTTTAAAACATATATTTTATTTTCATTCATTGACTGTTCTACATTTTTTAACATACCTTTAGAATATAACACTTTGAATATTTGTTGTAAATATGTATAGTTAACCTACCTATTTTTTAATTCACAGAATATAGAATTCATTTTATAAATTCTATATTACCGTGAAATATGGTTTTATGTGTGGTTTGCTTTAGATAATTCAGGGTGAAAGCTACTTGATAAGTAAATAATTATATTTCCTTTTTCACGACTGCGCCTTCAATTCTCTATCTTTTTCAACAACAAAACAAAATATCCATTACATATATATATGTTATATTAAAATATTATTCTATTTAAAATTATATTTCATAGATACAATACTGTTAAATCGACCGCCAGAGGTCACGCTTACTCTATAAAAATTCATTGTTGTTCTTTCCCGATGGCCGGCTCAAATCTTTTGTACATTATGTAAATAAGTTTTCATTTTTTATTCTTACGCCTTAAGCCAGGCATTACTTTTACCAAATTATGTCTTTTTTTATATATTCCTTTAACTCAATTAAATTACTGATCAAAACTATTTTTCATTATCATTCTTTAAAGATTTCAACCACGACTGCATTTCCATACCATAATCATCAACATGATCTAAATTCAAGCAGAAAATATCTTTTCTTTATATAAGATTTATATATATAACACGATAAAAATTCATTAATAACATCCGACAAGTTTAAAATCAAAAATATAAAACTGAAAATTATCTTACACAACACACATAACAATTTGTTGTTGGCGTCCCAACAAACCAAATAAAGCTAATTTAACATATTTTCCATTTACACAAATCAATATAACAAAAACCTAACACACAGATTTGGCGAAAATAAATAAATACAATTCATTTATTATTAATGAGTCACTAATTTCCAATAATTATCGGCCAAGCAATTAGGGGCGTTCCACAAAATTCCAATAGATAAGTTAAATATGTCCATATTAAAGAGATGGAAGTTTTCTTTGTTTCTAAGATTGAATAATTTGGCAGACACAAAGCTTAATTAGTGGTCGCCATTTTAATTTCTGAGGTAATCAGGGTTTATCTTATATATGATATATCATGGTGTTGTAAATGAAATCCTTCAGCAATAGTTCTCCAATAATCCTCATCTCTGAACTAACTATTAGATTTAGAAAGACCTGGCTCATTATAGTTGGTAAATCTCTTTCAAACAATAATACCAATTTATATATAAAATGAAAGGATTTAAAAGTACGAATGTTTCTTTTATACATAATACAAACTTCTACTGCCCTTACTACGATGAAAAAATATATTGGGAGGGCTTGACTCATCAGTGGTGAACCCTCCCAGCAAGTTTCGCCAATTTAATCCACCAGATCGCTTCTCAGAGTTCTAATACTGTATTGGACGATTCTGCTTATATACGCAGCACTGAAGGATGGAATCTCAGAAATGGTTTTCAAGAAAACTATGGACATAAGCTTATAGGACAGTAGAATTACATTCAAATATTTACATCGAGCAATGCTCTTCCGCAAACAATAAAGACAAGGTCATTAGGAATAAATTAACACAAAGCAATAAAGCGCCATCTATACATATAACCAATTTATATAACCACATCGTTACAACTATTGTATTGTATATTTGGTTATAGAGTCTGAATTTTGAAGCCTTTTTTTCTTAATGATGGTGTTTAACGAAAATATGCAAATAATTTATATGGGGTTATCTTATAGCTCCATGTGATATATCATGGTGCTGTCAATGAAATCATTCAGAAATAGTTCTCTAATAATCCTCTCATCTGTGAATTTAATATTAGGAAGATTTAGAAAAGCCTGGCTCATTAGTTAGTAAATTTCTCTTTCAACACTATTATCAATTTTAATAACCTCATCCTTACAACTATTGTATTGATTATTCTCTTGTGTATGAAAAAGTGAAAGTTATATAAGCTTATGATTTTGCATTGTTTTAAAAATGAATCGATGTTGGTTCCATATGTTTGAATTGAATATTACACCTTAGTTCTACATATATTTTATTGCTTAAAAGTGAACACAACAAAACAAAAAAGAAAAACTACAAAAAAATTGCAAATGATTTGATAACTAACAAAGGAAAAAAACAATAATAAGGAAAAGCTGATGATGATAAAAATTGAATATGTCTGTCAGAAAAATGCTTCTATGAATTAAAAATAAGAATAATTACAAAATTAACATATAAACTTCAAACACTCTGCTTATAGAGTCTGAATTTTGAAGCCTTTTTTCTTGGTGATGGTGTTTAACGAAAATATGCAAATATGGATGAAAATTCTATCGGAAGGATATTGATCCATAAAAATTATGGTCACATCTCGATGTTTCGAAATTACCTGACAAAGGTGGTTAGTCTGAAACCATTGTATCCACGAAGGCGTTCTGAATTTTCCAAAAACTGATGCTCTGTGTTTGTCACCGATCCGAGTCCGATAGTAGGCCGAGATGGTCGATAGATATCTCATTTGCGTCTATTTTGATGGTAAAGGTGACTTTTTATCCTAATTGATCTATATCTTCCTGGCAAAATTTTCATCTATATTATGGCCATAGAATTTGCCTATCTCCCAGGGTCTGCAACGTTTTGAGTCAGAAAAGTCAAAAATTACAATTTACAAAATTTCAAAGTTTTTAAAGAGCCTCAAATTGATTTCTCGCCAAAAATAAATAGTACTACGCTTGTTCGGCGGTACATATACTAAAATTGGAACGATACAAAGAAGATTAGCATGGCCCCTGCGCAAGGATAACACGCAAAATCGTGAAGCGTTCCAACAATAAATAGTACTACGCTTGTTCGGCGGTACATATACTAAAATTGGAACGATACAAAGAAGATTAGCATGGCCCCTGCGCAAGGATAACACGCAAAATCGTGAATGGCTCGCAAGCCTCAGTTTGCCGACCTCTGGGGTCTAGCCAATTAATCAGCTAAACACTTCTTTGGCAAATTCTGATGATTTTTTACCCCTTGTGGATCTCATGGAATCAAACCACTTGAACTGAAGAAGGTCATGGTCTTCAGGTTAGCGGTTCGTATGTTTCTGATATTTCAATGCATCTGTTTATGCTTTTTTGCTGTTTGGTTATCATATATTCTATTAAAAGTCTTTGGTATTTACTATGGATATTGTCATAATATACTATAGGTTGAGAAAATTTGAATGTATGGCCTGTTGTATTGTATTGTTTATTCTTCTTATAGAGTTTAAATTGTTGTAGCTTTGTCACATTGTTGTAGCTCTAGTTTGAGGAGAAATTCAATTAATGATGCTTAGTTTTAGTGTCTATTTTGAAGACACACGAGATAACTAAGTGTGAACAAAATTGTCTTTGTCTACTTAAAAAAAAAAAAACAGAAGACCAACGACATCAAAGACATTCCACTTCCTTAAGTTTTGTTCATGAGTGGATATGACCTACTTCCATCTATAATATTGTAGCTTAGAAATCAAGTCTTTGTATATCTGGGGATGTGAAAGTATTTATTGATGACGTCACGGCGACAAGTCGACAATTATTAACAACTAGCGGACGTACCCGGCTCCGCCCGGGTTTTACCCGAGTAAAGGTTTGTCTAACGAATCTTTCGATAAAGTGAACATTTTTCCCCGGTCCCTTGAAAAATACTCGAAAAGTTGAATAAAATCAATATTAATTGGTTCCCTCGGTAATTGGAAGTTAAAGGAATAGTATCTTGCCTTGGAATTGTATCATTATTCTTGTCTCAAATAAATTGCCGTGTCATCCTTAATTTTGTCTTTCCTAATTTTCTACATTACAAAATCATCGTATTATCATGATAATATTTAGAGCAGATTGTTGAATTATAACAGATAAATTAGAATATTTATCTTGATTATTTTAAAGCGAAAAGTTATTTCAAAAATTTTATTTGCTAGAAACCTTCCCAGTACTATACTAAATAACTTCCCAAAGTTTCATGGCGTTCCAATGAGTGGTTTGGTCAGGCATAAAGGACAAACAGACACACACACACATACATTCATTTTTATATATATAGACTCAACAAAACTATCTACAGCTAGAGAATCTTGAGCAAGCACGCAAAGAAATATTTTGATCATTATTTTATATTGAATAATAAAATTAAATTAAATCTGATGCACTAGCGCGCCATCTGTTATCAAAATTCGAAACTATTTTAAAGGCGTAAGATTCTTTTTGATATTAAACAAAAAGTCCATAGTTCTTCTAAAATACCTATTCAAAGAGTCTATCAACAGTATCACTATAAAAGTAAGTTCCAAAAATGCAATTCAACAGCGGTATGGTAGATTAAACTGGCGAAACCGCTGAGGGGGTTCACCATTGATGAGCCAGGCCCTGTCATTAGTTTTTCCATTGCAGTAAGGGCAGTAGAAATTGTTTAATATCAAAAATAATCTTACGCCTTAAAAATAGTTTCGAATTTTGTTGAATTAAATCTGTTTCCAAATATTTTCATTGAATAATTAAATTAAATAATAAAATATTTCTTCGCCACAATATTTATAGAAATATTGACTTCCTACTGTTTAATTATACTTTACTTAAGTTCCATCAATAGTCACCTCCATGTACAACTGCATATTTCATATTCAAGTCAAATTTATCTCCAACTCTACACTTCATTAATATTTAAAACGCTGCAAACTGGAATGGCGAAAATTGTGCGATGTGATTTCCTCAAATATATATAATTCTACAAAAATAGCTTTGCCCTACATTACGTGAATAGACTACAGATAGTTGATATTTTGCTAAAATTGAAGAAATATTCTCTTTAAAATATGCTTGAGGATTCAAACTGAGGAATTAGAGATTTCGGTAGTTCGAGAAATTTATGGGAAGAATATTTTCTAGATATTTGATGGCCGCATTTTTGTGCACTCAAGTCCCTCCTAAAAAGCAATTCAATGCGCATATATAAATAAATAAATCACATATAGACGCGGATGTGAAGGGTTTAGCAAGGAAGCAGCAGACTACAGAGTTCCATATTATCATCTTTATATTCACACATATTTACATATAAGGTGAGGGTCGGTGGAAGGATGGTCTAAACCGTTGGTTTTCAACCACTACGGTCCGGGTTCGATTTCCGTATTGGGCACTTTTTTTTCTGATTTAAAAGAAATACTCCAATGGCCTCCGATTCATGCAAAAGTCCAACCCCACCAGCGACTGCAAGTAATCAAACGGGACTCTGGCATATTTGTAAGTGCAAAATCGAACTGCCTTTCACATGTTTACATGTAGACATGTAGTGCACTTACAGTAAAAGCAGTCGCCTACTTCTACCTACCATGATGGCCTGTACCACGTGTACTAGGGATAAACAAAAAAACATATTAGGTTAAAGACATCTTTTAAAATATTGTCCTATCAAGATACGCACTTATCTTTAAATGTGAAAAAAATAAATAATTAATTAAAAAGGTCGGGTGTTGATATTAAAAACAAATTAGGTATATCCTGACCATTAACATGAGCTTTTTTTTAGATAGCAGAGCGCCATCTAGTGGAACAGAAATCAACTAAACGCTGGCAAAATATCAGGGAACAGGTTAAATCAACGTTTAATTTATTTCTCTTCCAATTGATGGCACTTTTTTTTTGTCATCTAAAAAAGTTCATGTTAGTAATCAGGATAGGCTTAATTTGCTTTTAATTTATCTTAAAGTGACCATCTGTGTGATCCCAGTGCAAATTTTACTTTATGTTCTATTTTCCATATAGTTTTGCCTTCCCACGTTGGCCTTACACTCATTGACAAAACTTAAGGAAGTTGTACCTGTATATCGGGATTCAGAAAATAACTCTGAAAGATGTTATAGTGACCTTTATTGAAGACACACGAGATAACCAAGTGTGTATACACTCATTGACAAAACTTAAGGAATTTATACCTTTTAGCATTTATATCAGGATTCAGACAATAACTCTGAAAGATGTTATAGTGACCTTTATTGAAGACACACGAGATAACCAAGTGTGTATACACTCATTGACAAAACTTAAGGAAGTTGTACCTTTTAGCATGTATATCAGGAATAGACAATAACTCTGAATGATATTATAGTGACCTTTATTGAAGACACACGAGATAACCAAGTGTGTATACACTCATGACAAAACTTAAAGAAGTTGTACCTTTTAGCATGTATATCGGGATTCAGACAATAACTCTGAAAGATATTACAGTGACCTTTATTGAAGACACACGAGATAACCAAGTGTGTATACACTCATGGACAAAGCTTAAGGAAGATGTACCTTTTAGCATTTATATCAGGATTCAGACAATAACTCTGAAAGATGTTATAGTGACCTTTATTGAAGAAACACGAGATAACCAAGTGTGTATACACTCATGACAAAACTTAAGGAAGTTGTACCTTTTAGCATGCATATCGGGATTCAGACAATAACTCTGGAAGATATTACAGTGACCTTTATTGAAGACACACGAGATAACCAAGTGTGTATACACTCATTAACAAAACTTAAGGAAGTTGTACCTTTTAGCATGTATATCGGGATTCAGACACTAACTCTGAAATATGTTATAGTGACCTTTATTGAAGACACACGAGATAACCAAGTGTGTATACACTCATGGACAAAACTTAAGGAAGTTGTACCTTTTAGCATGTATATCAGGAATAGACAATAACTCTGAATGATATTATAGTGACCTTTATTGAAGACACACGAGATAACCAAGTGTGTATACACTCATGACAAAACTTAAGGAAGTTGTACCTTTTAGCATGCATATCGGGATTCAGACAATAACTCTGGAAGATATTACAGTGACCTTTATTGAAGACACACGAGATAACCAAGTGTGTATACACTCATTAACAAAACTTAAGGAAGTTGTACCTTTTAGCATGTATATCGGGATTCAGACACTAACTCTGAAATATGTTATAGTGACCTTTATTGAAGATACACGAGATAACCAAGTGTGAACAATTTTGTTCACACATGGTTATCTCGTGTCTTCAATAAAGGTCACTGTATATCAAATATCTTTCAGAGTTATTGTCTATATCCCGGTATACCTTAATACCTCTATAATACTTCGTACCTCCACAATTCACTTTTTTTCTGTGGTCCCACATCCACACACATGTGTATCCACAATTTCATTAATAAATATTTTTTTAATTGTCAGTCAAATTTTGAAAAACAATATATTTCAACATTTTTATGGTCCTTTCAAATTTATATTATGATACATTAGTGCGCCATCTGTTATGAAAATTCGAAACTATTATAGACGCGTATGAATATTTTTAAAAATTAAACAATATCTACTGCCCTTACTGTAATGGAAAAATTAATGGGAAGGCCTGGGTCATTAGTGGTGAACCTTCGCAGCGGTTTCACCAGTTTAATCTACCATTTGTATTAAAATATATTAATATGTTATATATTTTCAGGCTTCATAGTTGGCCCCTTGTATAATATATTCTTATAAATATTTATATTATATTTAATGTATATATATATAGGTATAGATATAGCGTGATGTCAAATATGTTCGGCTGCAGGAAATATAAATTAGTTTGGTCGTCTGTTGGTAAAAATTCCATTATCACTCCGCCCACGTCTTCCAAACCATTTCCTTATTGATCTCTAGCTTGGAGTTAATTAGTTTATTAATGCAGTTTCTCTAAATTATTGAAATCTCTCCCTCTCTGTATATAACGGATATTTCCAATGATATCAACAACATCCAAAACTTCTGAAAATTACCTTTATCTCAGAATTTGGAACTGCAATAATAAAGAAACATTTTGATTGATTAAATCAATTTCACATTTCTCTATTTTCTATACATTAAGATGAATTTTTCCTACACTCTATTCATATATATACACTCATGGACAAAACATAAGGAAGTGGAAAATCTTTGATGTGGCCGGTCGTTTTTTTTTTTCTTTGAGGAGATAGAAGCAATTCTGTTCACACTTGGTTATCTCGTATGTCTTCAATAAAGGTCACTGTGTATCAAATATCTTTCAGTTATTGTCTGAATCCCCGATATACATGCAAAAAGGTACAACACATAAATAACGCTTGAATATAAAACACTAAGAAAATTTTCAAAGAAATATAATTTTATTTAAAAAAATAACTGATTAATTTTTGATATTTTTTTCTCCCCATTGAAAATAAGAAAAAAACTTCTTTTTTTTAATAATTCTATTGACGTTATGTGGCACTGAGTTTGTTGTTGACAAACATTAATATGATATAATACACCTTGATAAAGGTTGGCGTTCAGTCACAACTGATATATTGGTAAAATAAATGATATTTTGATACAATACGTATATGACTTTTTATTTAAAGATTTATTTACGGATAGATATGCAGTAGACTTTCCTATAACGCGAGTTTTTACAACGCGATAAAAAAAATTGCGACAAATTTATTTATACAACGCGAATTTTCGTATAACGCGTTATAAAATAAAATACATGATATTTGTCACTAACAATTTACCCTAACAACATTCGCGTTATACAAGTTTTATTTCGTACAACGCGAATTCCTATAACGCGATTTCATACAACACGGAACACATTAATCGCGTTATAGGAGAGTTTACTGTACTTTTCAAAACGATAACCAGATATATGTTTGGTGAACTGATTAACACACCATAATTAGTATATTGAAGCCTCCTATGTACAGAAGCAGCTTGTTCGACTTACTCAAGAAAGTTGGTGATCTCCTCTCTACTACAGGGCGACCACACCAGCGGTGATCCAGGGTTGAAGTGGGCCGACATGATGTGGTAGTTGGGTAGACCACAGCCGTCGTGGCTCATACCGAAACTGGCATCACACCCACACCTTTGAACATTGGGAACAAATAACACAGAAGTAAAATTATACTGATTCAGATTTTATTAATTTATTTTAGAAAAAGATCCCCTATTGGTGAAACTAAAAGTTTCTGATATCATTTGTCCAATATTATTGAATAATTAAAAATCAACGATTATCAAGAAAACACATCTCCTGATCGTTCAACTAAAAGTTACTGATGGCTTGCACCATCTATCGGTATAAATATAAACTAATCGTTGAGTTTTTTTAATTATTCCAGAATGTTGGCCGAATACCTTTTCTTTATTTAATATTTATTGATAAATCAAGAATGGGTATTTGGCAAATTTTGTAATAATTAAAAATCAATTAATAGTTTATATTTATTCCGACAGATGGCGCAAGCTATCAGCAACTTTTAGTTGAAAGATCAGAAAATGTCTTTTTCTTAAGCTATAGCGATCTTTATTTAAAATTGAGGTAGCTTTCAATTAACTAACTCTTCATCATGATCCCTATGTGCCATAAAAACAACCGAAGAGTTGTTTTAGCGCATTTAGAGCCTAGATGAAGATATGTAGATGAGGATCAATATTTAGCTGGAAAGGTATAGCCTCAAGTACTTTTATAATATATATATGTCGTAGCTCTGTCGTGGTCTAATGGAAGGGCGCAGCCGTTATGCATGTAAGTGTTGTAATGGCTAAGTGTTATCTGAATAAGACTCAGCTTTACAAGTTGAATTGAATGTTTATTTAATCCTGTAATCTCCTTTTATACAAAATAGAAAGATAGAGATAAAAAGTAAAATAGTTTACATAAGTTAAAACAATTGACAAATGGCATGATTTTGCATAGTGTCAATAATAAATATAATACGTAACATTATTATATGTTATTTAACATATCACAACAGTAAGCTTCGAAAAAGAACTTGTTCCACACTCGTGAGAGCGCGCACGTGGCGGTGGCCGTAGCATTCGCCCGCGCGCGCTGGCTCCCACGTTTATTTTGTACAGATTTATAGATGGGTGAATTTGTATTTACATTTTAACATATTATTATGGCGAAAATAAAGTATATCTCTTGGGCATTATACAAATTATGACATATATATATATTAGATAATAAAAAGGCATATATTGGATTTAATAAAATATTTATTTTGCCAATATTTCGGCTGGCTGAACGCCAACCTTTATCGAGGCATTACATTTTTGTATACACAAACTCAGCGCCGCATAGTGTTATATAGAAATATATATGTTATAATAATATATATGTATATATGTATATATATATATATATATATATATATATATATATATATATATATATATATATATATATATATATATATATATATATATATGTTATAAAGAAAAATATTGAGATTTGAGAGATTTTCTGCTGTATTTAGATCATGTTGAGGATTATGGTAATGCAGTCGTGGTTAAAAATCTTGAAATAAAAATAATAATGGTTGCTTTAATTGAGCTAAGGAATGTATAAAAGACACAATTTGGTAAAAGTACTGCCTGGCTTAAGGCGTAAGAATAAAAAAAATCAAAAAGGTTATTTACATAATTACATATGGTTTGAGCCGGCCATTGGGATAAGAGAAAATATCTTTATTTTACGGGGCTGCTAACCAAAATGAATGATTTTTGAGCCCCGATGGACGCATAAAGCGGAATATATACAAATCATAGTTGGAGGGGCTGGGGATGGGTGGCCAGGGATCATCGCCAGGTGAGGCCAGGAGAGCCGGGATGTAGAGGAGGACCGGGGGGGGGGAGCAGGGTGGTGATCCGCGGAGTTCAGGGGGTGGCAGAGACGGGTTCAATGGTGTTGAAGCAGGCGTAGCAGGTTTGTAGCAGGCAGACAAGCCGAAATGCACGATGTAAAGTATCAAGGTGCTGCACGCAGCCAAGGCTGTTCAAAAGGTTAGATTCCCCAGGCCAGGGAAAATAAAAGAAAGACTGCTGTTGTTTAAATAAGAATATTAGATAAAGCGAGAATAATTCAGCAGCTGATGGGAAAAGATAGATTATTATTATTTATTTATTTATTTATTTATTTATTTATTATTATTATTATTTTTTTTTTTTTTTTGTAAAAATGAATATATTAAAGTTTTGGATAAGATTACTGGTGAGGGTACCAGTGCTAAGACGACCAACCAGAAAAGTACACCATGGATTGCATAGCGCGTTCAAATGGGTCGCTGCGTAAGTCAATTTCTCGAGCAGCCCGCGCCGTCGAATCGCCAAACCATTTGCCCTCTGTCCTTGGATTACAGAGACAGCGTCAGGGGCGATCACATACGCAGGGCAGGTCGCGAAACCGATCTTAAACAGCGGCACAGGCCAAAGTTACGTCTACGAGCAGCCGCCAATGACCGGTGTTAACCATGAGGTGAGGAGTCCGAGTCATTCAGGTGATCGGAATCCTCCGCGCGGACGCGTGGCTTAAGTCTATCAGAGGCCTTTAGGAACTCCAGGCAGGCTCGCCAAGTGCTCCTGTTGAAAATAAAGTCTTTGAGTGACCGCGGAGTGTACCCTAATTCTTCTGCACAGGTGGAAAGAAGGGGGAATCTAAGGGCATCAAGGCTGCTGCACTCAAGCACGATGTGAGACAGAGTTTCTTCCCTGTCGGCGTCGCAGTAAGGGCAGGAAGGATCGTCAATGACGCCTATCCTGTGGGCGAAACTGTCCGTCCACGTGTGTCCCGTTAGCAGGCCTACCACAATGTGCTCGCTAGGGACGATGTACGCATACCTTTTGTCTAAAAGACTCATTGGAGTAAGGCCAAAGCGGGTGTGGATAGAAGGAGCTAGAGAGAGGAATCTGCTTTCCCATGCTTCACGCGCCCGGCCGTAGATTGCCGATTTTACAAACGACAAAGGAGCGAGTTTGTAACAGCTTGGGTCAGCAGACTCAGCACCCCGCTTTGCGAGTGTGTCCGCAATGTCATTACCCACGTTCCCACTGTGGCCCTTGATCCATTGTATGGTGCATCTGTTCCCATTGCGATTCAATCGCGAAATCAGTAGCAGAGCTCTGTCGATAAGGTAATTACCAGTCTTAGAGTTCAGAACTGACTTCACGACTGAGAGGTTGTCCAGGAAGAATCCTAAAGTTAGATGATTAGGTAAAGTGGTTGCGTTTTCAAGAGCCTTAACCAATCCAAGGGCTTCCGCCTGAAAGACAGAACAATGAGGGGACAGAACATGAGATTCACGTATTTCAGGTGCACAATCGAGACAAGAGAACCTGTACACGCCGGCGCCAACTCCATCTCTGGTTTTGGAACCATCTGTATAGTATGCCACGTGGAAGAAAAGAGCAGGAATATTACTGGGAGCGGAGTAATAGGGGGGGTAGGGGAGAGGATGTGGAAAGGGAGGAGGCTCGAGTGGAATTTCAGCGTCAACCAATCCATACTTTTTAAGGTATAGCTCAGTTTTAGCCAAGATTTCCAGATCGAGAGGAAGGACTCTGGAGAGGGAGATTAGAGCAGCGTTGCTGGTTGATCTGAAAGCTCTACAAGCTCTCACTAGGAAAGGCCTTTGAGCACTCAGTAGAACATTCAAGGAGCGTTGAGAAAGATTAGGAAACCAAACCGCCGAGGCATAGGCAATGGCCGGAACAACCACTTGCAGATACAGAGTTCTCAAGGCGCGGTAACCAAAACCAAAGTTGAGATTAGCGGCTGCGGTCAAACGCGGCAACATGCCGCGGACCTTGGCGCAGACTTCAACTACGTGCTGGTAGAAAGATAGACGTTGATCAAATCTTACTCCCAGCACCTTAATTGAGTCGCACCATTGGATTGGCCGTCCGTGGATAACCAGATCCCGGCGCGGTTCAGGCAGTCTCCCGTGTGGTCTGAGGAGAACCATAGCCTGGCACTTCCCCACGCTGAGTTCCAGTTTATGCAAACTGCACCACCTAGCGATCATATCTATGGTGTGTTGGGCCGCGGGAAGTTGACTAGGTCGGCATCCCGAGACCACCACGACCAGATCATCCGCGTAGGCTTGCGGGAAAACATTATTCCTGTAGTCCAGCGTGAGGAGTTCATCAAAGACAATATTCCAAAGGAATGGGCCGAGAACTGAACCCTGGGGACATCCTTTGGAAATTCGTCTCGACACAGTACAACCATTCATAGATAGTCTCACAACACGGTTACATAGAAACGAGTTTATCAGGTGATAAATGTTTCTGGGACAGACGCTTTTGTGCAACGCTCTCAAGATACTGGAGTGGAGCACGTTGTCAAAAGCGCCTTTAACATCAAAAGAAAGAAGAAGACAAGATTTCCTATTTTTAATCGTCCGGGTTATAGTAGATTTTAGATTTAAGAGTGCGGCTGTAGTAGATCTACAAGGCTTAAATCCGAACTGGTTTGGAGGCGCTTTACACATCCTATCGGCCATCCACGACAGCCTAGCAAGAATTAGACGCTCAAGGATCTTGCCCAAACCAGGCAGCATCGTGATTGGACGGTGTGATGCGAGAAAGTCCTCCCCACTTCGCTTGGGGACGAGAACGACGTCCCCCAGCTTCCATGTAGATGGAAAGTGGCCAGTGGTTAAACACATGTTGAAAATACTTAGAAAAAACGTCCGAAAATGTTTAACTAGTTTTACGATAAGAAGAGGTGGCATGCCATCACTACCAGGAGAAGAAGATAAGTTTACCTTATCCGCTGTCAACAACAACTCGTTATCTGTAAACAAAGGGTCGTTATCAGATGACGATGCGATGACTTTGCTTAAATCTTTGTGTTCTAACATGGTATCGGGCGGGACGCGGCCGAAATAGTAATCTAATACGTGATTTAATGTGTCCCGCGGACCTTCAGTGAAGCCGCTACCAACTGGGAGAGCTGAGAGGGGTTTGCGCTTAAAATTTCCCTTGATGAAACTGTAGATTCCACCCCAAGGGCTGATTTCGCAACGCGAGCAGGCTGCCCTCCATGCTTCTTTCTTAGCCAGTCTCCTCGCACGGCGATATCTTGCCTTCAGTCTTTTGTAAAAGACCTCCAGCACACCCTTAACGACACCGCGTGCCTTTTGAGTGGCTCTTTTGAGAGGATTCAAATCAGATTTCCACCAAGAGATGGACTTGAGGTATTTATCACTTCTGGGACGGGATGGAATGGTGTTTAGACATGTGTGAAAAATCTCTTCGCCGAGTAAATTAATTACATCGTCGAGGGAGGATGAGTCACGCACATTTTCTAAAAAAAGATTAATATTTTCTATTTTTTTGCTGAAATGTTCAAAAACTCTATCCCAGTCAGCGCGACCAAAGCTGAAGTATATTTGGCTAAATTTGTTTAATTTAAATCTGGTGTTGTCCTGTGAAGAGGGAGCAAAATTGAGGTTAAAGACGAGGCGTTTATGGTCAGACAACTCCTGGTACTCAGGATGCCAATCGGTAACGCTATTTACAAGGCCAGCACTACAGCAAGTGACGTCGATGGAAGAAGAGCGGTTGCCCTCCTCCCACGTCACCGCGCCGTGAGTGTTGAGCACATGCAAATAGTTGGCATCAATAAAGTTTTCAACTAGATCTCTCTTAGGTGAGTGATGCCTGAGGAGCAGAGGTTTATCCGACCACCTAAAAGATTCGACATTTAGATCGCCGCAAAAAATGACCTCGTCATAGTTCAGAGAATTAAGGCTAAAATTTATCTTATCGAGAAGAGGGGAGGGATCACATGATGGCGGAAGGTAAACATTACAAAGAAGAATACTTTTACCACTCAATTCACACATGACAAACACGACATTAACACTGGACAAATGAGACAAATGGACAAATTTAAGGCTAGGATTTACTACAATGACCATAGCTCCCAACCTAGAGTTTGTAATAGGGCCATAGCAAACTCTGTTAGATGGGATTGGCAGCGATGGGATTTTGCCGCGCGCGGCTGGGAGCTCTTGTAAAAGTAGTAAATCTATGTTCTCCTCACGACAATCATTCAATACTGAATACAAACAAGGCTGAGAGCGTCTTATATTGATTTGTAGGCACTTGAAAACAATCATTTGACTATCGACTTATTGAACTGATCCTGGGCATCTCGCATGTGCTTGCACATCATGGAGTTGGCATTGTGCTTGTCACCGCACCTGTGACACTTAAGCACGCTTTTATTTTCACAGGCAGTGGTAAGATGTGCACCTGCACAATTGGCGCACTTGGGCGCATTGGTGCACTTTTTACCATCAGTGTGCGTTCTGTGAGAGAGGCTACCGCAGATACCACATGGGAAGACGCGTTTCGCCTGGGCGAGCCTGAGGGACAGGAAGTCAACAGTGACGCGGCCGCGTGCAAGGAGAGCTTCCTCGATACCCTTATTGACCTCTATGATAGCGGTGGAAGGCGAACCTTCCTTCCTAATCAATTTAACCAGCTTCAAGCCGCCGCTGTTATTAATTAACTGCGGGGCTATCACAGGGTTTTCCATCAGATCAGACACCAGATCAGATTCAGATTTTTCGACAGGGATGCCGAAAATTGCCAACCTGGGCCTGAATGTCGGGTTTGGTAAGACTTTAAGTCCGTCAATGTTGGCGGTCTTAAATCCGTCCACAAACCGCTTTGATTCTGCAGAATTGGGAAAGTGAAGGACAAGTTTTTTGTCCTTCCCAGTTACCGCCGTCACATCACAACTCTTCAACTGTGGAGTCTTGGCAATTTTGGCTCTGATGGCCTCGAAAGATAAGGTGTCTGAGCCAATTTTTACATGGTTTACACTGTTCTTTAACGTCTGCGCGTAGGTTGAACGCGCTGGCACTCTAGGGTGTACAGTTGTGGGTTGGTTGGACCTAATTTGGATAGCAGAAGTATCAGGTTGGGGGATCATTGTAACGGGGTTAGGAGGAGAGGGAGGCTTGGCCAACCTTTTCCTAAGTTGGATGACCTCATTTTCAACTATTTTTACATTTTTTTTGAAGATTCTTAACACTTCAGTTTGTAAAGCGTTAAAAATACGCCTTACATCGTCTTTCACTGAGTCAGATAACCCGGTGCGGGTGGTAGCAGGAAGGTTAGAGGCAGCGATATCCGCTACCTCATGAAAATTTTTGTTGAAAAGAGAATCTATCTCTTCCCAGCAGTCAGAGGATCCAGAATGGGTACAGGAAGGAATGGAAGTAGGGGCCTGGGGGATCTTACCTTGGGCAGTCCTATTAATAGGAGCGGAGACCTCTTCGGCCACGGTCCCAGGACTTGTGGAGGGCTCCAAAGGTGGGAATGGGTCGTCAGCTGATGTGGCCCGCGTCTGCAGGCGAGTGGTGACCATCTTGTATCTTGTCTCTTCGTGGTTGTTATGGTAGTCAGTCGTTGTAAAAAAAAAAAAAATAAAATAAAAAAATTATATAAATATATATATATTTTTTAATTTTCTAATTTCTGAATAGTTAAATGAATAAGCAGGAACTTTTTGGGATGAGACAGCAATTTTTGACCAACGGCCATTGGGATAAAACAACAACGAGTTTTTATATGCAAAGCGTGACCTCTGGCGGTCGATTTAACAATATTTGAATCTATGAAATTATAATTTAAAATAAAATTAATATTTTTATATAATATATGTAAGGAAATAACACGCCATACATTAAGTATCACTCATACTTAACCATTAAGCAGGAATGTTTCTTTTAATAAAAAACTTTATATTGTTCTTACAGCAATGAAAAATAGTCTGAGAGCTTGACTCATCAGTGGTAAAACCTCCAAACGGTTTCGTCAATTTGATCCTCAGATCGCATTTTAGAGCTCTAATGCTGTATTGAACGATTCTGCGAATTCGACATATACACTCATGGACAAAACTTAATGAAGTTGTACTTTTTAGCATGTATATTGGGATTCAAACAATAACTCTGAAAGATACACTCATGGACAAAACTTAAGGAAGTTGTACCTTTTAGCATGTATATTGGGATTCAAACAATAACTCTGAAAGATACACTCATGGACAAAACTTAAGAAAGTTGTACCTTTTAAAATGTATATTGGGATTCAAACAATAACTCTGAAAGATACACTCATGGACAAAACTTAATGAAGTTGTACCTTTTAGCATGTATATTGGGATTCAAACAATAACTCTGAAAGATACACTCATGGACAAAACTTAATGAAGTTGTGCCTTTTAGCATATATATCGGGATTCAGACAATAACTCTGAAAGATATTTGTTACACAGACACCTTTATTGAAGACAACACGAGATAGCCAAGTGTAAACAAAATTGTCTCTGTCTCCTTAAAAAAAAATAGATGACCGGTGACATCAAAGACTCTAGACTTCCTTAAGTTTTGTCTATGAGTGTATATGCGACATTAAAGGGCAGACTCTTAGTTATAATATTTGAGCGAACAATGGACATAAGCTATTAGGGCAGTATAATTACATGTAAATGTTTGAGCAATGCTCTTCCACAAATAATTCAAACAAAAAGCCAGTAAAGGTAAATTAAATTTAATAAAATAAAATTTTAATAAACTTGTATAAAATGAAGAAAAGATAAAAGGCATCTCCTGATTATGCAACTAAAAGTTGCTGATAGCTTGCACCATCTATCGGAATAAATATCAACTATTCTCGTTGATTTTTAATTATTCCTGAATTGGCTAAATACCCATTCTTGATTAATCAAGAAAAGCTAACCACGTACACGTGGATTTTCACAATGTATAAAATGATCAAAAAAACTTTCGCAATACGTTTATATATTTAAGAATAAACAAACTTTTTACGAAAGATTTTTTATTAATTTATATGAGCATTAATATTATAAGACAATAATATCTCATCTATATTTAAGAACCAAAACCAGAACGAAGGACATTTTCAAATAAAAAAATACCATTGAAGAAGTAAGTGTTGGAGAGACCTACTTGTGTCCCAGCTCGTGTGCTACGGTATAGGCCAATGACAGTCCTGTGTCCTCGCTCACACTGCAGCTACGATGGGGATGGCACATACCGGCTACCTCAGCCAGCCCCAGGGCGTTACACGGCTCACTGGAGGATGTACATAGGTTCTGTCTGCACATCACATCTACTGTAGACACTCACAGATCTTTATTTGGATTAGGTCTTATTTTCTTGTAGATGGCGTGTTAATGCACCATGTTAATATTGTTCGTTCAGAGAAGATTAGCATGGCCCCTGCGCAAGGATGACACGCAAAATCGTGAAGCGTGTAGTGACGTGAATATATTAATTGAGAATTTACATACATCTTTTTTTTTTTTTGAATCTATAGATTGGTTTGTGTGTGTGTATGTGTGTGATAAATTTATTAATAACAGCATCTAACACAACCGCATTGCTTCCTATTATATAGAATCTGGTTTTATATAAGAGTTTTGCTGAAAAATGGTCATTATGGACATTTGTATGATTTTATAAATAAACTCTACAAGAAACTCTTTGCTTTACGCGATTTTGTTCTTCTTTTGATAATATACTCTGCTCCAGGTGGTTATCCAACTGATGATATTGTTTAAAATTGATAAGGCACAATTTGAATTATCTATATATATAAAAATCAATGTTTGTATGTTTGTTTGTTTGTATGTCCGGTATACAAATTCGCAGTAGTTCACTAATTCAAACCAAAATTTCCATACATAGGTAAAAAATTACGGGGAAGACGATAGGCTATTTTAAAATATATATAAATCAATTATTAAAACTATATATTCAAATTATTCTACTTAGCTCACGAACAGCGCCCTCTATCAAAGATTAGATTATGCTGATGCAAACAAATAGATAATGCTAATAACAAACAATTATTTAAAAAATCTTATCTAAATATATATCACTCGGGTAGATATGCACACGGGTCAATCCCGGGGCGAAGCCCGGGTCACCCGTCTAGTAGATTATAAACATAAGGTAATAAGACTAAATCTAAATAAATAAATAAATAGTGTGTGATGTTTCAGTAACAACGCTGTTATCAAAACGTCACACATTATTTATTTGAATTTAGTCACATTATTGTTGTTGTCATGTCCAATTCAAAGTCTTATTACCTTATACAATTGTTTTATTTGAAAAAGAAGCATTCATCCCAAATAGGTTACATTTCAAAGACTAATCAAATATATAAAAAGGTATCTTTAGAACTTGTCCATGTAGTTTCACTGTGGCATATAAAGACAGAGGTTGCCAGTACCTAGTAAGTAAGAGGGCGACGTCGTGGTGATTGGGATGAGAGTCATTCTTAGGGTTGATTTCACTCTGCCAGTGACAGAAGTTACGTAAGATCTGGGATCCTTCGTCTCCAACCTCCAGATTGGCCTGTCGCACATTGTATCAACATACACATTAACAAAACGTCATTCAATCCACACACTTCAAAGATAACAAAGAGTGTGAAAAAATAGTACAAAAGTGGAATATTACTGATATCGGGTAAATAAATTAAGAAAAAGACATCTCCTGATTGTCTAACAAAAAGTTGCTGATGGCTTGCACCATCTATCGGAAAAAATATCAACTAATCGTTGCTTTTTAATTATTTCATAATTGACCAAATACCATTATTTGGCTCTCTAATAGAAAAAAAAAGAAAAATCAATGATTATTTGATATTTAGTCTTAATATATAATGGCTCAAGACATCAGTAACTTTTAGTATCACAATCAGGAGATGCATTTTTCCCCCCTTCTTAAAGCTAGTTTTATTTTATTTCGACTTATAGAGCGCTATGTCCCCCTAGGGACACTTGTACTACAAAAGTAAACTAAACATAAAAAGAGGAAAGAAAGAAAGATATTTGAAATATGTACAAGAATTAGTATACAAGTTTTAGTTAGATGAAAAGAGAAAAATATCAACACATTTGAAATATAAAATGAAAGGATTTAAAAGCACTGGTGGATTAAATTGGCGAAACCGCTGGGAGGGTTCACCACTGATGAGCCAAACCCTCCCAATATATTTTTTTCATCGCAGTAAGGACAGTAGAAGTTTGTATTATGTATAAAAGAAACATTCGTGCTTTTAAATCCTTTCATTTTATATGTATGGATGGCGCGTTATTGCTTTGTGTACATTTGAAATATGTACAAGAATTATAATTAAAGATAGTTAGGTTAAGGTTAGGTTAGGTTAAAGTTAGTTTACATAACCACCTGGGAGCTGATATTGTCCAGTAGCAGGATCCGAACCAACACGATGTTAATGGCATTTCCAATGCTGGCGTCACGGTATAGCCCCGACACCTGGACACATATGGTCTCTCTGAGTAGTCCTTTTTGTGTTTCGAATAAAAATTTCAGTTGTTTTTTTATTCACAGAAACAGCACGTTCTTCTTTGAAAGAACGTTACACTGTTTATTATAGCGAAATAAAACGATGATTGAAGAGGAGTATGTTATACTCTTACTATCTTATAGGGGGTCGGTGGAAGGCTGGTTAAACCGTTTGGTTTTTGACCACTAGGACCCGGGTTCGATTCCCGCATTGGACACTTTTTTCTGTTTAAAAAAAATGCTTCAATGGCCCCCGATTCTTGCAAAAGTCCAACCCCACCAGCGAGTGCAAGTAACCAAACGGGGCTCTGGCACATTTGTAAGTGCAAAGTCGAACTACTTTTCACATGTGTAGACATGTGGTGCGCTTACAGTAAAAGCAGTCGCTAACTACCCACCATGATTATCATGGCCTGTACCACGTGTACTGGGGATAAAAAAAAATCTTATACAAACTTTATTAGCAAGCTTTCATGCGTTCTTCTACAAGCTTTACGATGACTGAATAGAAAGAAGTAAGAGATGAGTATTAATAGGATATATTTGCATACGAGAAAAAAATATGGTATTTATAAAAAAATAAATGAAAGAGAAAAGTGAAAACGTAAATTTTGTATATACCGAAATTAATATGCGAAATATGTGCTAAGGACTGTTTTATTATACAGTAAACTCTCCTATAACGCGATTAATGTGTTCCGTGTTGTATGAAATCGCGTTATAGGAATTTCGCGTTGTACGAAATAAAACTTGTATAACGCGAATGTTGTTAGGGTAAATTGTTTTATTTTATAACGCGTTATACGAAAATTCGCATTGTATAAATAAATTTGTCGCAATTTTTTTTATCGCGTTGTACGAAATCGTGTTGTAAAAACTCGCGTTATAGGAGAGTCTACTGTATTGTGACGAAGAAATAATTTATATTTAATTATTTAATTTAATTATTCAATGATAATATTTAAAACAGAATCTTATTACTTTATAGTTGTAAAATCATCATTTATGTTGTATAGCTTGCTTGCTCGATATTCTCTAGCTGTAGATAGTTTGGTTGATAATTACAGACTGGTCGTACTGACGTCATCAATAAATACGCTTACATCTTAAGATATTCCAAGATTTGATTTCTAAGCTACATCATCATTATGTAAGGACCAGTCAACAATTATGTGGTACACTTACAGTAAAAGCAGTCGCCTACCTCTACCCAGCATGATTAGCATGGCCTGTACCACGTGTATTAGGGATAAGCAAAAAAAAAACTGATTTCTTGGCAGAAACTGATGACGTGAAAAAAAAAACGTGATCGACTTCAACAATCGACTTTGAGACGAAGAGTAAAGCCAGTTCAATTTCTATCTTACTACCTATGTAAATAACACAAGATGATTATTAACTTACCCAATTGGGAGAATCTGTATGGGGCAAGTCCCTAATAAAGGCTTTTGTGTTTGTGTGTGATTTCTACGCTACAATATTGTCAGGAGGACAGAGTATTCCCTCTTTTTTGGACTGGACCAACCGGTCGGGGTAAACAGTGGCGCCACGGAAAAGGAGGAAAAGATCTCAGTTCTCCCCTCTTGCTCTAACGGCTGGGTCGGTTTGGCTCATGTACATAGTAACTCTTATTTTATATTTAAAATCTCGCATATAACTCATTAAATAAATATTTAAAGTAATTCGAAGGCCTAGTTAATTATTTTTCCTCGCGACAATATCAATTAACGTTATAGGTTGATATAAATGACTATAAAAAAATTAAGAATTCTATTTTTTTTTTTTTTTAGATAATACATATTTAAGGAAGGAATTGTATATACGCCTGTGTGGTGTGTATATAATTGCTTGGAAGTGGTACTTCTAGGTCTTCTGTTGAAGGACATATTGGCCAGAAAGCTTGAGAAATAAAGGATAGTTAAAAGATACCTGGCATTGGATTGATTATTGATTTTGTTAAATTGTAAAATCAGGAATTAATATGTATTATATATGTAATGTACATACAGTTTCTGGCAAGAAACAGTTAAAGATATCAGTTTTTTTTTTGCTTATCCCTAGTACACGTAGTACAGGCCATTATAATCATGGTGGGTAGTTAGCGACTGCTTTTACTGTAAGTACACCACATGTCTACATATGTGAAAAGCGGTTCGACTTTGCACTTACAAATATGTCATAGCTCCGTTTGGTTACTTGCACTCGCTGGTGGTATTGGAATTTTACAAGAATCGGGAGCCATTTGAGCATTTTTTTAATCAGAAAAAAATGCTCAATGCGGGAATCGAACCCGGGTTGTAGTGGTCGAAAACCAACGGTTTAGACCATCCTTCCACCGACCACCTAAAGATATCAGTAAAACCTCCCAGCTGTAATCTCACAACTCCCTGGCTCAACAACTCTGTGACCGAGAAATTCCATTAAACTACTCCTCTCGTAAAAAACTTCCACTTTATTATGATCCAACTTGTGGGATTAAGAATACTTCTCATGTTTTATTTCTATAAACGTCGACTCATTCTCACTCTCCACAAAAAAACTTACCTCAAAGCTTTTTTTAATATATATTTTACAATGGAAGCTTTCGAGTTTTGATCTTTCTCCAACCTATAGTTGGATTCAATTAAATTTAAGAGTAGGCAGAGCCTAAAGGTTTGAATAAAATATTTTGCCTAAAAACGTAAAACTCTAATTTGAGTCAAAAGGCGATCCATCAATTAAGTTTACATAAAAGAGCGTACCTGGATGTATATAATATATTATTATCAATAATTATTTTTGACCAATGACAAATTTGTTTTCATGTGATCTACAAGAATTTGTAAATTAAATTTACGGTGCAATAAATTGATAAGAGGGAGCAATCTCTCGAAATATTTTGAGATTTTTTTTTTCTTTATAGATCCAGGTACGCCATTTTATATAAACGTAAAATCTAAGTTTTTTAAATATAATTTCGATCTAACAAAGTCATCACAGTCAGTACAGGTCTATCTCACCATATTCATCAGTCAGTACAGGTCTATCTCACCATATTCATCAGTCAGTACAGGTCTATCTCACCATATTCATCACAGTCAGTACAGGTCTATCTCACCATATTCATCACAGTCAGTACAGGTCTATCTCACCATATTCATCAGTCAGTACAGGTCTATCTCACCATATTCATCAGTCAGTACAGGTCTATCTCACCATATTCATCACAGTCAGTACAGGTCTATCTCACCATATTCATCAGTCAGTACAGGTCTATCTCACCATATTCATCAGTCAGTACAGGTCTATCTCACCATATTCATCAGTCAGTACAGGTCTATCTCACCATATTCATCAGTCAGTACAGGTCTATCTCACCATATTCATCAGTCAGTACAGGTCTATCTCACCATATTCATCAGTCAGTACAGGTCTATCTCACCATATTCATCAGTCAGTACAGGTCTATCTCACCATATTCATCAGTCAGTACAGGTCTATCTCACCATATTCATCAGTCAGTACAGGTCTATCTCACCATATTCATCACAGTCAGTACAGGTCTATCTCACCATATTCATCAGTCAGTACAGGTCTATCTCACCATATTCATCACAGTCAGTACAGGTCTATCTCATCATATTCATCAGCCAGTACAGGTCTATCTCACCATATTCATCAGTCAGTACAGGTCTATCTCACCATATTCATCACAGTCAGTACAGGTCTATCTCACCATATTCATCACAGTCAGTACAGGTCTATCTCACCATATTCATCACAGTCAGGATGTAGGTCTCGATGTCCTCATCGGCATAGTAGTCCACCATTAGGCGGTCCGCCACCACCAATGTCTCCACGTTTTTCTCCCAGCTGGAGACGGACCTCCTATGTCTGTCAGATATCCTCTTCGGCTTGATGGTACTTTCCCGGTGGTCTGGAGCGGCAAGGGCAGGTTGGAATATGGATAAATATTGGATATTTCCTAGAGTATAGATCAGCAGGAATGGGTAGTGGGTAAAACAGATTACCATGACAGAGAAAGAAGTTGGCGTTGGGATACGGTTTACAGTGGAGAGGTTTGGGTCGAAAGACGAGTTACAGTGGAAAGGTAAGGCGGGTTACAGTGGAGAGGTTGGTTCGGGTTACAGTAGAGAAGTTGGGGTCTGAAGACGAGTTACAGTGGAAAGGTGAGGCGGGTTACAGTAGAGAAGTTTGGGTCTGAAGACGAGTTACAGTGGAAATGTGAGGCGGGTTACAGTAGAGATGTTTGGGTCTGAAGACGAGTTATAGTGGAAAGGTGAGGCGGGTTACAGTAGAGAAGTTTGGGTCTGAAGACGAGTTATAGTGGAAAGGTGAGGCGGGTTACAGTAGAGAAGTTTGGGTCTGAAGACGAGTTATAGTGGAAAGGTGAGGCGGGTTACAGTAGAGGAGTTTGGGTCTGAAGACGAGTTACAGTGGAAAGGTGAGGCGGGTTACAGTAGAGGAGTTTGGGTCTGAAGACGAGTTACAGTGGAACGGTAAGGCGGGTTACAGTAGAGGAGTTTGGGTCTGAAGACGAGTTACAGTGGAAAGGTGAGGCGGGTTACAGTAGAGAAGTTGGGTCGGGTTACAGCGGGGAGAGTTTGAGGCGGGTTACAGTGGAGAGATCGAGACAGGTTACAGTGTGAGAGATTGGTCTATACTATATTACCGTGACAGAGAGAGTAGTTGGCGGAGTGTGGAGCCCGGTACACAAGGTGAGGATGCTCCAGTTCAGGATGCACAGGATGGCCCTTCACCGGCTCAATGAGAACATCGGGCTCGCCGGGGAGCCGGATCACTCCATGCTGCAGACACGGACCTTGTTCAGGACAAGAACTGACTCCTCGCTCTTCGCATTGCATACTTGATTTACAAATCCCATTGTCAAAATACTCGGCAGGGTTTATCTAGTGCATACATTTAATCAAAGGTACACTCACGGACCAAACTAAAAGTGGAATTTATTTGAAGCAGCCAGTCGTCTATTTTTGTTTTGTTTTTTGAAAGAGACGGATGAAATTTTGTTCACGTTTGCTTATCTCGTGTCTTCATTAAAGGTCACTGTGTATCAAATATCTTTCAGAGTTATTATCTGAATCCCAATATACATGCTGAAAAGTACAACTTCCCGAAGTTTTGGTCCATGAGTATTTCTCTGAGTAATCAATTATTTCCCATACAAAATAACAAATGTCACTATTCATATTTCAGGTTTTACACTTAGTTCGATAAATCATTGTTTTATTATGAATATATGACAATCAAATATACAGTTTGGCTGTTGTTTGAATTACCCAAACACTCGTGCTGTGATGCATTATTTCTTTATCACCTTTACGTTCTGCACTAGGGTGATAAAAATACATTGTTTTTTATGCATTTATAAACGGAATAGGGGTGTATGCTCTTTATATATATACTAGCCGAATGACCAGGGCAACGCCCGGGTTTTACCCGATTAAATGCTTTTATTCAAATACTATTCGTTACAATTATAAATTGGCGCCGTGGATGTCATTCTTGTATAATATACTAGCGGATGTACCCGGCTTCGCCCAGGTTTTTCTCGAGGGAATGTTTGTAGTCTAGTAATAAGAAAATATACTACACCTAAAAACTATCAGAGAAAAGAGAAACCACGGAAGGTGAACAGAAATAGCTTACAATGGATGTTATGTTTACGATATATGTTAAATAAAAACAAAGATAAAATTTGCATATGTTGGTCACTATAAATTTGTATATTTGTTAGGCGAAATTAGAAACATGATAAAACAATTGGGTATTTAAAAACAAATGTAGAAATAAAAGTTGAAGTATAATAAACAATGTTAAAGATTAGTTTTAATTATTAATCAAGATTGTGTGTGAATATGTGAGAAAGATGTAATATCGTTGTTGTTTTCTTGGCCGACTGTTTTACCAATGGTGTTATCTTAAAATTGCTTGTTTTGAATATTTTTTAGATTGAGATTATTAGCTAGTATGTAAAAAAATTAACTCTGTTGAAATTTAATTTTGTATTTATATATAAATAAAATTAACTCTGTTGATTTTTTTTTGTATTTAATCGATAACAGCGAAGTTACGCATGTTAATGTTAGGAAATATATTTTGATGTTAAGCAAAACCTGCTCCATCTCGTTTTACATAAATGTTGAAAATTTGGTTGAAATTGATGCATTGTAACGAAAGTTTTTAGTGATGTCCACTTATGAAATTTCCATTTTATTAATATAGATAAATGAGTTTTAAAAATTGTAAAAAAATGCATCGGCCGGGAATCGAACCCGGGGCGCCCGCGTGGCAGGCGAGCATTCTACCACTGAACCAAAAGCAAACGGTGACAGAATTAAGAACGCATGACGATGATAACTGTATATTATCCGTGACAGAGGCGGCCGATGAGGAAAGACGGTCGTGACTATATATAGTAATAATCCAAACTGTACCTTATCATGGATGTGGTCTTGTTACCTTGTGTTTATAATCTATAATCCAAATGGTACCTTATCATGGATGTGGTCTTATTACCTTGTGTTTATAATCTATAATCCAAACTGTACCTTATCATGGATGTGGTCTTGTTACCTTGTGTTTATAATCTATAATCCAAATTGTGCCTTATCATGGATGTGGTCTTATTACCTTGTGTTTATAATCTATAATCCAAACTGTACCTTATCATGGATGTGGTCTTATTACCTTGTGTTTATAATCTACAACGCCCGGGTTTTACCCGATTAAATGCTTTTATTCAAATACTATTCGTTACAATTATAAATTGGCGCTGTGGATGTCATTCTTGTATAATATATAAATGAGTTTTAAAAATTGTAAAAAAAAAAAAAATGCATCGGCCGGGAATCGAACCCGGGGCGCCCGCGTGGCAGGCGAGCATTCTACCACTGAACCAAAAGCAAACGGTGACAGAATTAAGAACGCATGACGATGATAACTGTATATTATCCGTGACAGAGGCCACGACAGACGGTCGTGACTATATATAGTAATTATAATCAAAAAGGCATATTCTGACCACGTTCACATGAACTTTTAGATGGCAGACCGCCATCTAGTGGAACAGAAATCAACTAACGTTTCCACTAAATGGTGCTATGCCATCTAAAAGTTCATGTGAACGTGGTCAGAATATGTCTTTTTGATTTTAATACCAAACACCTGACCTTTTTTTATTATCTAATTTTTTTTTTACACACATATATTATATTATAATCTTTTTGGTCGCAGTGGCTTCCTGAAAAACCAAGAAATGGGTATTTAAGGCCAAACTTGCGTAAATACGCTTAACACATGAAAAAAAATAGTAAAAAATAAAAAGGTCAGGTGTTGATATTAAAAATAAAAAAGGCATATCCTGACCAGGAGCACATGTGCTTTTCAGAAGGCAGAGCGCCATCTGGTGGAACAGAAATCAAATATTCATTGATTTAACCTGTTCCCTGATATTTGGCCAATCCAATTTCTTGATTAATCACTCTCTCTATTTTTATTATTCTTTAAATTTTACAAACCAATGTATATCCAAAAGGTATTACAAGCATAAATTCATTCAACTTATATTATAGCATTGAGCGCTTAACATAATTATATGATGAATTGGTACATATATATATTTCTATAACTTTGGAAGTAAGAACTGAGTTGAAGTTCTCATAGAAGTAGCTTGTTGATAAAATTCCCCAGTTGGCCTTTGTGATTGTTTCCATAAATCCATCCCATCAGCTATAATACAGGTTAACCAAAAAGGGCTCTGGCACCTAGCAATCGTACTACTTCTACACGAGGTGCAAAAATAATGTTTGTTTCACTTCTCACAACCCTTATGCTCAAAACTGGGCAACTCTGTACTTCACTTCCATCAATAATTGACAATATGACCCAGAATAAGTATATTGCTACGACGTTTTATGGTTTCCACAAGTCCATATCTCAGAAAAAGGCCAAGTGACACTCACTCCTCACTTTCTTACTGCTACTCTTTTTGTGTTTGCGCAGAGGCGATATCGTAGCCAGTGAGGAACTTCCGAGGCGCGATTATTGCTAGTTGAAAACTTTACCCAATACCCCAATACTCTTTTTGTGTTGTTTTTCTTGCTTCCCTCTTTCTTGTTTTTTTTTCTTTTTCTTCTGTCTATATCGTTATTTCCTTTGTCTCACTGCTTTGTTCTTATGCATACCTCTGGTGAATCCTGTATAGGGTCAGTGACCCGAAATAAAGGCTTTTTGTTGTTGTTGTAATGATTTTTCTTCCTATTTGAATCTCTTACTTTATTAGTTAGAATTTCATTTACAAGTATACAACAACAACAACAAAAAGCCTTTATTTAGGGCCTCTCGCCCTATACAGGATTCGCCATTTCACAATGGATGGGGAGAACACTGTGTGGCCTTTTTCCGGGATATAGTCTTGTGGAATCCAAATATCGCCATCTCTATATACCTATTCTTTGATATTTCATTAATTAGTGCCGGAAATGAAGGACAAAGTTGCCCCGTTTTATCATTTAGTTTTCGTCTTTCCTCAGACAGAGCAGCACAGTCAAATAAGTAGTGCAACATCTCCGTTGTTATTCCTGATCCACAGAAAGTGCATTTCAGGTCTTCACGCCTCAATAAAATCAGATCATTTACAAGTATACAATATAAAGTTGCATGAGAATTATATTCAAGTATACAGGTTGTCTGAATTTGTCAAAACTGGTGTTTTGGCTCATTCTACATCATCAATAGTAAAGTTTTTTACAAGGGTGACGAACATTGCATCGTTCTGAGGTATGATTGAAGGGAGAGGTGCCCATCTAGGTACATTTACAAGCATGAAAAAACAATAGAAAAAAAATAAAAGATAAGTGGATCAGGTGTTGATATTAAAAATAAAGAAGGCATATCCTGACCACAAGCACATGTGCTGTTTAGATGGCAGAGCGCCATCTAGTGACACAAAAATAAACTAAACGTTTATTTAACTTGTTCCGTGATATTTGGCCAACCCAATTTTTTGATAAATCAAGAAAGGCTCGTTGTCAGGAAATACCTTCTTTATTTTTAATAATTACAATTATGTCGAATCAACTACTTGTTTTCTGTTTTATTATCTTTCTTGCTTTTAGATTCTGTATATAGAATCGGTATTAAGACAAAGGTTCCATTGAAAGCTTCTGTAGGCAAAATAAACATGAATACCTTGATAGTAGATACAGATGGCTGTAGAAGGATTATAAAGATCCGAAAGCTTGCACTTTTCGCGAATAAATAAACGCCTTGCTAATGTTTATATTTTTATATTTTATAGAATATAATATGAAGCAAAATTATGCGGATTTCCTATTTTGAAAGATTTTTTTAATACAGTCTGAAATCACACAAAATATATTGTTGTAAATATATCGGTAGAAATAGTGACAGAGCAGGAAATAAGTTATAAATTTTGATTTCCATACTTAAGTCTGGTCATCTACAGACAATGACTTTTCAGAATGGTTGCAGGGTTTTCCCACTATGTACTAAGTGTCAACCTGCAACACCAAAACATATTATTGACTGTATTGACTCATCCATTGATGAGCTCTACTCTTCCCCGGCAGACACCATCAAAAATCTCAAGCTTTACAAGCTTGATACCTTAGTGTGATTGAGTGGAGATAAGAAAGAAGAAAAAGAAGAGAAATTTTATAATGATATTGTCGTTCAGTGGCGCAGCGCCCAGGCTTTATTCTGCCCAGACGCCCTAAGTCTCTTTTTCGGGTCCCCCCCCCCCGGGAGGAGAACACCAACCTATCTCTAAGTAGGGTAAAAGCGACTCCAAGAGAAACTCCGTTGTTGTCTCAGCGGTAGGTATCTGTCAATGATCGGCCAAGTAACAACACGGGTCCAGCCAGCGAATTACAACTGATGGTTTTATTTTATCTGCGAATACACATATATAAGTATTTACATTTTTAAAAAATTAATCAAATATACATAGTTTCAAATCTATACAGAAGATTAACATATTTCTTTCCCGACAAATTTTTCCATCGCAGTAAGGACAGTAGAAATTATTTTATTTTAAAAAGAATATTACGCCTCTAAAATAGTTTTATAATTTGATAACAGATGGCGCTCTAGTACATCATGACAAATATATTACTTGCAAATATTTAAAAATAATTAATTGCAATTATCAACGATAGAATTTGGATTTATGAAATCGGTCGTTATTTTTGTATCAACCTAATAGAATAGATAGGTTGAATTGAAGCTACTTGCAATATCTTGGAGTGAATTATACAGTGAATTCATTCTTTAACCTGCTTCAGATTGAGTACTGACTTTTCCCCCATTGTCTATCTAAGGTCATAGCCCTCCCGAGTAGATTACATTATTTGTCTCCGCCATGTTTTACGGCTGTAATAAATTGGCTTGGTGCAACTTAGTAAATTGGCAGTCCGTCGCCGCAATAACTTTGCCTAAACTTTCCGGCGTCTGGTCTTCATTATTTATATTTGGTTCTGATAACTCGGATTTATGGCACGTTATCTCAGCTACAGTTCCGCATACATAACACACATGCTTGTGGTTTTCCAATATCGTTATGTTACCTGGTAGCAATGTGATTTATTATTAAAGAAGTAGTTTATGGGGAAGCGTTTCTTTATAATGTGACAATCTTGGAACTTCAAACTTTAAAACATCGCTGTTCTCTCTTCAACAGATGCAAAGACAATCTCTCTCTCTCTCTCTCATTTATTTAATAACTAGCCGAATGACCCGGGCAACGCCCGGGGTTTACCCGATTAAATGCTTTTATTCAAATACTATTCGTTACAATTATAAATTGGCGCCGTAGATGTCACTCTTGTGAAACGTCCCGCCCCAAACCATCGGCCGGGAATCGAACCCGGGGCGCCCGCGTGGCAGGCGAGCATTCTACCACTGAACCAAAAGCAAACGGTGACAGAAGTGTCTCGCGCATTGGCGGCACCAAATGATGGGAGGGGGGGGGGGGGCAAAGGTGGCGTGATCGTAGCCGACCAATAGGAGGGCGCCGGCAAACCGTGACAGAGGCCATGACGCTCGTAACTGTATATAGAATAGTTCGAAAATTTCTCACTTTCCCAAGACTTCTCAAGTTCTCAGTTTGAAATAAGTCGTACCATTGAATTGAAAGAGGTTGGTTGGGGTCAAATTGACTGATCACGCGACATCTGTGTAGAAGTGATGCGGCTATTAGACAATGTTGGTAATAGCGGGTCAGTAACGGAAGAATGCAATGTCAGGATGACAGATGTCGACCGAGGGACACAACAGAACGGGAGGACAGAGCGTTTGTCAGAATGACTGTCACAGCACCATATTCGACTTTACCTACCATCCAAACTGTGACCGATAAAAAAGTTTCCAAAATGACCATCAACAGACGACTGAGAGAGCGGAACCTAAGAGCACGCCGACCGTTACGGTACCTACCCCTCACACCCGTACACCGACAAGTCTGATTACAATGGTGTCGTTAGCGATCAAATTAGAATTGCGCTGACTGGCAACATATAGTTCTTTTTGATGAGTGATGACCGTCGCAAACATGTCTGGACTCGTCCTGGGTAGCGTGTGGATGATCCTGGCCTTACTTTCGAACACCACACAGGTCCACAACAGGGTGTTATGGTCTGGGCGGCCATTTTATTTGATAGCAGGACCCCATTAGTAGTCATTTCTGGCATCCTGACAGCTCAACGGTACGTAGATAACATTCACGGCCTGTTTTTCTGCCGTTACAACACCTCGGGCTTACTTTTCAACAAGATTGCCCGGTCACACACAGCACGTGTGTTACCATGGATTGTCTTCAATCTTGGCGAACTCTCCCGTGGCCAGCAATGTCGCCTGATTTCACCCATAGAACACATACATGTTCTCCATATACAGAAATTTTTGTCCTGATCGGACAACTCTTTTCAGTACGTCAATTATTTTGTTATAGAGTATATTATTGTATATTGTGTTCTCTTGAAACCCATTCTCTCTCTCTCTCTCTCTCTCTCTCTCTCTCTGCCTTTACTTAAACTATTAATTCCCCTCTCGATTGATTAGAATTTTTTTTAACGTAAGAGCGTCTTTGCCTACCTAGTCTAAGGTCATGTCTTTGGAGCGTGGCCAAATACATTATCGTCTGAATTAAACTTTCCCCTCTTTTAACCCTACCATCGTATAATCAGGATTCACATGATATTCGTAGTACTCACCAAACCACGGCATGTGGCCATAGAGACATGGGACTGAGGTTCTCCCACCACTTTGCCATGGTAGAAGCATGGTTTCACACGAGGGACCTCTAACCGACCTCCGGATCTCTCCACCACCAGGCCGGGGGCCATCAACTTGGGGTTGGGTATTAGGCTGATCTCTAGGGAACGGCCCTCGAATGGCACACGGTAGCTGGGCCCGCGGGCCAGCAGGGCACTCCTTCGGTGGCGGGCGACACGGCGGGGCAGGGCGATCTCATAGGACGGCAGGCTGGTGGCAAACCTCGCTGGGCACATCATCCACGATATTACATCACCACCTCGAATCATCCATGTCCTTTCATATATATTAAACTTAATTCTTTTTAATATTATCCCTAGTACACGTGGTACAGGCCATGATAATCATGGTGGGTAGAAGTTGTCAACTGCTTTTACTGTAAGTGTATCACATGTCCACACATTTGAAAAGCAGTTCGACTTTTGCACTTACAAATTTCTCAGAGACCCGTTTCATTCCTTGAATTTGCTGGTGGGGTTGGACTTTTGGAAGAATCGGGGACCATTCGAGCATTTTTTATTAGATAAAAAGTGCCAATAAGAGATTCTATCCCAGGCCGTAGCGGTCGAAAACCAATGGTTTAAACCACCCTTCCACCTTCCTCTATTTTCAATACTTATATTTTGAAGTAATTTCATACCCACATTTTAATATCAACATGTGGAAAAAAGAGAGATAAAAGTTAGTATTATGAGACAATTTATGTTGATCACAAAGCAATTCCAACATAATTATAGGGGGTCGGTGGAAGGATGGTCTAAACCGTTTGTTTTCGACCACTACGACCCAGGTTCGATTCCCGCATTGGGCACTTTTTCTGATTAAAAAAAAAAGAAAAAAGATCCAATGGCCCCTGATTCTTGCAAAAGTCCAACCCCACCAGCGAGTGCAAGTAATCAAACAGGGCTCTGGCACATATGTAAGCGCAAAGTTGAACTGTTTTTCACGTGTGTAGACATGTAGTGCACTTACAGTAAAAGCAGTCGCCAACTTCTACTCACCATGAATATCATGGCCTGTACCACGTGTACTAGGGATAAGCAAAAAAAACATAATCATATCAAATTGAGGGCGTTGATATATTGATAACCAAAGTCCTTGGAGCTCAGAACGCCAACTACTAAGTTTGTCTCATAAAACAGAGATATTTATAAAGAAAGAATCTTCTGAATAATCAAATATTCAAATTAATAATCTATTCAGAAAATAATAAATATTCTTTCACAATATTATATTTTTCACAGCTTTGCTTCTCAAATAAGTATCCAATACATGAAACGTTTTGCCACATTTTTCCAAAAGTTACATATTTCTCTCATTTCATACATGAATAATTTTATCGAAGGCTGTAAAAAATATATCCTAATTTGAAACCTTCTAATTACTAAAAACAATATTATATATTCTACTAGACGGCTGACCCGGGCTTCGCCCCGGGATTGACCCGTGTGCATATCTACCCGAGTGATATATATTTAGATAAGATTTTTTTTTATAATTGTTTGTTATTAGCATTATATATTTGTTTGCATCAGCATAATTTAATCGTTGATAGAGGGCGCTGTTCGTGAGCTAAGTAGAATAATTTGCATATATAGTTTTAATAATTGATTTATATTTTTTTTAAATAGCCTATCGTCTTCCCCGTATTTTTTACCTATGTATGGAAATTTTGGTTTGAATTAGTGAACTACTTCGAATTTGTATACCGGACATACAAACAAACAAACAAACATACAAACATTGATTTTTATATATATAGATTAGGCATCTGTGAATTCTTTTTTCAAAAGAAAACGATTTAGGCTAAAATAAATACAAAAGATATTGTAAAACGATATTTGACAATTATCCCGCATGTGTTTCTTTTGAACGAAAAATCAAAATTTATTTTAAGGAAAATAACGATTATTTCTACCTTAAGGATGAGGTATGAAAGAATGAATTGTGAAGTGAAAATCCCTGGACACTTTTATTTTTCCGTTCATCATTACTCTTCACAATTCACCCCTAAGGTTAGAAATAATCGTTATTTCCCTTAAAATAAATTTTGATTTTTCGTTCAAAAGAAACACATGTGGGATAATTTTCAAATATCTTTTTACAATCACAAGCCGCATTATATTGTATTGTATAACAAAATATATTGTTATATTGTTGCACCGTCCTGAGCTATTAGCTTCATGTCAGTATTCAAAGGTTCTATAACAAGGTTATAAGTGAGACCAGAACGACTAATCATAAAACACATTTTAACAAGGAAATTTCCTTTTTCTCAATATATCCACCTAATCCAAGTACAAATTCACTTTTGTATTATTTTTCACAAGGAAAGTGTTTACCAATTTTTCCAGATAGCTCAATCCAACCGAGATATATATACAGTAGAACCTTTCTGTAAAGGACACATAATTACAGAGCTAAACTGTCCTTTAGGCAGAGATGTCCTCTTACAAGATAGTTGCTAAATAGTAAACAATTTTGGCGGTGAAAACTGTCCTTTGTAGAGAGGTGTCCTCTAGCGTGAGTATCCTCTCATGAAGGTTTTACTGTATTGGTGATGAGAACTGTCCTTTATAGAGAGGTGTCTTCTAGCGTGAGTATCCTCTCATGGAGGTTCTACTGTATTGGTGATGAAAACTGTCCTTTGTTGAGAGGTGTCTTCTAGCGTGAATGTCCTCTCATGGAGGTTCTACTGTATTGGTGATGAAAACGGTCCTTTGTAGAGAAGTGTCCTCTAGCGTGAGTATCCTGTCATGGAGGTTCTACTGTATTGGTGATTAAAACTGTCCTTTGTAGAGAGGTGTCTGTCATGGAGGTTCTACTGTATTGGTGATGAAAACTGTCCTTTATAGAGAGGTGTCCTCTAGCGTGAATGTCCTCTCATGGAGGTTCTATTGTATTGGTGATGAAAACTGTCCTTTGTAGAGAGGTGTCTGTCATGGAGGTTCTACTGTATTGGTGATGAAAACTGTCCTTTGTAGAGAGGTGTCTGTCATGGAGGTTCTACTGTATTGGTGATGAAAACTGTCCTTTGTAGAGAGGTGTCTGTCATGGAGGTTCTACTGTATTGGTGATGAAAACTGTCCTTTATAGAGAGGTGTCTGTCATGGAGGTTCTACTGTATTGGTGATTAAAACTGTCCTTTGTAGAGAGGTGTCTGTCATGGAAGTTCTACTGTATTGGTGATGAAAACTGTTCTTTGTAGAGAGGTGTCTGTCATGGAGGTTCTACTGTATTGGTGATGAAAACTGTCCTTTGTAGAGAGGTGTCTGTCATGGAGATTCTACTGTATTGGTGATGAAAACTGTCCTTTGTAGAGAGGTGTCTGTCATGGAGGTTCTACTGTATTGGTGATGAAAACTGTCCTTTGTAGAGAGGTGTCTGTCATGGAGGTTCTACTGTATTGGTGATGAAAACTGTCCTTTGTAGAAAGGTGTCTGTCATGGAGGTTCTACTGTATTGGTGATGAAAACTGTCCTTTGTAGAGAGGTGTCTTCTAGCGTGAGTATCCTCTGATGAAGTGTTTTGTGCTTGTTATTAAAGTTTAAAACACATTTAAACTTTATATATTTTATTCAATGAAGATCAAAATTGCATAACCATCACAATTAATTATATATCTTAACTTTATAACATTAAACCATCTATTTACAGTTTTTTGGTCACCAGTCCAATATTTTTATTTTCACAGACTAAATTATGAGATTAATTTATAAATGAAATATTATGCAAAACAAAAAAACAACTATTAAATTTTATTGCCCTCTATCGTTAAAATTTTACACAAATAAATTTACTGGCAATGCGTTTCTTTTTTAAATCTCTACAGACCTTACTGCAATGATATGATTTAATGAATGAGAGGGCTTGGCTCATCAGTAGTGAACCCTCTCAGCGGTTTCGCCAAATTAATCTCTAGACCGCTCTACTATTGTATTGGACTGGTTTTGTTATATACCCTGCATTTTCTATGGAAGGCAGCTAAATGGTGTTTAGTGAACTATGGACATAAGCTTATAGGTCTGTAGAGGTACATACATATAAATTTCAAGGTATTGCATCGAGCAAAGCTCTTCCGCGCAAAACATGTTTTTCATACCCATTATATATTAGTAAATTAAATTTTATTGCCCTCTATCGTTAAAATTTTACACAAATAAATTTACTGGCAATGCGTTTCTTTTTTAAATCTCTACAGACCTTACGGATTGCCAGTAAATTTATTTGTGTAAAATTTTAACGATAGAGGGCAATAAAATTTAATTTACTAATATATAATGGTTATGAAAAACATGTTTTGCGCGGAAGAGCTTTGCTCGATGCAATACCTTGAAATTTATATGTATGTACCTCTACAGACCTATAAGCTTATGTCCATAGTTCACTAAACACCATTTAGCTGCCTTCCATAGAAAATGCAGGGTATATAACAAAACCAGTCCAATACAATAGTAGAGCGGTCTAGAGATTAATTTGGCGAAACCGCTGAGAGGGTTCACTACTGATGAGCCAAGCCCTCTCATTCATTAAATCATATCATTGCAGTAAGGTCTGTAGAGATTTAAAAAAGAAACGCATTGCCAGTAAATTTATTTGTGTAAAATTTTAAAAACAACTATATACATCATGAAGTTCTACTGTATCTACAAACTATTTACAAATAAAATGAAGACATCAGGATGATGATGCGGCATTGATGATGATATGCAGAGTAGAACAACACAGATTATTTATTCTGTGACAATATTTAACATTTGTCTGCAGAATCTCCAGCAGATGACGTCAATGCATTGACGTCAGAGTTGTCTTTAGTTTATTCCAAGCAAACTACAAACTGTATCTTTCTATTTATAGCATATATCCAAACACCATGTATATTCTAAATCTTCTCTCTAACAATATGTAATTAAGTAAAGTAAATATCTAACCATATTTTATTCGGGTCTCCGGGTAGTTAGCGTTCCACGCTTTCCAGGAACCTGAGTTATATATATATGTTACATTAAAATATTATTTTATTTAAAATTATATTTCATAGATTCAAATACTCTATTAAATCGACCGCCAGAGGTCACGCTTCCCCTATAAAACCTCATTGTTGTTGTTTCCCGATGGCCGGCTCAAACCTTTTGTACATTATGTAAATAAGTTTTTCATTTTTTTTATTCTTACGCCTTAAGCAAGGCATTACTTTTAACAAATTATGTTTTTTATATATTCCTTAAGCTCAATTAAAGCTATTTTTGATAACTATTTTCATTATAATTATTATGTTACCACGACTGCATAACAATGTCGTAATCTACTCATGGATACCAAAATCAAGCAACAGCTAATAAATCTTCTTATTTCCTAATATTGAATATTCAACAGAAAATATTTTTATTTATAATATATATACATATATCTCTTTCATTATTCAGGTTAATAATTGATTAGGCTTTCTTCTATATGCTTATGTTGTTGCTTATTTGTTTAATGTATATGTTTATTCAATTCCTTTTTCTTAATTGTTTATTCTCTTTTTGATAATTCTGTTACCTACTCTACTACAATTATTGTAAATAGTTTTACGCTCAATTATCCAGATCGGATATAGCGTGTCTTATTTGAAACTGGTAATAAATAAATATTAAGTAGACTTGTGTGTAATTGTTTATTTAAACTACACAATAGAGCTTCTGCAAATGTTATTTACCATGTATTATATTGTAGCGTAGAAATCAAGTCTTGGAATATCTTAAGATGTAAAAGTATTTATTGATGACGTCAGTACGACCAGTCGACAATTATCAACCAAACTATATACAGCTAGAGAATATCGAGCAAGCAAGCTAAGTGCCATGTATGATGATTTCATAAATACATAGTAATATTCTGTTTTAAATGTTTTCATTGAATAATTAAATTAAATAATAAAATATAAATTATTTCTTCGTCACAATATATAAATATATATATATATTGAGACGTTACAGAAACAATTTTCAATTGTACATAATTTCCTTTAAAATGTTATTTTAATTTTTCATATGTTTATTTTCATTTTTATTTTCCATTCATTAAAAGTCAATGATGTACATACTAAATTAGTAAAAACTCAATAAAAACGATATGTAAAAATACACATAAACAAATGGCTTGTAAAAGAAAGCAGCAATAAAATGAGTTTAGGTAAAATATCTATTTCATTAACAAACATTTCACTTTTAAAATAATAAACTTTAAAATTAAAGTTTTACAAAACTAAAATTAGCGTTTTAAAAATAAAAACGTGGCATTTGGCGCAGTCGAAAAGGATACGGAAAAAAAAATGGCGGAAAATCCAAACAACCGGTTGCAAAAATTCAACGGCTCGAAGTCGGCAATTAGGCCTGAGTCATGGATCAAATTATATGATTTTGAAAATAATTCTTTAAAAGAAGATGAAAAAATCAAAAATCTTATGTACTACTTGACAGATTCAGCACTTGAATGGTATGCAGACGAGATTATTTCAAATCCTGCAATAAAAAGATGGGAAGTTGTAAAGGAAAAGTTGATTCAAAGATTTGGTTCATACAACGCAAATCCAATTGTCTCAGCATCACATCGAAGATTAAAACGAGAAAAGAATCAATAGAAAATTATTTTCAAGATAAAATTCGCCTGTTAAATCAAACCCATCTAACGAAGGAGGAAAAAATTAATTTATTAACAGACGGACTTCCAAATGATTGGAAAGATTTAATTGTGGCTGCACAGCCAACTGACACCACGAAATGGTTCCATATCGCAGCTTCAATTGAACAAAATAGGGCTTCAATTCAGTTTAAGCCTAAAAACAAAATACATCTCGCGACAAAAAATAATGATAATAGAAAAAATGTTTGCCCATTCTTGTGTCCAATATGTTCGAAAAAGGGAATAAAAATTAAACATTGGGTCACAGATTGTGAGGATTATGATCCTAATTATAAAAAGGATAGGCCTAATCAAAACACTTCAGTGAAACAAGTATGCGGAGCCCCGGAATTGTTGAATGTAAGTACTTTGACAAATACCCCTACATAAGGAGCTTTCAAGCTTATCAACATAAGTGTTGAAGTAAATGGAATTCCTGCGCAAGCATTTGTGGATACTGGAGCAACAGTATCAATAATCAATTGGCGATTGTTCAAGCGAACCCGTCTTCAACTTCAACCAAATTCAGACATTCACATCAGCCAAGCGGATGGTGTTACCAGGACATGTGGAAGCCTTCAGACCAAGGTAAGAATAGATAAACTAATTAAACCTGTAACTCTCCATGTAATGAAGAACTTTAAATATCCACTCTTGATCGGATTAGATGTTGCATCTCTTTTTAATCTTTTAATAGATGTCAAAGACAAAACAATTTACACCAAATTTGATGGATTACAAAATCCAATTCTTGTAAATCATCTAGAAGAGATAAGAGAACATGAATTAAAAAAATTACTTGAACACAATAGGAATGTATTTTGTCAGCATGCTATTGATTTGGGAAAAGTAGCTATACAACATAAGATCATCACGAAAAGTGAACAACCAATTTCTCTTAGACCCTATCGTCGTCCTCTAAAAGAATATGAAGAGATAGCTGAACAAGTTAAAGAACTTCTTGAACACAAGTTAATAAGAACTTCAGATTCTCCTTGGGCATTTCCTGTTGTTATGGTTCCCAAGAAGGATGGAAATAAAAGGATGTGCATTGATTACAGACGTCTTAATGAGATCACACTGGATGACAGGCAACCCCTACCTCACATACAGGACATGTTTGATCGATTGCATGGATCCAGATTCTTCTCTACCCTTGATGTTGCATGGGGTTATTGGCAGATCGAAATGGACCCGCAATCTATTCAAAAAACTGCATTCGTCACAAACGATGGTCATTATGAGTTTTTAGTGATGCCCTTTGGTTTAAAAAATGCTGCTTCAACGTTTCAAAGGATAATCCAACATATTCTAGGTGAATTATTATGGAAAGGAACTTGTTCTTTCCAAGATGACATATTGGTGTACACGAAAACATGGCAAGAACACATAGAGCTTCTTAGTAAAGTTTTTGACAAATTAAGACAGTACAACATGAAATTAAAATTGTCGAAATGTATTTTTGGAAGAACTGAAGTAAAATACCTCGGACATATCATCAGTCACAATCAATTAAAACCTGATCCAGGAAAAGTAAAATCTATTCAAGACTTTCCAAGACCTGATACTGTAAAGAAAGTTCGTCAGTTCATGGGATTGGCAAATTATTACAGAAAATTTGTGAAGGACTTTTCTAAAATTTCATTCCCCTTGGTTCGACTCACTCGGAAGAATCAGCCCTTCATCTGGAATGAGGAAGTAGAGGAGTCATTCGCTAAACTTAAAATGGCACTATCTACAAAACCTGTCCTTGCTATTTACAACCCGGACTACCCCTCTAAAGTTTATACAGATGCCTCCAAATATGGAATTGGAGCAATCCTAACACAAATTGGTCCAGACAATGAGGAACATGTAATTGCTTATTACTCCAAAACACTGCAACCACACCAAGAAAATTATTCTGCTTATGAGATGGAATGCCTAGCCGTAATACAAGCAACTGATCACTTTCATGTGTACATAGAAAACCAACCATTTGAAATCATCACTGATCATGCGGCGCTCCAATGGCTTTTCACCATGAAGAAACCGAAACCTAAGTATTTTAGATGGATTCTTAGTTTATCCTCGAAATCATGTAACATCGTTCATCGTTCTGGAAAGCAACAAACTCATGTTGACGCCTTATCAAGACTCCCAGTTGTTAACATTGCAACTCAAGAACTTCAAGAACACCAACAAAATTCAGATTTGAGTTTCTTGAAAAATTCCCACACTCACGACGGTGTGGTAATGATCAAACAAAAAGGAGTTTTTAAAGCAGTTGTCCCAAACTCGCTTACCAAAAAAATATTGGAAGAATATCACGATTCATTGAGTCACCCATCAATAACCAAAACATACTCTTATAACTCAATGTTATTGGTGGAAAGGAATAACAACTGATATCAAGAATTATGTTCGATCTTGTAAATCTTGTCAACTAGTGAAGGTCAGACATGAACCAACTTTAGGAGAAATGATCACTCCAACGTCAAATATCCAACCATTACAAATGATCGGTTGTGACACTATTGTACTGGGAACAGCAGCAGCTAACACAAAGCATAAATTCATTCAAGTTTTTGTTGATCACGCAACTCGTTATCTATGGGCATATCCCACAATTACAAATACTGCTCAAGCTGTCACTCAATGTCTTGATAAGATAATCAAATCTGTTAATTCGATCAATACTATCTTAACAGATAATGGCAAAAATTTTATATCAAAAGAGTTCAACAAATTTCTTTCTTTACAAGGAATTAAACACACATATACTTCGCCTTATCATCCTCAGTGCAATGGCATTTGCGAGAAATTAAATGATACGATAATGACAAAAATGAGAATAGCTGTTTTAGAGAAACCTAGATGTAAATGGAGCTCATTGTTACCGCAAGTTGTCAAAAATTATAATTCCACACCACATGACGTGACTGGTTTTTCACCGCTTTTCTTAATGTATGGAATCGGTAATGTACCCAAATTTGCCGACCAAACTCCAATTACAATTGAAGAAGCCAGGAAGAAAGCTAGCCTGCGGACAGAACAAAGTAGAAGTAAGTGGAAGATTAAACACGATAGCCATCACCCCAAGTATGTCTTTAAAGAAGGAGACTTAGTCATAAGAAAAATTGCCTTCAACGACCCTCGTCTCATCAAGACATCACCAAAATATGAAGGACCATTTGTCATTCAAAAAAAGATATCTGATGTAACCTACGATATCTCTCTGAAAGACCAAAAGCAAGCAAGACGCGTTCACATATCTCAACTTCGACCATTTATTACCCGAGAATAAATGCTTCAAGAAGGGGAATATGAGACGTTACAGAAACAATTTTCAATTGTACATAATTTCCTTTAAAATGTTATTTTAATTTTTCATATGTTTATTTTCATTTTTATTTTCCATTCATTAAAAGTCAATGATGTACATACTAAATTAGTAAAAACTCAATAAAAACGATATGTAAAAATACACATAAACAAATGGCTTGTAAAAGAAAGCAGCAATAAAATGAGTTTAGGTAAAATATCTATTTCATTAACAAACATTTCACTTTTAAAATAATAAACTTTAAAATTAAAGTTTTACAAAACTAAAATTAGCGTTTTAAAAATAAAAACGTGGCAATATATATTATCTTTACTCTTTCTAGTTTTCAGGTTGAATAGGATATTCTGGTGAGATAATAAATGTTAAATTCTGCTATATATACACTCATGGACAAATCTTAAGAAAGTTGTACCTTTTAGCATGTATAACGGGATTCAGACAATAACTCTGAAAGATACACTCATGGACAAATCTTAAGGAAGTTGTACCTTTTAGCATGTATAACGGGATTCAGACAATAACTCTGAAAGATATACTCATGGACAAATCTTAAGAAAGTTGTACCTTTTAGCATGTATATCGGGATTCAGACAATAACTCTGAAAGATAAACTCATGGACAAAACTTAAGGAAGTTGTACCTTTTAGCATGTATATCGGGATTCAGACAATAACTCTGAAAGATACACTCATGGACAAAACTTAAGGAAGTTGTACCTTTTAGCATGTATATCGGGATTCAGACAATAACTCTGAAAGCTATTACCATGACCTTTAAATAATAAAAAGATATATATTGGATTATATAAAAATATTTATTTGTCAATATATATGCCTTTTTATAATCTAATGATTTAAATATGGATTGATCTCTATTTTCAGAACAGTGATCTTTATTGAAGACACACGAGATAACAAAGTATGAACAAAATTGCCTATAACTCCTTAAAAAAACAGACGACCACTTTCCACTTTCTTAAGTTTTGTCTATGAGTGTACATATAAAGATCTTGAATGCATATTTTACTGATTATTTTAATAAAAGGTATTCTTATAAATACATTTATTATCATCCAATCAGAAACGATATCCCTAAAAGGGATGCTTGCGTCAAGTAACAACACTAAATTCAGAGAACTATTTTACATAAAACAATTTTTTATACATATGTATATAGAATAACCTCTCTCTGGAAATCCGCCCTAAACCACCCCTGGTAAACCCCCATTCCTAACGAATCTTCTTTCCACACCCTTACTAGGGAAAAACAAACGGTGATTTCAAGATTACGAGCAGGACATCTTATAAAGCTCAAATTTATTGGAAAAATCAAAACATTCCCGAAATGCCCCAAATGCGATTCCCAACCAGCCAGTCCTGAGCATCTACTGAATTGTATCAAATCCTCCAAAAAAGACCTCTGGGAAAACCCCAGGACTATAATAGAAAAGCTGAGACAATGGAACCTAATGGAGATCGTTTAAACGACTTGAGGAATAACCAACAACAACATAAACAATTGGTGAATTACAAGGTTTGAGTAGAAGTTTAAAGAAGAAAAGATTGGAAAATAACATTAAAATCATTCTTGATTTTACATCATACCTAGGAATAACCAATGAAATAAATACAAATATAAATAGTTTAGAAATTACAGTTTTTTAACCAAGACAGAAAATGATACCATAAAAGAAAATTCTCACAAAATATTATTCCAAAAAAAGTTTATAAAATATATTATAATGTTCGAGATGGAATTTAAATAGATTGAAATCCGATATATGTGAAAAGGTATTGGGAATTTCAAATCCCAAAGTTTGATTATTTCTTTTGTGCAGCTACAATAAATTCTTCCATGGTACCCGCCATATTGGAATTCTATTTCTGTTGTCACCGCCTTTATCTGATCACACTATACGTTCTTTTTCATTTTAGAATATTGTACCTATTTTGATTGATATTTTTACATTAAATATAAAAACTGAGAAAAGTGTGTGTTCAAATTTCTAATCGTTTGGTCATATATAAATAAAGTATTATGATACATTATCGCGCCATCTATTGTTAAAATTCGAAACTATTATAGACGCGTATGATTCTTTTTAAAAATTAAACAATCTCTCTCTCTCTCTCTCTCATTTGTTATATAATTTATGCAGAGAAATTCAAATATACATGAAAATAAATTCACTTAATTTTGTAACTATGTAAATAAATATATTAAATGACACATTTATTTATTTTGAAAATAGATAAATCAATAAATAATTATTTAATTAAAAAGGCATACATTTGAATCAAAATATTATTTATTTTACCAATATTTCAGTTGGCTGAACGCCAACCTTTATCAAGGTATTATAACATATTTAATGTGTGTCAGCAACAACAAACGTTATATGGCACTGAGCTTTATTTTGACACACATTAATATGTTATAATACCTTGAAAAAGGTTGGCGTTCAACCAACTGAAATATTGATAAAATGAATGATATTTCGATCCAATATATGCCTTTTTAATTAAAGATTTATTTATTTAATTCAAATTTAAAGTGCTATGTCCCCCAAGGGATACTTGCGCTGTCATACATGTATGCCTTTACATTTGTCTATACATATTTACAATAATTTTAGGCCATAAAGAGAACAATCATATGGTATTAAAAAGGATAAAGGGGAAAAACGAGAACAGAGAACTGTGTAGAAAAGAAAGTCTGGTAATATGTACAATCAACATAATATTCGAATAACTAAAAACATCCAACCAAAAAATATATAGATTAAAAAAACAGAAAAAAAAGATTTGAAAATCTTTTTAATAAGATTAGACTATAGTTAACGTTCTATTTCTATGAGTAAAAAGAAAAAAAAAACAGGCACAACATAATAAATGTAAAAGGATTTTATTGTGTGTAAAAAAACAGCATTTTCTTGAACTACATTCTATGAACCAGAAGAAATGGGTTAAAGTTAATTGCGGGTAGGAGTATTCCTTTCAACGGAGGGAGCTCGGTGGGAGGCGATTATCGATTGTGTAGCCCAAAGAAAGGCTGGCAGATAAAAAAAAATAAAAAAGATCTAAGCGAAAGCAAATACTGAGAGGGCGGACATTGCCTTGAACGCTCGGCTGCATTTATTCGACAAATTTACCGGCGCCAGAATCGTCTGATTCTAATTAAAGAGTGACGCAATCGTCTGATCCCAGAATTTATTAAGATGAAGCAGTTGTTCTCTCAAGTTAATGATTTCATTCGTGTTGCTTGTCTTGTGACAATCGTTTGGGATTTTTTCTACTTCATCTTCTGCTTCTTCTTTTTTTCTAAACAATTAAGATCTTTATCGTCTGACAATTAGCATTTGACGTATTTTCTTTTGTTATGTAGAATTCTGGTTCTTTTTGGGAGATTTTTGCATCGATTCTTCTGTATATATTTTTTGTGTTTTCGTCTTCTTCATACATTTATTTGTAAAGATTATTTTTAAAAGGTTCTTTAGTTATGCAAATATATTATTTTAAATAATAAAATATAGATTTTTAAACTATTTACCACTTTGTGTATATATCTATATTAATCTCTATCGTTTATATTGATTTTTTTTTTTTCAAATTTGAGCTATATTCTAATAGAATTTTAATTCCATTGTATCGGTGATTCTGGTTTATGTGATTAAATGCACAGAATATGACAAAATTTATGTAGGAGAAACCGGCCGTAATTTTAAAATTCAAGATTAAGGAACACCAACAGGGTTTAATTGGGGAGAAGGGTTTTAAGCAAAATTGGAGAAGAGAGACACGAGATTTGGGAACTAAAACTGTAAATACAAGGTATGTCCCATAAGTTCCCGGACTGGGTCCATAAAAAAAAGGTAAGATTTTTTTAAATTTTTTTTATTAAAACTTTTCAAAGTAATCCCCCCTTGCTTCAACGCACCAGCGCCATCGTTTCTCCCAATTGTCGAAACAGTTTTTATAAGCCTCTTTTGGAATGCTCTTCAATGCTAACGGCGATTTTTCTATTATGTCATCCCTGGTGTCAAAATGTCTTCCTTTTAGAAATGCTTTAAGTTTCGGGAACAGGAAAAAGTCATTTGGTGCGATGTCTGGGAAATAGGGTGGTTGAAGTAGGATTTGTGTCCCGTTTTTCGCCAAAAAGCTAGTCATCAAGTGCGCTGTGTGAGGGCGAGCATTGTCATGGTGTAGGATCCAGCCACCATTAGTCCATTTTTCTGGGCTTTTTTTCGAATCGCTTCCCTTAGACGGCGAAGAATGCCCAAATACATTTCCTTAATAACTGTTTGGCCTGCAGGAAGATACTCGTGATGAACAATGCCCTTGTTATCCGAAAAAGCGACCAGCAACACCTTGTTTCTGGATATTTTGGGTCTAGGCTCACCCTAACCTCTCCACTCGGCAGATTGAGGTTTGGTTTCAGGGTCATAGCCATAGACCCATGTCTCGTCGCCTGTGATTATCTTGTCTTTCCATTCTGGATCCGTTCTTGTCATTTCCATCATGTCCTCACAGGTTGCAAGCCGACACAGTTTTTGCTCATTGGTGAGGAATCTCGGGATGAATTTTGCAGGAGTCTTTTTGAGCTTCAAATCTTCGGTTACGATCCTTCCAATCGTTGTTTTAGAGATGCCTGTGTCTTGCTCTAGCTCCAGCAAAGTGGTTCGAGGATTTTCTTTTATCAAATCGGTGATTTTTTGCACATTTTCATCAGTCCTTTGAAATTTTGGGCGTCCTTGACGAGGATCATCTTCAATGGAAATTCTGCCAGCTTTAAATCTAGAATGCCATTCAAAAACAGTTGTTCTCTTTGGGGCGTCATTGGGGAATGCTTTATTAAGCATTTCAAAAGTTTCGGTTGCTGATATTTGAAGTTTCACACAAAATTCTATGCAAATCCTCTGCTTCAATTTTTGTTCCATCGTTAAATCGCCGCAGCGCTAGGTGTGACCTTTAAATAAATTAGAATAACCTTGGCGCGCGCGCAAGTACCGCCTCGATATTGGTACCACCGTGTAGACGAGAAATTTTTTCTATAATAAACAGTCAAATTCATTTACATTTTTCATTTATTTATTTTTTTATGGACCCAGTTCGGGAACTTATGGGACATACCTTGTATATATGAAATTATTTTCCGAAAAACAATACGTTTCGTTTTTTAATTTAAAAAGTAGTTAAATGTTAGGTATAAGTTGTGTAGATAAACTTTGTAAATATTATTATTATTATTTTATTTGTATTTATTTATTTCTATTTTATTTTGATATCATTTTTATCCCTAAGATCATGGTCTTTGGTTAGTGAAATATTTTGATTAATATTTACTTATGACTCATGTTTTCTGTATATTATGTTAAATTTGAAAGACCGCGAGAGAATCCCCTAATAAATAAACATATTTTTAACACACTTTTCTATGAAGCGTTTATTTGTATTTTTTTTTTCCTGGCGAGAGGACAAAACATTTTTATCGAAAAAATAAAAATGTTTCTTGCTGAAGTGTCTTTTATTTGAAGAACAATGAATGTCGGCCAGGCAACCTTTATTCTCTAGATAAAGAGGTAATACTATGATAAGATAGGATGGTTGTTTTTCTTATTTCTTCTTCTTCTTTCTTATTTCCACACTGGGTGAAGTAGAATGCGTCTGCCTTTGTCATTAAGACTGGGAGCACTACTCAGTGGCAGGCCGACTTAGCTCCAAAAGAAATGGCCGCCTCTGACATGAGGAACAGACGCCATGTGCAGCCGCTCCTAACATGGAGTACAAACGCTGCTCATCCTGTATCCCTGGATTAGGAGCCCTTACAGGGTACTATCAGCCAGGCCAGCTGAGCCCAGGTTTTTTTAGTGAGCTTGTTACTGCTCCCCTTCCTCCTTTTTCATCCGGGCTTGGGAGTTTTTTTCTTGATGTAAGACGCTTGGAGAAATAAAGTTACACATTATTATAGTCAATATTGCAATACAATTATTATCTTATCACTTGTATTATCAAAAAAGTTCGATTAATTGTGATAGTTACTATAGTAATATTATCAAAAAAAAAGTTCGATTATATATGTACAGTAGAACCTTCCTGTAAAGGACATCTAATTGCAGAGCCAAAGTGTCCTTTAGGGAGAGGTGTCCTCTTACCGGAGAGTTACTAAATAGTAAAAATGGTAATACAGTAGAACCTCCATGTAAAGGACACCTAGTTGCAGAGCCAAAGTGTCCTTTAGGGAGAGGTGTCCTCTTACCGGAGAGTTACTAAATAGTAAAAATGGCAATACAGTAGAACCTACCTGTAAAGGACAACACCTAATTGCAGAGCCAAAGTGTCTTTTAGGTTGAGGTGTCCTCTTACCGGAGAGTTGCTAAATAGTAAAAATGGTAATTTTGCAAATGAAAACTGTCCTTTGTAGAGAGGTGTCCGCTAAAGGAAGGTTCTACTGTATATATATAAAGTTGTAACTATCTTGTTTAATAATTTGCTTAATATCGGAGGACATTACAATGTTTAATAATAATTCATTTAATATTCCTAATATTTATTATGGAAATTTTTCACAAGTACCTTTTTAGGACTTTTAAGATGCTTTGCTTATTAAAATTCAAAAATATTAATTCGGGATAATAAATTCCAATAAAATGTGTTTTATGATATCGCATTTGCAAAGACTTCAAATCCCATAGAAAAGCAAAGGTCACTATGTACTGAATTCCTATTAAGTCCATATGCACAGAGAAAGATCCTTGGTTGCGAAGGAAAAAAAGCAAGAGTCTAACGAAATTTCCAAGAATCAAGTTTTCTTTGACTTCTATCCAGTCTTAAGGTAAGTTCTGTAAAAAAGAAGTTTTAAAAAGTATTTCACGAGAACTTCACAATCCCCTATGTATGGTCTAAGTGTCATAGTAATTAGTCCACGAGGTTTCCTGGAAGAGCACTGTGAACCATAGTCGTACCAGATGGTCGTTAGTGAGTTCTTAGGAACATGGGTAGAATTCTGGTGGAACAGAGATAGAACAGCTTCAAGCACCTCTTTGCTGAGATTGTCGCCAATTTGTAAAATCCTTCTTCAACCCCATTTGAACATCAACATAAACAAACAATTTATAATACAATGTGAAATCATTGATTAATCAAGAATGGGTATTTGGCCAATTCTGGAATAATTAAAAATCAACGAGAATAGTTGATATTTATTCCGATAGATGGCGCAAGCAATCAGCAACTTTCAGATGCACGATAAGGAGATGCCTATTTCTTAATTTATAATACAGTTAAACCTGTCTTTAGCGCCCCCTCTAAATAGCGCCTTTCTCTCTATAGCGCCCGATTTTAAACATTAAAATGTTAACATTTTACATTAAAAGTGACCTGTCTATAGCACTCACTCTCTATAGCACTCTATTTTGGTAAGTCCAAAGAGGGGGTGCTATAGACAGGTTTAACTGTACAATATAATGCGGCTATGATTATAGAACGACGTTTAACCGAAGTTTTACCGCAAATGTTTCTTTTTACAGAACGAAAAATCGTTGTTTTAATTATTTTAAGTAGAAATTACGACTATTCCTATCCTTAGGGATGAAGTATGAAAGGATGAATTGTGAAGAGTAATGATGAACGGAAAAATAAAAGTGTTCAATTCAAGTCCAATCCCTGGACACTTTTTTTTTTCCGGTCATCATTACTCTTCACAATTCACCCTTTTAAACTTCATCCCTAAGGATAGGAATAGTCGTAATTTCTCCTTAAAATAGTTAAAATTACGATTTTTCGTTCTGTAAAAAGAAACATTTGCGGTAAAACTTGTCAAACCACGTTCTATAAACAAACAATGAAAATTCGAAACTATTATAGATGCTATGATTCTTTTTTTTTTATCAAACAATAGCTACTTTCCTTACTGCAATGGAAAAATTAATGGGAGGGCCTGGCTCATCAGAGGTGAACCCATCCAGCTGTTTCGCCAGTTTAATCTACATGACGTAGCCACGCAATAATATTTGAAATGAAGGCGATAAAAACGTGGTGATTTTCTTTTAATGATAAAAAACAAGCTTTCAGGCAAGAATGCCCTTCTTCAGGTTACAACTTGGCAATATTTAAAAACTATGGACATTAAAGATAGCCAAATAAAGTAGGTAAATAGTTCAGCTGGGGGGATTGGCGAGGTAAAACACGGAGTATTGGGGTGGGAGGTCGATTTTTCGGTTGAAACTGGGCGTGCAGTGCGAGACCAAAGATTCAAGGACTAGGCGCTGATACTTGTTCCGGACGCCCTTGTAAACGCATACAGTGCTGTCCAAATTGAACGAGTGGCGAAATTCTGTGATGTGTTGGCATAAGAGAGACTTGCGGTCGTTGGTGCGTATGTTGCGGCTGTGTTCAGATAATCTGGCGCAGATAGATCGACCGGTTTCTCCGATGTAACACTGTTCGCAATCGAGACAGGGAATTTTGTAAATTGCGTTGGTGGCGGTTAGGGGATTAGTTTTAATCGAACTTTTTGTAATCGGATGGCGTAAGGAAGTATAGAGGGAATGAGGTATTATTAAAATAGATACTTATTCCGAATTTTCGTAAAAAGAAATAAATGTCGGAGTCCCTGGCCGAAAACGGGAGAACACAAAGGTCTTTGTAGGGGGGAGGGACTGTTTTGGTGGAATTAGGCGAGTAAAAATGATGACGGATAAAATCATGAGGATAACCGGCGGATGAGAGATGATTATATACAATACGTTTCTCATTCTTTTTGAAACAGTCGAGGGAACAGTGAGTGTAAATTCGCTTGGAAATGGTTTTTACAGTGGTGATTTTGTGGGAAATCGGGGCGTGGGACTTGAAATGTAAGTAGGAGGGGGCGGAATTTGGTTTACGGTAAACGGTTGTGTGGAAGGTGTGTTCGGTGTTTACAATTAAAACATCTAAAAACGGGATGTAATTAAATCGTGACGGATTGTGTGTAAAACGAAGATCTGGATTATAAGAATTTAAAGCATTAAGAAAATTGCAATATAACAGCGGTATTGTATATTTAACTGGCGAAACCGCTGGGAGGGTTCACCACTGATGAGCCAGGCCCTCCTATTAATTTTTCCATTGCAGTAAGGACAGTAGAAGTTGTTTATTTTTAAAAATAATCATACGCGTCTATAATAGTTTCGAATTTTGATAACAGATGGAGCGTAATGCATCTCAAAAAAGATGGTTCATCATTACTCTTCATAATTCACCCTTTCATACCTCATCCAAAAAGGTAAGAAATAGTCAATATTTCACCTTGAAATAAATTTTGATTTTTCATTGAAAAGAAACTCATGCGGTGTAACTTCAAGTGTTGTTTTACAATCACAAGCCGCAGTGTATTATATTGTATTTGTGTTTACAAAGAAGAAAGTAATAGCAACATAAAGGTAACCCAGGCTCCAGTAGCGTATCCATAGATCGCCAACTATCCAGAAAAAGAAAGCTATGACTGTTAGACAAAACAAATTTTCGCAGTCAGTGGTCAAAAATAATAAAATCACAGATATATTCTAATAAAATTTTAAATCTTATTATATACAAGTCAGTGGACGAGTGGGTAACACCCTCGATTCCCGACAGTCATGAACCGGGATTGAATCCCGCGTTAACATTTTGTTTAATATATGAATAACCTTCACATATTATTCATTGTTCCAATTATCATAAACTAGGTTGCTTTTTTTTGAGCGTTACCTAATAAAATGATTTTGAAAACGAATAAATCTTATTATTATATCTATCTTTTATTAATCCCTAAAGTCCAACCCCACCAGCGAGTGCAAGTAAACAAACGGGGCTCTGGTACATTTGTAAGTGCAAAATCGAACTGCTTTTCACATGTATAGACACGTGGTGCGCTTACAGTAAAAGCAGTCGCTAATTACCCACGATGAATATTATGGCCTGTACCACGTGTACTAGGGATAATTTTTAAAAAAATAATCCCTAATCATTATAAAATAATAGAAATGAATGTAGTTAGAGACGTCTATGTCGAATGTCGAATGGTTTGTTGTCCAAGTATGTTATCGGGAATAGCCCCAGGCGAACCATCAATTCATGGACCACATTAAAAATGTACGTAAATGCTTGCAGCCGATAGAAGGAATCCTAATTAGATTCCCTAATTGAATTAAACCGATAATTGCAGCCGATACAAGACTTAATTAGGTTACTCAATAGATTTCCAGTGGATAGAACAAGCCGTGTTCTACTGTTGACATTTTCAACTTCTCAAATCTTAAAATTATTTTGAAGATTTTTTTTTCTGATGAAATAAAAAATTCATTTTTAATGTTTGTCAATGATCACTTTGTATAATTCTCTAAATAATTTTCCAGATTTTTAAATCCCGCGTCTCGGAGAGAGATATTCAAACAGAAATTTTAGAATTCTAAAAAAAAAATCGACTCATCATACCCTAACTATAAGTACATTCAGCAATGATTGAAGTCAGTTTAAAAACTCTGAACAATTCTTCAGACTACAGAGAAAAATCTCAATTCAGTAAAATATGAAAAATTGAAACTATTATAGATGCGTATGATTCTTTTAAAATTTAAACAATTTCTACTGCCTTTATTGCAATGAAAAAATTAAACTGACGAAACCACTGAGAGGGTTCATCACTGATGATCCAGGCCCTCCCATAAATTTTTCCATTGCAGTAAGAGCAGTAGATATAGTTTAATTTTCAAAAGAATCATACGCGTCTATAATAGTTTATAATTTTGATAATAGATGGCGGGCTAATGCATCAATAAATAAACAGATGATAAATCCTTAAAATACATTTATGGTCAAAAGAGAAATATTGCAACAGATAAATATCTTTACGTCTTTTGCTTTACGTAATCTCAGTTTTGTATTAAGATGTATTATGATACATTAGTGCGCCATCTGTTATGAAAATTCGGAACTATTATAGACGTGTATGATTCTTTTAAAGACAATTCGCTGAGGGAAAAGTTTTTTTATATATATAACGGCAATACAAGCTTTCGGGCTCAACAGCCCTTCGATAGGTATAACTATGTTACTGAAGTTTTTCGAATCTAATCCATATATATACATACAAAGAAGCAGGAAATATAAGACAGATATGCAAAAATTGATTTACATATTATTTTATTAATAATTATACCGAAGGGATTGTATTAACAACAGATTATTTTAAAAATGAACCAATTTTCTACTTTTACTTCAACTTCTTTTAAAATAATCATGCGAGTTTATAATAGTTTCGAATTTTCATACAGAGATGTAGTTAGGTGTTTGTCACAAGGACATGGGAATGATGCGGAGTATCCAACATTCCAAAGTAGGCTGTCCCATGTTGACGCTGGCGCCTATCTAAGACCCCAGACATGTTTTTGCGGGAGGAAGTATTTTGGGTTGGCGTCTCTGAGAGCTTCTACTTCACTCTGGTGATGATATCTGCGGCGACGACGGGGTAAAAATAACCATTGACCACGACAGCCCTTGTCATCACCCTTCAGCTGCTATTGTGGTGACCACATCTCGCCTTGACATCATCTCCCGGGTGTTGTGTTCTTGGTATGTTGTCTATGGCTGGCTGATTATCCTTTCTGATTATCCTCGCTGATTATTGGCATTGTGTTCTTGCCATGGTAAATTTCCTATGGATCACTGACCACATCTCGCCTTGACATCATCTCCCGGGTGTTGTGTTCTTGTGATGGTATGTTGTCTATGGCTCGCTGATTATCCTTTCTGATTATCCTCGCTGATTATTGGCATTGTGTTCTTGCCATGGTAAATTTCCTATGGATCACTGACCACATCTCGCCTTGACATCATCCGCTCTTTCTCCCGGGTGCTGTATTCTTGTGATTATTTTTTTGTCTATGGCTCGCTGATTATCCTTTCTGATTATCCTCGCTGATTATTGGCATTGTGTTCTTGCCATGGTGAGTTTCCTATGGATCACTGACCACATCTCGCCTTGACATCATCCGCTCTTTCTCCCGGGTGCTGTATTCTTGTGATTGTTTTTTTTTTGTCTATGGCTCGCTGATTATCCTTTCTGATTATCCTCGCTGATTATTGGCATTGTGTTCTTGCCATGGTGAGTTTCCTATGGATCACTGACCACATCTCGCCTTGACATCATCTCCCGGGTGTTGTGTTCTTGCGATTGTATGTTGTCTATGGCTCGCTGATTATCCTTTCTGGTATTATTGGCATTGTGTTCTTGCCATGGTAAATTTCCTATGGATCACTGACCACATCTCGCCTTGACATCATCCGCTCTTTCTCCCGTGTGTTGTGTTCTTGCCATGGTATGTTGTCTATGGCTTGTCTTGATACCATCCTTTCTAGCCTTATTGGCATTGTGTTCTTGCCATGGTGAGTTTCCTATGGCTCACTGACCACATCTCGCCTTGACATCATCCGCTCTTTCTCCCGTTCCTACGGGTATGTGTTCTTAGAATTGTATGTTGTCTATGGCTCATATGAATCATAGCTCGTCTTGATATCATCCTTTCTAGTATTATTGGCATTGTGTTCTTGTCATTGTGAGTTTCCTATGGATCACTGACCACATCTCGCCTTGACATCATTTCCCGGGTGTTGTGTTCTTGCTATGGTATGTTGTCTATGGCTCGCTGATTATCCTTTCTGGTATTATTGGCATTGTGTTCTTGCCATGGTAAATTTCCTATGGATCACCTACCACATCTCGCCTTGACATCATCCGCTCTTTCTCCCGGGTGCTGTATTCTTGTGATTGTTTTTTGTCTATGGCTCGCTGATTATCCTTTCTGATTATCCTCGCTGATTATTGGCATTGTGTTCTTGCCATGGTGAGTTTCCTATGGATCACTGACCACATCTCGCCTTGACATCATCTCCCGGGTGTTGTGTTCTTGCGATTGTATGTTGTCTATGGCTCGCTGATTATCCTTTCTGGTATTATTGGCATTGTGTTCTTGCCATGGTAAATTTCCTATGGATCACTGACCACATCTCGCCTTGACATCATCCGCTCTTTCTCCCGTGTGTTGTGTTCTTGCCATGGTATGTTGTCTATGGCTTGTCTTGATATCATCCTTTCTAGCCTTATTGGCATTGTGTTCTTGCCATGGTGAGTTTCCTATGGCTCACTGACCACATCTCGCCTTGACATCATCCGCTCTTTCTCCCGTTCCTACGGGTATGTGTTCTTAGAATTGTATGTTGTCTATGGCTCATATGAATCATAGCTCGTCTTGATATCATCCTTTCTAGTATTATTGGCATTGTATTCTTGCCATGGTGAGTTTCCTATGGATCACTGACCACATCTCGCCTTGACATAATCACCCTCTTTCTCCCTGGTATTGTGTTCTTGTGATTGTATGTTGTCTGTGGCTCGCTGATTATCCTTTCTAGTAATATTGGCATTGTGATCTTTCCATGGTTAGTTGCTTGTGGCTCGCTGGTCACAGCTTATCTTGGTATCATTCTCTTTAGCTTTTGCAGGTATTGTAGTCTTGTCATGGTATGTTGTTTATGGCTCGCTGATCATAGCTCGACTTGATTTCATCTTTTCTAGTTTTAAAGGCATTGTGGTCTTGCCATGGTAAGTTTCCTATGACTCACTGACCACATATCGCCTTAACATCATTCTTTCTTTCTCCCGATTCTACGAGTGTTGTGTTCTTATGATTGTATGTTCTCTATGGTACGTCAATTACTGGTCGTTTTGATACCATCCTTATAGGTGTTGTGGTCTTCCCATAGTAAGTTGTTTATACTCTCTAATTACAGCTCGTCTTGGCATCATTGTATTTAGCTGCTGTATGTATTGTGGTCTTGCCTTGGTAAGTTGTCTATTGCTCGCTGTTAACAGCTCGTCTTAGCTCTTTAGCTTTTGCGAGTATTGTAGTCTTGCCATGGTAGGTTGTCTATTGCTCGCTAATCACAGCTTTCTTGGCATTCTCTTTTGCTTTTGCAGGTATTATGGTCTTGCCATGGTAAGTTGTCAATGGCTCGCTGATTACAAGCTTTCTTGGTATCATTGTCTTTAGCTTTTGGAGGTATTATGGTCTTGCCATGGTAAGTTGTTTATGGCTCGCTGATCACAGCTCGTCTTGACATTTTCTTTAGCTTTTGCAGGTATTGTGGTCTTCCATGGTAAATTGTCTATAACTCACTGATAAGAGCTCATCTTGGCATCATTCTCTTTAGCTCCTTCAGGTATTGTATTCTTGTCATGGTAAGTTGTCTATGAATCACTGAACACAGCTCGTCTTGGTATCATTGTCTTTAGCTTTTGGAGAAATTGTTGTCTTGCCATTGTAAGTTGTTTATGGCTCGTTAATCACAGCTCGTCTTGGCATCATTCTCTTTAGCTGTTTCAGGTATTGTGGTCTTTCAATGACAAGTCTTTATGGCTCGCTGATCATTGCTTGTTTTGGCATCATTCTCTTTAGCTTTTGCAGGTATAATGGTTTTGCCATGGTATGTTGTCTATTGCTCGCTGATATCAGCTAGTCCTGGTAACATTCTCCTTTTCTTTTGCAAGTATTGTGGTCTTGCAATGGTAAGTTGTTTATGACTTGCTGATCACAGCTCATCTTGGCATCATGCTCTTTAGCTCCTTCAGGTATTGGGGAACTCCGCCTTTGCCGGTCCCAAGCCCGGATGAAAAAGGAGGAGGGGGAGCAGTAACAAGCTCGGTAAAAAACCGGGGTTCAGCTGGCCCGGCTGATAGTACCCTGTATGGGCTCCTGATCTAGGGATACAGGATGAGCAGCGTTTGTACTCCATGTTAGGAGCGGCTGCACATGGCGTCTGTTCCTCATGTTAGAGGCGGCCATTTCTTTTGGAGCTAAGTCGGCCTGCCACTGAGTAGTGCTCCCAGTCTTAATGACAAAGGCAGACGCATTCTACTTCATCCAGTGTGAAGATAAGAAAGAAGAAGGTATTGGGGTCTTGCCATTGTAAGTTGTCTATAGCTCGCTGGTCTCAGCTCGTCTTGGCATCATTGTCTTTAGATTTTACAGGCATTGTGGTCTTTCCATGACAAGTCTCTATGGCTCGCTAATCATTTCTTGTCTTGACATCATTCTCTTTAGCTTTTGCGGGTTTTATGGTCTTGCCATGGTATTTTGTTTATGGCTCGTTAATCACAGCTCGTCTTGGCTTCATTGTCTTTAGCTTTTGCAGGTATTGTAGTCTTTCCATGGTAAGTTGTCTATGGCTCGCTGATCTCAGTTCGTCTTGGTATCATTCTCTTTTCAGGTATTGTGGTCTTGCCATGGTAAGTTGTCTATGGCTCGTTGATCACAGCTCGTCTTGGCATCATTGTCTTTATACTTTGCAGCCATTTAGGTCTTGTAATGATATGTGGTCTGTGGATTATCAATCATGACTCGTCTTGAATTTATCCTCTCTAGTTTTTGGGGTATTGTGGTCTTATGATGGTATACTTTTTTGACTCATAACTCATGTTTCGCCTAGATATCAACATATTATGGTATGGTATTCATCATCCACTCGTTTCTATGGGTATCCTTTCACGATATGCAACGTTTTCCTACGGAAATCGTCTATCTTTTTGTTTTTTTTTTTGGTATTGTGTTTGACGTTATTAAATAAATCGAAGATAGATCCAGGAATAAGTTAACAGTTTTTAATAACTCAAACTTTCGGGGTTATCAGTCCTTCAACGGGAGTATTACATTAAATATATAAATGCCGAAGAACGTAGGACATATATATATTATTTTAAAATGCCTATTTTGTATCATAATATAATATATGGTTGCTCTATTTTCAAACATATATATATATATATATATATATATATATATATATATATATTAAAGGTTTCTATACAGGTGGAAATATTACTGAGAGAGGTACTACTCTGATCAAAAAGTTTTGACACTTTGCTCATAAGTTTAAAAAAACCCTATTATTCTACCAAATTCAAATTGTCCCCTTCAAAGTAGTCCCCATTTGCCGCGATGCACTTAGCCACCTTTTTTTCCAGTCGGCAAAACACCTCTGGTAGTCTGTTTTCGGGATCGCCTTCATGGCCTTCTTCGATTCCACTTTGATCTCTTCTATGCTCTGAAATTTCCGACCCTTTAACTTTTTTTTAGCTTTCCAAAAAGGAAGAAGTCGCAGAGGCCAAATCGGGACTGTATGGGGGTTGGGGGAACACAGAGGTTGAGTGGTCCTGCAGGAACTTCGAGATTTTGAGGGCTGTGTGCGCCGGCGCGTTATCGTGTTGCAGGATCCACGACTTGCTCCTCCACAGCACCGGCCGTTTCTGCCTGATCGCTTCCCTCAATCGCCTCAAAACTCCCAGGTAGGAGTTAGCAGTTATTGTAGAGCCTTGTTGTTGAAATTCATGATGAACGATGCCCTGATAGTCGAAGAACACCGTCAACATGACCTTGACTTTGCTGGGAGCCTTCCTCGCTTTCTTTGGTCTCGGCTCATTTTTGAGGCGCCACTCCGATGCCTGTTGGATAGTTTTCGAATCAAAGCCGTAAATCCATGTTTCGTCTCCAGTAATGACCCTCTTCAGCAATTCGGGGTCGTCGGTTGTCGCTTCGAGATTGAGACTGGCCGTTTCTTTCCGGGCGTTCTTTTGATCAAAAGTCAAATCTTTGGGAACGAGAACGCGGCGTTGAGTCTTCTCACTCCCAAAATGTCCTTCATTATCGATTGAGTCGACCCGAATGATATCCCTTCTTCTTCGGCGACCTCCCTGACAGTTATTCGTCGGTCTTCACGCACCAGTTCCAACACCTTGTCCACTTTTTCAGTCGTGGTTGATGTGGACGACCTCCCGGAACGCTCGTTGTCGGCGGTCTCTTCCCGACCCTCCTTGAAGCACTTGTACCACTCGAAAACTCGTCTTCGTCTCATGACGGCATCCCCATAGGCTGTTTGCAACATCTAAAAAGTTTCGGCACCCTTAAATCCGTTTTTCACACAGAACTTGATGCAAATTCGTTGATCCTCCATTTCGGTGACTAACGAAATCGAAGCACGGGCAAAATGGCTTCACTTCGAACAGCCGCTGCTCGCGCTGTTGTGGCGCGTGATTTTTGAAAATTGGCAGATCTCCAAGCCAAGGGCGACGCTTGCGTTTGCCACAAACCGGGAGAAAATATATTGAGTTTTCAGGATTTTATGATCAAAGTGTCGAAACTTTTTTATCAAAGTAGTATGAAACCATCTATTAATATAATATGAATTTTTATAGTACAGAAGACTGCCTAAATCTATTGGGGTTTTATTTGGCCATATTGCTTCTAATGATTATGGTATTTTTCTATGTTTCGGTTTTGTTTTGTTTCTGTTTCCAGGATTCTACTAAAAGTCTTTGGTATTTACTATGGATGTGTTGTTATAATGAACTATGGATTTGACATAAGTTAAAAGTATGTTCTGTTTCTTTTATGTGTTTGATCACAAAGAATTAATATCAATTAATGTTATATTTTCTAAGTCCATCAACCATGATCCAACTTGAAATCAATCTCTTTAGGTTTTTATGGAGGTACTAGTCCATCAGTGGTGATCTCAATTAGCGGTTTCACCATAATAATATATATACACCTTTCTTATACTTTTTTGAAGGAGACAGAGGTTATTCACACTTGTTTATCTCGTGTGTCTTACTGATATAAATAATTTGATGCTGTAGTAAATTTTAAACTTCCAGTAAGAAAGTGCTTCTGAGCCTTAAACACATACGCGTATTTCTAAAACCTTGCAAAATGTTTAACTTTTAACTCTTTTTACGAAGGAGTATCTTTTATTATATTTGTGCTGTGTATTTATTTTATTCTTGGAAAAAAAGTGCAGCATATATGTAAATATGTATTAATTTTCTGATAGAAAATTAATTATGTAAAAATGATTGGATATATATAGAGTGTAATTAGCAGCAACACATCAAATTCCGAGGATAAGTTTCTTTTATTTCAAAAATAATATCTTGAGCTTTCGGGCGTAAACAGCCCTTCTTACGCCCGAAAGCTCAAGATATTATTTTTGAAATAAAAGAAACTTATCCTCGGAATTTGATGTGTTGCTGCTAATTATACACCAGAGGATTCCACCTTACGATATATAGAGTGTAAGAGGAGAGTGAAAGGATCCCATTTTATAGAAACAAATATAATAAAAGTTACTCCTTCGTAAAAACTTTTGATTCGTTATACACTTATACCAATTGTACGGAGTTTACCTGTAGAAATTTTAACTCTTTCCTGATGGGAACAAAAGTTTCTCTCTTTTTTTTTCGAGACGTTGATATGATAAAAGATTTTTCTGTCCGACATGTCTCTGGAATATTCTATGACATGTGACCGTCGCAGCCTGAAACTAAATTTGCATCAAGGTAAAACCCGATTTAACGAAGTGTCGTAATGTCACAATATTTCTCTCAAGACTTGGACACTTTAAGAAATATTTCTCTTCACCTTTATATTCCCTATGTAGAATAATTGGTTTGCGCATAGTGAAGCCCTAACAAATTAATCAACTCACAAAATTGGTTCTAAAAAATCTTATTGTTTTAAATAAACGTGGGATTATTTTTTTCTAGACAAAGCACGATAGATTTGTAAACAAGGTAAAGCTATAATTATCCTTCTGAAAAAAAAAATATATATGTAGTAATATAGTTCAATATTTAATTAAAAAGACATATATTGGATCAAAATATAATTTATTTTACCAATATTTTAGTTGGCTGAACGCCAACCTTTATCAAATTATAACATATTAATTTATATCAAAATATTTTCTCCCCATTGAATATAGGCAAAAATAATTTTTTAATTTAATTTTATTGACGTTATTTGGCGCTGAATTTGTTGTTTACACACATTAATATGTTATAATACTTTTTTTAAAAGGTTGGTGTTCAGCCAACTGAAATATTGGTAAAATAAAGGATCTTTTTATCCAATATATGCCTTTTTAATTGATAATAATTATAATGTAACAGTACTAATATGCAGATACAATTTAATTCGCCAGTTTGTCTATCATGTAATACAAAACAGTATAATAAAGTTTGATTGAGAGTCCGCCGCGCTTAAGACAGGACCTTTCCCTCTCATGTAGATCACACCACCCTGGACCTTGTCTGCGTCTTCGGCACTGTCCTCTCTTCTAGGTGACATCCAACCTGCCTCGTCCTTTTGTGTTACCTATTGACGCTGAAACCACTTGGCCCATGACTGCAATAATCTCCCTACCACATATATCTATAGTTTTTCCCTACACACAATTCTAATAGTAAAAATAAAAAAGGCATATCCTGACCAGGACCACATGTGTTTTTCAAATGGCAGAACGCCATCTGGTGGAACAGAAATCAACTAAACATTGATTTAGTCTGTTCCCTGATATTTGGCCAACCCAATTTCTTGATAAATCAAGAAAAGCCATCCACGAACGCATTTCGCCTTGTTGGCGCTCGTCAGCGTGGAGTAGGCTGTATCTCTGCGACCAAAAAAGATTTTTGGTCCCAGAGACTTCTTGAGAAACCAAGAAATTGATATTTAAGGCCCAACTTACGTAAATACGCTTAACATGTGAAATATAATAGGAAAAAAATGAAAATAAATTAAATGGTCAGGTGTTGATATTAAAAATAAAAAAGTCATATCCTGACCATGAGCACATGTGCTTTTTAGATGGCAGAGCGCCATCTGGTGGAATATAAATCTATTAAACATTGATTTAGTAGTGATTTAATATTGAATTGAATTGATTTAATAGTTTAAAAATCACCAAAGATGTTTCAATTAAATGACGCGCAGTCTCAATAATTAGAGATACATACTCATGACCGTTAGTTATCTACGGGTTTTAACAATTCTAGAAGGAGTAAATGTATGGTACTAACACCTTTTTAAGTAATAAAAAAGTGGCAGTGTCACCTGTAGCGAGGCAATACGTGTCACAACTACGCCATTCTTGTAGATTTCTACTCGCACCGCACGTCTATTCTGTCAAAACATCGCTGTACAGAATATAACCCAGTTTCTGGAATGATGGGAATCCACAGTGGATATGCCTCATTCCGAATTTGACTATCCCTTTATGGCTGATGATTCTATGGACTTGACGCTAATGTAACGATCCATATGGCCATGTATTCACTGCCTAATTCTGCGTATCCAGCCTCGGCTTGATAGTTCTGTATATCCTATGGGCCCAGAACTTGTCACTGGATCATATGTCCTGGGCCTGCCTATACGTCAGACTACTCATCCTTGAAGCTTTAACGATCATCTAGAGGCCTTCTGACCTGCATGGTTGGGTCACTGGTATCTAACAAGCGGCCAATACTTGTTCCAAAATTCCTTTATTAGGTACCGCTCAAAAAAAGCAATCTAGTTTATGATAGAATAATTTTAACGCTTTGCCAAATGTTTCAATTTTTGTTTGCTCCTGACAAGGACAAAAGATTTTTGTCAAAACGTCGAGACAATAAAAAAAGATCTACTGGCCAAAGTATCTTTAATTTGAAGAACTAGTTTATGATAATTGCAACCATGAATAATATATGATGGTTATTCACATATTAAACAAAATGTTAACGCGGGATTCAATCCCGGTTCATGACTGTCGGGAATCGAGGGTGTTACCCACTCGTTCACCAACGGCCAATAAATTAACAATTTTATTAAATGTTGCAATAGTATGCAACTAGAACGTTAGCTCATCACATATGCAAAATAGTAATTCAAAATGATGTATTCCCTAATATATGATTATTTAAAATTGATGTTTTTAAAACTTTAATTCGTATTATTTCAACCTTAAACACACATAGCCCATAAAATGGAAAAAATTGACTTTTTAGTTTTTTTTTTTTTTTTTTGTTTTTCATTTTTCGTTCTTTAAGTGAACCTTAGAATAATAATTATTTTTACATAGATTTTCGAATGAATTATTTTTCTTCGCCAAATAAAATTTTCAAACCGATATTTTCAGTACTTTGAGATCTTGTATTTCAAAAACTTAATCGATTTTTAAAATTCAACTGTTTTTATATGTTCTCCCAACCCTTGATTTTGTCTACGCTAAGCCAAACTTTTTCTGCGTTTGGACATTGCATATTTTTGTCTGTTTTCCCATATCAAGAAATACAGAAATGGCAATTGGGCTGCAAAGAAGTTTGCTCCAGCGGCCAGGAAATTGAAATGCGATATTTGCATATTTTCGCATTTCATATGTGTAATTATGTTATATTATGATGCATTAGCGCGCTATCTTTTATGTAAATTTGAAACTATTATAGACACTATGTCTGTATGAATAAAAAGATTCAACTCCGCCTTTGCCGGTCCCAAGCCCGGATGAAAAAGGAGGAGGGGGAGCAGTAACAAGCTCACTAAAATACCTGGGTTCAGCTGGCCCGGCTGATAGTACCCTGTAAGGGCTCCTAATCCAGGGATACAGGATGAGCAGTGTCTGTACTCCATGTTAGGAGCAGCTGCACATGGCATCTGTTCCTCATGTCAGAGGCGGCCATTTCTTTTGGAGCTAAATCGGCCTGCCACTGAGTAGTGCTCCCAGTCTTAATGACAAAGGCAGACGTATTCTACTTCACCCAGTGTGGAGATAAGAAAGAAAATGATAAAAAGAATCATACGCGTCTATAATAGTCTCAAATTATTTTATATATTTGCATACTGTGATACATTATGTAGATAACTAAATTGGCGCCCAGAATCAGCAAATATTCAGCAAACTCTTTCTTCCATGTCTGTGGAGGATTTATCATGATAAGAGCTGAAAGATACTCTGTAAATCATCATTAGCATCATGATCATTTCATTGATAATTATCAAGTAATTATCACATTTTGAAGTAAAACATAAACATTACTTTTAAACTGATGGATAAAACTAAAGCAAGTTTCACCTTTTAGTATGTATATCGGGATTCAGATAATAACTCTGAAATATACACTTTTGGACATAACTTAAGGAAGTTGTACCTTTTAGAATGTATATCGGGATTCAGACAATAACTCTGAAAGATACACTCATGGACAAAACTTAAGGAAGTTGTACCTTTTAGCATGTATATCGGGATTCAGACAATAACTCTGAAAGATACACTCATAGACAAAATTTAAGGAAGTTGTACCTTTTAGCATGTATATCGGGATTCAGACAATAACTCTGAAAGATACACTCATAGACAAAACTTAAGGAAGTTGTACCTTTTAGCATGTATATTGAGATTCAGACAGTAACTCTGAAAGATACACTCATAGACAAAATTTAAGGAAGTTGTACCTTTTAGCATGTATATCGGGATTCAGACAATAACTCTGAAAGATACACTCATAGACAAAACTTAAGGAAGTTGTACCTTTTAGCATATATATCGGGATACAGACAATAACTATGAAAGATATTACAGTGACCTTTATTGAAGACACGAGATAACCAAGTATGAACAATGGTAATTCACAATTTGGATTATAGATTATAAACACAAGGTAATAAGACCAAATCTAAATAAATAAATAGTGTATAACAACACACTATTTATTTGGATTTGTTCTTATTACTTTGCAAGTATGAACAAATTTGACTCTGTTTCCAAAAAAAAAATAGACAACCGACGACATTAAAATATGAAACTTTCTTAAGTTTTGTCCATGAGTGTAGATGTTATTTATAAAAATAAAACTTGTTATCCATTTACGTATATGGGAACATGTAAAAAAATAAGAAGAAACTTCCATTGAGCATAAAAGAAACTTTGGAAGGTATAATTGTCATTTTTAAAACTTTTTAGATAGGAAATACGAAAAAAAACACTTACGTGCAAAGAACAAAGTATAATGTAAAATCTATTAGTAAGCAAATTTTACAGTAATAGAATTATATATAGGATTTTACAATATATAAAATAAAATTTAGCACATATATAGTGAAGCAAGAGCTTGAATATTCTTTGAGTGTGAAACCTTGTAAAAAAATAGGAACTTACCCTCTATTATTAATTTGTTTTTGCTTTGTCGTCTGTTTTGCATAAGTAGAATCTGGTTAGAACGATGTATGTAAATTAATGATTCTTTTGTTGCCTTAAATACGAGGTAATTAACTCGTTTCTATATATATCTAAAAATAACATTTGAAATACTATCCCGCATGTTTCTTTTCAGCGAAAATTCAGGGGGAGAAATAACAATTATTTCTAACCTTTTGGATGAGGTATGAAAGGGAGAATTGTGAAGAGTAATGATAAGCGGAAAAATAAAAGTGTCCAAAAGGTTAGAAATAATCGTTATTTCTCCCCTTGAGATAAATTTTGAATTTTCGCTGAAAAGAAACACATGCGGGATAGTATTTCAAATGTCGTTTTACAATCACAAACCGTATTATATTGTATCTAAAAATGTTTTAAAGTTTAATAAATTAATTTTATAAATCTGAGAGTTGTCTTCAAAAACGATCCAACATATAGAATACAAAGATTTTATAATTTGGATTTCGTCATGTTACTAGATATTGAGGTTATTCAAGAATCGAAGTTATTTCTGTTGAAATCAGCTATGTATATATAACCTTGACTAAGTACTCTTCAAAAACGGTTCAAAATCACATTAATAGGTACCGCTCAACAAGAGCAACCTAGTTCATGATAATTGAAACATCCCTGGAGCAGTAATGGCTACCCAGACCTCGAAGGTCCATAAGCCTGTGATAATTGAAACAGTGAATAATATGTGAAGGTTATTCACATATTAAACAAAATTTTAACGCGGGATTTATTTATTTATTTAACAGTTGGGAGAGACACGCCATATCCACAATTTGGATAATTGCGTGTATATCTTACATTATATACAATTAACACAATTGAACATTAGGAATCATGAAAATTAAACGTTCGATGTCAATCCCGGTTCATGACTGTCGGGAATCGAGGGTGTTACCCACTCATCCACCGACTTATTTTCTCTTCAAAAATGATCAAAATCATATTGGGACGAAAAAATATAATTTGATAAAATAATCCCTTGAATCATTATCTAAATAAGAACATTAAGCCTCCAGGGAAAAGTTTCTTTTAAAAATATTTTTTATTTAAAAATCTCTCTATTTATTTATTTCAATTCAAAACGCTATGTCCCCTTAGGGACACTTGCGCTAAATGTACATACAAATATAACAAAGAAAATATTCAACATGGAAAGATACACAGAAAGTAACTTAGAAAGATTCATAAATATTATTTACATATAGAGATATTCTTTGAATTTTATTTACAGTTGCATCATTAATTTAAAATATATATACATATATACACACATATACACGCATACACCTATATATTGTTTACAACCACAAGATATGTCCAATATTTCCTTGAGATCGTTACATCAAAGACCATTTTTCTCTTAATGAAATCCAAAATATATTTACAAAGGAAATTAAATTTTATATATGTGTCCTTACTTGAAATTAAATCACTAGGGCCTAAAGCTATTAAACCGTTGTTGACTCTGTAATCTTGAAAGACAGGGCACTCTAGCAAGAGATGTATTGAAGTTTGTTCCCCCAATCCACAGAAAATTCTCTCAAGCTTTCGGGTAAGAAAGCCCTTCTACGGGAGAAAATATCCAACATCATTAAAACGCCAATAAAATAAGATTTAAAATTAAAATGAACTGCTTTTGTTGTTTGCATTTGTTTCAATGCAGAATCAACACGAAATGTAAACAACAAAAGCACTTTATTTTAATTTTAAATCTTATTTTATTGGCGTTTAAATGATGTAAGATATTTTCTCCCGTAGAAGGGCTTTCTTACCCTAAGGCATGAGAGATTTTTTTAATAAAAATATTTTAAAAAGAAACTTTTCCCTGAATACTTAATGTTCTTATTTTAAATATAATTTATTATTTAATTTAATTATTCAATGAAAATATTTGAAAAATATTTATTATTTTATATTTGTAAAAATCATTATTTAGTTACCTAGCTTGTTTGCTCGATATTCTCTAGCTGTAGATAGTTTGGTTGATAATTGTCGTACTGACGTCATCAATAAATACTTTCATACCTTCAGATATAAAAAGACTTGATTTCTACGCTACAATATTTCATCGCATATTAACAAGAAAAGATTAATACGAATAGATCTTTGAAGATGAATCATGATGCATCAGTGGTGAACCCTCCCAGCTGTTTCGCCAATTTAATCTACCAGACCGCCTCTTTAGAGCTCCAATACTGTATTGGATCATTCTGCTTTTATATGCTACACTGAAGGGTGGAATCTTAGAAATGGTATTTAAGCAAACTATGGACATAAGCTTTTTAGGACAGTAGAAATACATTCAAATATTTGCACCGAGCAATGCTCTTCCGCAAACAATAAGGACAAATTAGACATAAATTAATACAAAGGAATAACACGCTATCTATATTTTTCATCGCAGTAAGGACAGTAGAAGTTTGGTTTATTTGTGAAAATAAACATTCGTGTCTTAATGTCTTCATTCGTTAAGCATTAAAATGTTAACGATATTTTTTTAAGTAGAAATAGAAAGAAATGATAATCATCAATGCTATTAAACCACCGCAAGAATCCAAAGACGTGTTGGTAAACCAGACAAGGTATTGAATAGAAGATAGGGGATAACAAATTGTCAACAGGTGCCTCAAGGGTCCATTAGGTTCCCTGTAACTTTGTCTCCTTACATTACTTCAGGATTCTTTTCTTCCTTAGCCATCTTCTATCTCGTCTTTTATGTTCAAATAAGTTTGGTATAATACCCTCGTATTTTATTAGAACATTTATATTACGATGCACTAGCGCGCCATCTGGTATGAAAATTAGAAACTATTTTAGACGCGTAAGATTCTTTTTAAGATTAAACAATTTATACTGCCCTTATTGCAATAGAAAAATTAATGGGAGGGCCTGGCTCATCAGTGGTTAACCCTCCCTTTTTCCATTGCAGTAAGGGCAGTAGAAATTGTTTAATCTCAAAAAGAATCTTACGCGTCTAAAATAGTTTCTAATTTTCATAATACCCTCGTACTAAAGAAACTTTGGCAATAAATCGCAAAGATAAGACTGCCTGGGCCGGCATTCATAGTTATTAAAATTAAAGATACTTCAGCCAGTAAATATTTTTATTGTCTCGACATTTCATCAAAAATCTTTTGTCTTCTTCAGGATCAAATAAAATTAAAGCATTTGACAATGTAAAGATAGAGGCTATCTGATACTATCCTCGGCCAGTATATATATTTTTAAGAACTATGAAAAATATTTTAAGAATTATCAAAGCAGTTTCTATCTTCACGTTGCCAAATGCTTTAATTTTATTTGATCCTGACGGGGACAAGTGATAAATATTAGATAAGTGAAAAATAAAAAAAAAGACCAATATCGCGTAAAACCCCGCCGTCTAAGATCAACACGGCGTAAAGCCCAGCCGCTTAAGACCGACACCGTGTAAAACTTCGCCGTCTAAGACCGACACCGTGTAAAACTTTGCTATCTAAGACCTACACCGTGTAAAATCACGCTGTATAATACCGAAAGCGTGGCCGACACCGTGTAAAACCACGCTGTATAATACCGACACCGTGTAAAACCACGCCGTCTAAGACCGTGGCCGTGTAAAGCCAACACTGTATGAGGCCGACCCAATGCTACACCGTGTGAGGCCGACCCCGTGTTACACGTGCGACCCCAGAGTAGAGGACCAACTTCCCTAATGACCGACCACAAGGGACCTCAGACCATCGCCGGAAGAAGTCTCTCAAAGGTCGGTCATTAACTAACTTTTCACAGAATCCCGGCGTCGTTTTTTGTCGCGGCGGTTGTCGCGACGATGTGACATACTCAAGTATGTGCCACTCTAACCATGCCCTAGCAATAGTTTAAATGTCTGCTCGCCTCCTTCACAAGTCCTCAGTCCAATTGTACAAAATCGTGTTTATTAACACACTACCTTAAATTGGCGAAATCACCGCTGTTGAGCCAAGCCTTTCCAAATCTTTCTTATTTTCAGTTCACCAATTATAGAAATTCCTCCTATGTAGTTTAAAGAAATAGCGATGAATAACTCCATCCTCAATCTACAGATAAGGTTGCGTGTTCTGATCACTAAAACTTTCTCTCATATTGACTAACACCTATTTGATGTCAAATCTCCGTTTACAATGTAAAGATTGACAGAGAAATATCACTGGTGTACAGAACTCGGTCTAGACATCACACTGTCCATCGGTGCCAGAGAATATCACTGGCGTACAGACCTCGGTCTAGACAGCCCCCTATCCATCGGTGCCAGAGAATATCACTGGCGTACAGACCTCGGTCTAGACAGCCCCCTATCCATCGGTGCCAGAGAATATCACTGGCGTACAGACCTCGGTCTAGACAGCCCCCTATCCATCGGTGCCAGAGAATATCACTGGCGTACAGACCTCGGTCTAGACAGCCCCTTATCCATCGGTGCCAGAGAATATCACTGGCGTACAGACCTCGGTCTAGACAGCCCCCTATCCATCGGTGCCAGAGAATATCACTGGCGTACAGACCTCGGTCTAGACAGCCCCCTATCCATCGGTGCCAGAGAATATCACTGGCGTACAGACCTCGGTCTAGACAGCCCCCTATCCATCGGTGCCAGAGAATATCACTGGCGTACAGACCTCGGTCTAGACAGTCCCCTATCCATCTGTGACAGAGTAAATCACTGTGTACAGACCTCGGTCTAGACAGCCCCCTATCCATCGGTGCCAGAGAATATCACTGGTGTACAGACCTCGGTCTAGACAGTCCCCTATCCATCGGTGCCAGAGAATATCACTGGTGTACAGACCTCGGTCTAGACAGCCCCCTATCCATCTGTGCCAGAGAATATCACTGGTGTACAGACCTCGGTCTAGACAGCCCCCTATCCATCTGTGCCAGAGAATATCACTGGTGTACAGACCTCGGTCTAGACAGCCCCCTATCCATCGGTGCCAGAGAATATCACTGGCGTACAGACCTCGGTCTAGACAGCCCCCTATCCATCGGTGCCAGAGAATATCACTGGCGTACAGACCTCGGTCTAGACAGCCCCCTATCCATCGATGCCAGAAAATATCACTGGCGTACAGACCTCGGTCTAGACAGCCCCCTATCCATCGGTGCCAGAGAATATCACTGGCGTACAGACCTCGGTCTAGACAGCCCCCTATCCATCGGTGCCAGAGAATATCACTGGCGTACAGACCTCGGTCTAGACAGCCCCCTATCCATCGGTGCCAGAGAATATCACTGGCGTACAGACCTCGGTCTAGACAGCCCCCTATCCATCGGTGCCAGAGAATATACAACCCTCAGACTGGGCTAGGCAGCCATACGATGTCAGACATTCTCGCCAAGAAGTGTGCACAGCAGCATCACTCCCGCCCCCACGAAGTTCATCACGTCAACCTAATTCGTCGGCAGACTTGGGGTATACTGGCTAAGGCTAAGAGAGCTGAAGAGGGGGAAGAGTGCAATTGGAGCATAGGATAGGTGTATTCCAACTCCATGCAGGAGAGTCAGGACAGTAACCAGGCTACTTAGAAACTCCTGTAGATGCTTGTAGGCTGTCCCGTCAACCCTAGAGAGATATTTATAACCCAGGGAGAGCACAACGTCAACTACCCGAGAGGTCCAGCTCACCAGTATGGACTAGCGCAAAGCGCTTTTATTCGCGTCCTGATTTGATTGTTTTTTTTTTATTCTATTATACCTAGTACACGTGGTACTGGCCATGATAATCACAGTGGGTAGAGGTAGGCGACTGCTTTTACTGTAAGTGCACCACATGTCTACATAATTTTAAAAGCAGTTCGACTTTTGCACTTACAAATGTGCCAGAACCCCGTTTGGTTACTTGCACCTGCTGGTGTGGTTGGACCTTTGCAAGAATCGTGGCCATTGGAGCATTTTTTTATCAGAAAAAAAGTGTCCAATGCGGGAATCGAGCCTGGGTCGTAGCGGTCGAAAACCAACGGTTTAGACCATCCTTCCACCGATTGCTGAGCTGAATCAATTGACCAGGAAGTTCCATGCTGAGGTTGAGTCTGGAAGGCTGGCCTACATAGCCAGATTAAAGTCCAGCGCGAGGGGCCAATCATATAGTCACACGGTGCACGAGCATGCGTCAGTCTCTACTGGCTGAGAAATGGTGTTTCAGGATGCAGCGGCTGCTATAGGCAGACAATATTGAGCGAGATAACTACATATATCCTTAAAGAAAACATACCCTTGAGACTTATCATCGCCTACCGTCTTTCACCAGAAATTTCAGTATCTCGGGGTACTTGTCTTCATACCTTTCTACAATAATATTAATTCTCATAGCATCATCTCCATAGACATCAGATTTTATACAAGATATTAACGAATCCAACTCCACATCGAACTACAGAATATGTTCATTTGATGTAGTTTCCTTTTTTCTTTGCGCACCACATGAGCTCATCTTGAAATATCTACGTGAAATGTTAGAACAGTTCCATATAGATCAGTTATAAATCGACAAAATAATTCCTTTCCAAAACCTACCTTTCCAGCAATTTCACACATCAAAACCAAACATATCAACAGATCAATGGAACACCCATGTGAAACCCTTAATCACCAGCAACAGCCAAAATAGTTCTGATAAAAATCGATAGATGAATAAACAGTATGAAAAACTTGAAGATTGTAAAATGGAAAGATGCACTAAGACATTTACTGAGAATATCTATATATATATATATATATATATATATAAATCAATGTTTGTTTGTTTGTATGTCCGGTATACAAATTCGCAGTAGTTCACTAATTCAAACCAATATTTCCATACATAGGTAAAAAATACGGGGAAGACGATAGGCTATTTTAAAAAATATATAAATCAATTATTAAAACTATTTATTCAAATTATTCTACTTAGCTCACGAACAGCGCCCTCTATCAAAGATTAGATTAAATTATGCTGATGCAAACAAATAGATAATGCTAATAACAAACAATTATTTAAAAAATTATTATCTAAATATATATCACTCGGGTAGATATGCACACGGGTCAATCCCGGGGCGAAGCCCGGGTCACCCGTCTAGTTCATTATAAAAAGAACAGCTTACTTTATATTCCCGTAAAAACTACTACAAAAATATCTTTTACCATAAGAAAAGAAATAGACGGAGTATTACCCTATCTAGATGCCCTCATCACAAAAACAAAAAAATTATTATAAGAATAATGAAAAACCTTCGTACCTTCAATGCCATCATTGGTAAATTCGGAATGATCACCTTCAGACCATGGTTTCGGCTTATGGACCTTCTCATTCCATGGTTATTTCGATTTCAAGAGATCCATTCCATCTAGGAGATCATGTGATACATTAAACTATAGAAACTGCTGCTATGGTTCATCACTGATGGGCCAAACCTTTTCAATATACACCCATACCTCGCTTTGCGTCGGGGTTACGTTCCAAAAAAAACACGACGCAAAGTGAAAATAAAATTTTGATGGCATGACGCAATCAAAAACAAAGGTGTTGCCATATTTTATGAAAAAAATCAAAAAAGAAATTAAAGACTCGAATCCAAAACAACGCAACTTCGAAAATCTAACGACGCACAGTGAAAATCAGTAAAAATTAAGCAGCGACGCAACTTCGAAAAAAACGCAAAACGAAATGACGCAAAGCGAGGTATTGGTGTATACTCATGGACAAAACTTAAGAAAGTGGAAAGTCTTTGATGTCGCTATCATTTAAAACCTCAAAGAAGAAATAAATCCAAAATTAAGGTTTATTTCTCAAACCTCTACTTTATAATCCAAGAAAACAAAACTAAAAAAATCACACATAAGAAAGGGGGTCGGTGGAAGGATGGTCTAAACCGTTTGTTTTGGACCGCTACGACCCGGGATCTAATCCCGCATTGGGCACTTTTATCTAATAAAAAAAATTCTCCAATGGCCCCCGATTCTTACAAAAGTCAAACCCCACCAGCGAGTACAAGTAACCAAACGGGGCTATAGCACATTTGTAAGTGCATTGTCGAACTGCTTTTCATGTGTGTAGACATGTGGTGTACTTACAGTAAAAGCAGTTATCAACTACCCACCATGATTATCATGGCCTGTACCACGTGTACTATGAAAAATAATTTTTAAAAAACACATAAGAAATATAATAACTCATCTATAATATAATTCAATACGCGCTGTTTTAACATGCATATAATGGAAAGTATTTCTATATATGGAATGTCTGTGATTTCACCGGTCGTCTGTTTTTTGTTTATTGTTTTTTTTTTTTTTGGAAGGAGACAGAGGCAATTTTATTCAAACTTGATTATCTCTTGTGTGTTCAATAAAGGTCACTACGTATCAAATTTCAGAGTTATTGTCTGAATCCCGATATACATGCTAAAAGGTACAACTTCTTTAAGTTTTGTCCATGAGTGTATCTTTCAGAGTTATTGTCTGAATCCCGATATACATGTTAAAAGATACAACTTCCTTAAGTTTTGTCCATGAGTGTATCTTTCAGAGTTATTGTCTGAATCCCGATATACATGCTAAAATATACAACTTCCTTAAGTTTTGTCCATGAGTGTATCTTTCAGAGTTATTGTCTGAATCCAGATATACATGCTAAAAGGTACAACTTCCTTAAGTTTTGTCCATGAGTGTATCTTTCAGAGTTATTGTCTGAATCCCGATATACATGCTATAAGGTACAACTTCCTTAAGTTTTGTCCATGAGTGTATCTTTCAGAGTTATTGTCTGAATCCCGATATACATGCTATAAGGTACAACTTCCTTAAGTGTTGTCCATAAGTCTATTTTTCATCGTAGTACTTGACAGTTTTATTTATAAAAGAAAAAATGATGCAAATATTATGTGATTTCTTGCAAACACGACTGTCCTAGATGTAAGAAAGGGACACTAATAGCATCAGTGGTTGTGACACCTACAAGTCAGTCAATCAGGGGCAGAGTGTAAATATTTACTATTTTGTGACTCACTTCCAAAATAAACTGTCCTATTATTATCTTGTGCTGCTGGATGTGCAATAATTCTTCTCCCCATGGACTAACTCCACATTCCTCCAAACAATTCTACTCCAACACAACATACCCTGAATTCATACAAAGCAATAACACGCCATCTATATATAACAAATTAAAACATTAAGATGCGAATGTTCCTTTATTTAAATGTAATTCTACTATCCTAAAAGCTTATATCCACAGTTTGTTTAAATACCATTTCTAAGATTTCACCCTTCAGTGTAGCATATATAAGCAGAATGATACAATACAGTATTAGTGCTCTAAAGAAGCGGTCTGGTAGATTTATATAATTGGCGAAACCGCTAGGAGGGTTCACCACTAATGAGCCAAGCTCTCCCAATATTTTGCCATCTTAGTAAGGACAGTAGAAGTTTGATTTATTTGTGAAAAGAAACATTCGAGTTTTAATGTTTTCATTTGTTATACCCTGAATTCTTTAAGTAATTTCGAAAATAAGTATCCCTCGTATAACATCATTTAAAACAAAATATTCCCATCCAGTCTCGAGTCTCAAGTAAACTTGAACTTCGTATTTCCATCGTTAAGGATAAAATATGCAGAAAAATCCTCTTTTTCATCCAAAGTGATTTCGGATACTGAGCTTTGCTTGCTTAGAGCCAGGACACAGGACATTTTAAAGGAATGAAGGTAAACCCAGACATGACAGGATCCTACAGGAACTGCAATAACTGTTAAAACACCCAACTCACTCCGGTCCATATATACCCGGCCATCCTTGCAGCCCTCTATATGGCAGACATCAATCTATAAGAGGACATTTTAAAGGAATGAAGATAAACCAGACATGACTAGATCCTACAGGAACTACAATAACTGTTACAACACCCAACTCACTCCGGTCCATATATACCCGGCCATCCTTGCAGCCCTCTATATGGCAGACATCAATCTATAAGAGGACATTTTAAAGGAATGAAGATAAACCAGACATGACTAGATCCTACAGGAACTACAATAACTGTTACAACACCCAACTCACTCCGGTCCATATATACCCGGCCATCCTTGCAGCCCTCTATATGGCAGACATCAATCTATAAGAGGACATTTTAAAGGAATGAAGATAAACCCAGACATGACAGGATCCTACAGGAACTGCAATATCTGTCACAACACCCAACTCACTCCGGTCCATATATACCCGGCCATCCTTGCAGCCCTCTATATGGCAGACATCAATCTAGAAGAGGACATTTTAAAGGAATGAAGATAAACCCAGACATGACAGGATCCTACAGGAACTGCAATAACTGTTACAACATCCAACTCACTCCGGACCATGTATACCCGGCCATCTTTGCAGCCCTCTATATGGCAGACATCAATCTATAAGAGGACATTTTAAAGGAATGAAGATAAACCCAGACATGACAGGATCCTACAGGAACTGCAATAACTGTTACAACATCCAACTCACTCCGGACCATGTATACCGTTGCCCGGCCATCCTTGCAGCCCTCTATGGCAGACATCAATCCAGAATAGGACATCCATACAAACAAGACACCTCAGTTGATCTGATTCATGGACAAGACACCACCACCACAGGACTGTCATTCCAACATCCGGCTCATTTCTAAGGCAGTTAAAGAGTGTATTTGTATCACTTCCCAAATTGTTTCTTCAGACAGAATATTGTAAAACACTCTTCCCTGGATAGATTTTTTTCTCGCAAATGTCTTTAAATTAATTTTGTAAAAAGGACACATTGGTATGATAAATATGGATTTTGCCTGGCCAGTATTCAAATTCAAATTGGATAGAACACCTCAGCTAACGAGAGCAAATGATTTTTACTGAAAGGTCGTGAAATTAAAGATTTTCATCTTGCAGAGGTGTACTTTCGAATAGAAAAATATTACCTTATTCTTTATTATTGTTATAATTCTTTGCTGATTGGTAGTTTGTTTTTAAAAATAAATCTATCTACATTCTTGAGTAATTAACTTCACTGCGTATCACTTTCCTCAGAGCATAAGTTCTTGAATTCTATATTTTGCCATATACACGATTTTATAAAATACACACATGCAAACTGTCAAATATTTGTGCAGATATATACCAAACCCAATAAAAAGGCATATCCTGAGCATTTTATATGGCAGAGTTCCATCTAGTGGGATAAAAATCAACTAAACGCTTATTTAACTTGTTTTCTAATATTTGGCCAACTCATTTTCTTGATAAATCAAGAAAGGTCAACCAAGAACGCGATTCGGACTGTAGGCCCTCGTCAGTGTGGTACAAGCTGTACTTCAACGACCAAATATTTGGCCCAAGAAGTTTCCTGAGTAATCAAGAATAGGGTATTTAATTTGTGTAAATAAGATGTTTTTTATGTACAAAAATAAGAAAAATAGAAAACTATATGTACAACATATATTACCTAAAAAGAGACACCTTTCCCTTTAATTATTCATCAGAACGATGTATTATGCTTATTGCCCTAGTAAAAGAACTTTATAAATATACACCAATACCTCGCTTTGCGTCGTTTCGTTTTGCGTCCTTTTTTTCGAAATTGCGTCGCTGCTTAATTTTTACTGATTTTCACTGTGCGTCGTTAGATTTTCGAAGTTGCGTTGTTTTGGATTCGATTCTTTAATTTTTTTTTTTTTTCCTAAAATATGGCAACACCTTTGTTTTTGATTGCGCCATGCCATCAAAATTTTATTTTCATTTTGCGTCGTTTCAATTTGCGTCGTGTTTTTTTGGAACGTAACCCCGACGCAAAGCGAGGTATAGGTGTATATATATAAACATATTTTACCATTTTCGTGTATTTTAGAGATGCATGTATATAATTAGAAGTAAGAATTCAAGAACACCTTGAGGAAGGTAACAATGAGTGTAACGTCAGGATATCAATACTTCAAGAACGGAGCTCTCTATATCCCATTTACAAATAACCTATAACGAGGTGTGTTTTTATTT
>CP092871.1:15670511-15682577 GCA_030710605.1 Cordylochernes scorpioides
TATCCTGACGTTACACTCATTGTTACCTTCCTCAAGGTGTTCTTGAATTCTTACTTCTAATTATATACATGCATCTCTAAAATACACGAAAATGGTAAAATATGTTTATATATATACACCTATACCTCGCTTTGCGTCGGGGTTACGTTCCAAAAAAACACGACGCAAATTGAAACGACGCAAAATGAAAATATAATTTTGATGGCATGGCGCAATCAAAAACAAAGGTGTTGCCATATTTTAGGGAAAAAAATATTAAAGACTCGAATCCAAAACAACGCAACTTCGAAAATCTAACGACGCACAGTGAAAATCAGTAAAAATTAAGCAGCGACGCAACTTTGAAAAAAAGGACGCAAAACGAATCGACGCAAAGCGAGGTATTGGTGTACATTTATAAAGTTCTTTTACTTGGGCGATAAGCATAATACATCGTTCTGATGAATAATTAAAGGGAGAGGTATCTTTTTTTAGGTAATATATGTTGTACATATACATATTTCTATTTTTCTTATTTTTGTATATAAAAAAAAACATCTTAATATTAAAAATGGCATATCCTGACCAGGAGCACATGTGCTTTACAGAAGGCAGAGCGCCATCTGGTGGAACAGAAATCAACTATACATTGATTTAGCCTGTTCCCTGATATTTGGCCAACCCAATTTCTTGATAAATCAAGAAAAGCCATCCACGAACGCGTTTCGCGCTTTTGGCGCTCGTCAGCGTGGAATAGGCTGAACCACTTATTCACACAAATTTGGCTTTAAATACCCTATTCTTGATTTCTCAGGAAGCCTCTTGGGTCAAATATTTGGTCGTTGAGGTACAGCTTGTACCACACTGACAAGGGCCAACAGCCCGAATCGCGTTCTTGGTTGACCTTTCTTGACTTATCAAGAAAATGAGTTGGCCAAATATCAGAAAACAAGTTAAATAAGCGTTTAGTTGATTTTTGTCCCACTAGATGGAACTCTGCTATATAAAATGCTCAGGATATGCCTTTTTATTGGTTTTGGTATATATCTGTACAAATATTTGACAGTTTGCATGTGTGTATTTTAGAAAATCGTGTATATGGCAAAATATAGAATTCAAGAACTTATGCTCTGAGGAAAGTGATACACCGGGAAGTCATTTCCCAAGAATGTAGATAGAATTATTTTAAAAAGCAAACTACCAATCAGCAAAGAATTATAACAATAATAAAGAATAAGGAGATATTTTTCTATTCGAAAGTACACCTCTGCAAGATGAAAATCTTTAATTTCACGACCTTTCAGTAAAAATCATTTGCTCTCGTTAGCTGAGGTGTTCTATCCAATTTGAATTTGAATGCTGGCCAGGCAAAATCCATATTTAGGATACCAATGTGTCCTTTTTACAAAATTAATTTAAAGACATTTGCGAGAAAAAATTCTATCCAGGGAAGAGTGTCTTACAATATTCTGTCTGAAGAAACAATTTGGGAAGTGATATAAATAAACTCTTTAACTGCCATAGAAATGAGCCGGATGTTGGAATGACAGTCCTGTGGTGGTGCTGTCTTGTCCATGAATCAGATCAGATCGGTCTGTGCACCCTGATCACAATACCGGCAAACTGAGGTGTCTTGTTTGTATGGATGTCCTATTCTGGATTGATGTCTGCCATAGAGGGCTGCAAGGATGGCCGGGCAACGGTATACATGGTCCGGAGTGAGTTGGGTGTTGTAACTGTAGGATCCTGTCATGTCTGGGTTTATCTTCATTCCTTTAAAATGTCCTCTTCTGGATTGATGTCTGCCATATAGAGGGCTGCAAGGATGGCCGGGTATATATGGTCCGGAGTGAGTTGGGTGTTTTAACAGTTATTGCAGTTCCTGTAGGACCCTGTCATGTCTGGGTTTACCTTCATTCCTTTAAAATGTCCTCTTCTGGATTGATCTCTGCCATATAGAGGGCTGCAAGGATGGCCGGGTATATATGGTCCGGAGTGAGTTGGGTGTTGTAACAGTTATTGCAGTTCCTGTAGGATCTAGTCATGTCTGGGTTTATCTTCATTCCTTTAAAATGTCCTCTTCTGGATTGATGTCTGCCATATAGAGGGCTGCAAAGATGGCCGGGTATATATGGACCGGAGTGAGTTGGGTGTTGTAACAGTTATTGCAGTTCCTGTAGGATCTAGTCATGTCTGGGTTTATCTTCATTCCTTTAAAATGTCCTCTTCTGGATTGATGTCTGCCATATAGAGGGCTGCAAGGATGGCCGGGTATATATGGTCCGGAGTGAGTTGGGTGTTGTAACAGTTATTGCAGTTCCTGTAGGATCTAGTCATGTCTGGGTTTATCTTCATTCCTTTAAAATGTCCTCTTCTGGATTGATCTCTGCCATATAGAGGGCTGCAAGGATGGCCGGGTATATATGGTCCGGAGTGAGTTGGGTGTTGTAACAGTTATTGCAGTTCCTGTAGGATCTAGTCATGTCTGGGTTTATCTTCATTCCTTTAAAATGTCCTCTTCTGGATTGATCTCTGCCATATAGAGGGCTGCAAGGATGGCCGGGTATATATGGTCCGGAGTGAGTTGGGTGTTGTAACAGTTATTGCAGTTCCTGTAGGATCTAGTCATGTCTGGGTTTATCTTCATTCCTTTAAAATGTCCTCTTCTGGATTGATGTCTGCCATATAGAGGGCTGCAAAGATGGCCGGGTATATATGGACCGGAGTGAGTTGGGTGTTGTAACAGTTATTGCAGTTCCTGTAGGATCTAGTCATGTCTGGGTTTATCTTCATTCCTTTAAAATGTCCTCTTCTGGATTGATGTCTGCCATATAGAGGGCTGCAAGGATGGCCGGGTATATATGGTCCGGAGGGAGTTGGATGTTGTGACAGTTATTGCAGCTCCTGTAGGATCCTGTCATGTCTGGGTTTATCTTCATTCCTTTAAAATGTCCTCTTCTGGATTGATGTCTGCCATATAGAGGGCTGCAAGGATGGCCGGGTATATATGGTCCGGAGTGAGTTGTGTGTTGTGACAGTTATTGCAGTTCCTGTAGGATCTAGTCATGTCTGGGTTTATCTTCATTCCTTTGAAATGTCCTGTGTCCTGGCTCTAGCAAGCAAAGCTGAGTATCCGAAATCACTTTGGATGGAAAAGAGGAATTTTCTGCATATTTTATCCTTAACGATGTAGATACGAAGTTCAAGTTACTTGAGACTCGAGACTGGATGGGAATATTTTGTTTTAAATGATGTTATACGAGGGATACTTATTTTTGAAATTACTTAAAGAATTCAGGGTATAACAAATGGAAACATTGAGACGCGAATGTTTCTTTTCACAAATAAATCAAACTTCTACTGTCCTTACTGAGATGGAAAAATATTGGGAGGGCTTGGCTCATTAGTGGTGAACTCTCCCAGTGGTTTCGCCAATTTAATCCACCAGACCTCTTCTTTAGAGCACTAATACTGTATTGGGTCATTCTGCTTATATATGCTACACTGAATGGTGAAATCTTAGAAATGGTATTTAAGCAAACTGTGGAGATAAGCTTTTAGTAAAGCATAATTGCATTTAAATAAAGAAACATTCGTGTATTAATGTTTTTATTTGTTATGTATAGATGGCGCTTTATTGCTTTGTATTAATACACTGAAGGGTGGAATCTTAGAAATGGTATTCAAGTAAACTATGGATATAAGCTTTTAGGATAGTAGAATTACATTTAAATAAATAAATATTCGTGTATCAATGTTTTAATTTGTTATATATAGATGGCGTGTTATTGTTTTGTATGAATTCAGGGTATGTTGTGTTGGAGTAGAGTTGTGTGGAGGAATGTGGAGTTAGCCCATGGGGAAAAGAACTATTGCACACCCAGCAGCACAAGATAATTATAGGACAGTTTATTTTGGAAGTGAGTCACAAAATAGTAAATATTTACACTCTGCCCCTGATTGACTGTCTTGTAGGTGTCACAACCACTGATGCTATTAGTGTCCCTTTCTTAATCTAGGACAGTCGTGTTTGCAAGAAATGACATAATATTTGCATCTTTTTTTCTTTTATAAATAAAACTGTCAAGTACTACGATGAAAAATACACTCATGGACAAAACTTAAGGAAGTTGTATATTTTAGCATGTATATCGGGATTCATACAATAACTCTGAAAGATACACTCAGGGACAAACCTTAAGGAAGTTGTACCTTTTAGCATGTATATCAGGATTCAGACAATAACTCTGAAAGATACACTCATGGACAAAACTTAAGGAAGTTGTATCTTTTAACATGTACAGGGTGATCCAAAAGTCCCGCACTATTTTAAAAATTAATAACTCCGCGAATATTTGCGCTAGAGCAATGCGGTAAACACCATTGTATTCAGGATGCAATGGGATTTTTTTATGGCAAATAATGAAAAATTCGAAATTGATTTTAGTTACAATTTCATTCGCCAGATGGCGCTCTACCAGAATCAGAGATTCAGCGGCCAAATTGTTTGATAAATTGAAAAATATAACTGATCGACACGTATTTTTCCTTTTTGAATACCAGGAAAGAACCCTAATAATATCAAATAACTAATTAATAAAACACCACTTCGCCAAAAGTATGAAGAATTGGTTAACGATTTTCAAATACAATCAGAGATATGTAAAATAGGTAAATGCAAATTAAAACATGTAGCAAAAATATTTATATTTAATATGGGGTTTTGTGAAATAGATTGAATGTTTGAAAAACACTGCTGATATCAATACACGAATTTTTGAAATGTTAATATAGTACCAAAAATTATGATGGCACTATTAATAGGATTTCTTGCTATAAGAAATGTGTAGTTTCTTGACTGATTGACGACCCTTGACTATTTAACGGGATATTTGTCATGATCCAACAAATGAAATATAGAGGGGAGTGACAAAATATATTTGTCGTACTTTATTCCAAATATCCTATGGACTTGTCAAATGTTATCATTGTTTATTATACTGTACACAATTTTTAAAAATGTGTCCCCTCAAATAAAAATAATTTTTAAATCGACCTTTTGCGTTGAAAAACGTGGTATTAAAATCATTTTGTATTCTTTTTTTTTTCACAAAATTTCTAAAGTTATTGGTGTACAGAAAATATTTCTTATGCTATTTCTTCTAATGAGCGAAAAGCGAAAACTAAACATAAGGGGAAAAATTGTGTGTACCAGTGTTATTCGAGAAGTTATAACACTCTGGTTTGCACGACATAATATGTAAGCAAATGACAAACAAAATATTACTGTTCACAAAAAAAAAAAGAGTCAAGATGTGAGGACAGCATTTATTATCCCCATATCCCAACATGAAGAGCTGCAAAATATTGGTAGATAATATAATACATGGCGGCTTAGATAACACACTAGCCGAATAACCCGGGCAACGCCCGTGTTTTACCCGATTGAATGTTTTGATTCAAATACTATTATAATTTGGCGCCTTAAATAAATGCATATGTTAGTTAATAACTATAGCCTATGTGCTTTATCTGTCTATGTACTGTTGGCTTCCGTAGGCGTCTCTTACTGGGAAAAAGAAAGAGAGGATTCCATTTGGTTATTAACTAATATATGCATTTATTTAAGGAGCGACCCGCTCCAACACAATAGTTACAAAAAAAAAGGGGGGGGGGGGGGCAAAGGTGGCGTGATCGTAGCCGACCAATAGGAGGGCGCCATTCCAAAAAAAAAAAAAAAGCAAACCGTGACAGAGGCGACGAAGAATGACGCTCGTAACTGTATATAGAATGTGAGGAAACTGCCTTCTCTCTTGTATTAGGTCACAATCCTTGCTCAATGTGGCACCCTTCATTCTCAATCACCGCCTGCAGACGATAAATGACAGAATGGACAGCATTAAATAACATATCTGTTGAAATTGATAAAACGTGCCATCTGATAGAAGCCTTCAACATGGCCAATGTGGTAGGCCAGCATCGATAAACACACGATTTAATGTACCCCCATAAACAAAAATCGCAAGGCGTCAAGTCTGGTGATCTTGGAGGCCACTGGTATATAAAGTGGCGACTTATCAGACGATTTTCACCGAACGTATCCTTCAGCAATTGTTTGGCACCTCGGGAGATATGAGGAGATCCTCCATCTTTCATGAATGTTATTTTGCTTAGTGCTTTTGCCCTGCAATATGAGAATGCCCTTTTCTTTCAAAAGTTGAACATAACGTTCATCAGTTACAAAAACGGTTTTAAAAGTTCTTCCATTGATTTTTCAAAGAAAAATGGCCCAATAATAAAAGAAGTGAACCCACACAAAACTGTAACTATAGGCTGGTAAAGTGGCATTTCTGTAAAAACCCTAGGTTTTTCTGTTGCCCAAATGCGGCTGTTTTGAATGTTAAATTCTCCGTTTAGAGAAAAGTGAGCATCATCTGTCCACAGAACATTTGACAGCCAGTTTTCATCAATATCAATTTGCCGGAAAACCCATGCAGCGAATTCTTGACGCATCTCAAAATCGCCAACTTTCAGCTCGTGAAATCTTTGAATTTTGTATGGGTACACACAATAGAGACATTAAGTGAAGTGTCTTCGGATATCACAATCATACTCGGCGAATTTAACGCCAAAAGTTCAATTTGGGGATCACCTGTCCAGGATAACAAAAGTCAGCAGGTTGAGGACATGCTAACCGACCTCGACCTTACACCGTTAAATAACGGAGAGAACACCTACCTATCTAAGTCCACAGGCACAGAATCCGCAAAAGACATCACAGCGATAAATTACAACATCGCAACCACAACACAATGGAAAATCCTGGGAGGTGCAATCAGTGACCACAGACCAATTTTAACAACCCTAAACTTCAAAATTGAGAATGTCCATTAGAATAAAAGAACATGGAACTTTAGGGAAGCCGACTTGAAAAAAATTCACAGAAAAGCTTGAAGAACTGTGCAACGAAAAATTGAATTAAAGAACGCTTGACAAAAGTTGGAAAAATTCTCTTCGAACATTTCAAAAGCTGCAAAAGCATCGATACCTAGAGGTAGACGTAAATACCTGTGGATACCTTACTGGAAGGACCACAACATCGAGGCAATGATTTCAGAGAGATAGACAATATCAATGAACTTCTTTAAAAAATAAAACAGAAGAAAAGAGAAAGGAACTCATTGAAATTAGTCACAAAATAGAACAAGAAATTTGGATATGCAAACAAGAAAAATGGCAGAATTCTGCGAAAAAATGGATCCAAGAATGAAGACAGGACTCTAAAAATAATATAAACCAGTTAGTTAAACACAAGCAAGAAACTTCCATCAACAAGATATTTTCTCGAGAGACTTCACACTGAATGAGCTAAACTTATCAATAAAAAAATCCAAGAGGTCACCAAGAGATAATCTAATCTTTGGTCAAATGATTAAACACTTTGAAGACAAAGCTAATAATCAACTCCTACGAATACTGAACATTTCACGGCAAACTGGTAAACTACCAAAGAATTGGAAGATATCAATTATAGTGCCAATACTGAAGCCAAACAAAGATGCCAAGGAATACAAGAACTATGGGCCAATTGCTCTCACCAGCATACTTTGTAAAATACCAGAACGAATTATCCACTCTAGGCTCATAGTCTGGCACACTAACAATAATAAAATAAACCTCTACCAAACTGCCTATAGATCCCAGCACTGTACGACTGATCAACTGTTCTACTTCTGTCAATCAATAATAGATTCTTTCCAGGAAAAACCGCCAAAAAAGACCACGGCTATATTCCTTGATATGACCTCAGAAATTACGTGAAAAGCTGCACAACATCGGAGTAAGAGAAAAACCTTAATCTGGATTGCAGACTTCTTAAGAGGAAGAAGGTTAAAGGTTCGGGTCAATGGAGAATTTTCCAAGGAAGGAAGAACATGGGCTGGTGTAACTCAGGGATCTGTGCTCAGTCCTCTACTCTATCTGCTATATATTAACTACATCCATCCTTACCTCACTGAAGACAAAAGGTTGCCTGTTATGCAGATGATATAGCCATATGGCACACAAGTAGCAGCATAGAAAAATCGTAAAAAATACTGAACACATCAATGAGAGGACTGGAGAAGTGGGCAATGGAACTCCAAATGACCATAAACCCAATAAAACCAAACCTATGCGTCTTCTCCACTCACAGGGAAAAAGGCATAAAATAACCACAAAATAAGCATAACAAACAAATAATTGATAAAATTAGAAATCCATAATACCTAGGTGTGATACCACAGTCCTGGATCTTTCAATCTCCTAAGCGGCGAAGTACGCGATCTACGTATTCATCGTAGATCGCAAAATGCGTGGTGTCGCTGGAGACCCGCTGGTGATTCTCCACCAAACTCTGCAGCGCTGGCAGAGGTGCCATATTCATTGTACATAGTGTGTATAATGCATATTATCTTTTTTTTTGATAGTGCAGACTGTGCATGTATTGACAAGATGTCTCTCTCTCAACAAAATTATTTTAATTATTATTGATGAGGAATTGGAATTTTCAGAACACATAATTAGCACCTCAAATAGAGCTATCAGAAAACTAAACATTCTGAGAAGGCTATGTGGAACAAATTGGGGAGCAAAACCCAGAATTCTCAGAACAACATATACCACCTTAATAAGGCCGATAATGGAATATGCAACACCGGTCTGGGCTCCCTCAAGCTCATCACTAAAAGTAAGACTAGACAGTGTTCAAGCAAAAGCGGCCAAAATAATCACTGGTGCTGTTTCATCCACCAACAATGAGAAAATTCAGAGAGAATGTGTTCTAGACCTACTCGCTCGAAAGCAGAAGACAAAATAAAAACAACTTGGATCGGCACTTCAGAAACGAGGAACCAGAGGACGAGATCTCTCTGACCCCTTGTGGTTTGGTAGATCCGCCCTTTTCTGAGAATGAGGTGAAACTGACGGCTTTCGAGTTCGGAAAAAGGAAATCTCCTGGTCCCGAATGGATCGATAGCACGGTCGTGAAAGCCCTGGTAAGGAGGCACCCATCGCTTCTTTCCAGGTTATTCAATAGGTGCCTGGACACTGGTACATTTTCTGAGGCATGGAAGGTTGTCCGAGTAGTGCTTCTCGAAAAGTTTGGTAGAAAGGGCAATTCTCCTAATGATTATCGTATGCTTTCTTTACTAGTGTGTCTAGGTATGGTCCTGGATAGCCTACTAGCTCAGCGACTGAAGCACTGGCTAGAGAGTAATGAGCTCCTTTCCTCTTTCCAACATGGTTTTAGGGAAGGGAAGTCCACAACCACAGCTCTGAACGAAGTGTTAGAGGGGGTTGAGATGGGCTTAAATAAGGGTGCTTGGGTTCTTTTCGTGGCCCTGGACATTGATGGCGCGTTCAACTCCATGAGCTGGAACAAGCTGATGAGAAATTTGATGGACATGGGTTGTCCTGATAATTTGTGCAGCTTGGTTCGTGACTTCCTGAGGGATAGACGGATTAGCCTCAGTTTTGGTGGGCGAAAGTTGGAAAGAAACTGTGCTAGGGGATGCCCCCAGGGCTCTTGCTGCGGACCTATTCTGTGGAATATCCTGGTAAACACCGTTTTCCAGGAGGAGCTCCCTGAGGGAGCCAGGCTGGTTCTCTATGATGACGACCAGTTCCTCATCATTGAGGCTGCTTCGAGAGCGAAGGCTGAGAAGTGTGTTGAAACTACTCTCCAAATTCTCTCGATCTGGGCCCATGACTCTGGCCTTAAGTTCAATGTCTCCAAAACTAAAGCCCTCAGCTTTAAGCCTAGGGAGATAAGAACTAAAAGGAAAGGGATCAAAAGGGAACACAAGCCGGCTATCCGGATGGAAAGACGGAGGGTAGCGTTGGTCAATAGGATGACCATCCTGGGGGTGGTCATTGATGACAAGATGGGTTGGCAATACCAGGCGGAGGAGATGGTGGCGAGAGGCAGGGAGGCGTTGTGAAGACCTGTCCTGGTTGGCTCTCAACAGGGGGGGGGGGGAGAAGGAGGGTACTATTTTTAGGAACCTCTGCCTCTCCTGTGTCGAGCCAATCTTGCTATATGCTTCCGGGGCTTGGTGGCGCCGAAACAGGGATCAGAAGGTGGCAACAACTCTAGAGAGAGTGCAGAGGACAGCGGCACTCAAAATCACAGGGAATATCGCACTATCAGCAGTGAGGCCTTTTTGGTCCTCGCTGGGCTTATTCCCCTGGGATTGACACTAGAGGAGGAGACCATCAGACAGAAGATCTGGGAGAACAGGGAAGATGCCCTGGGACTTGAAGCGGGGGCCCTGGAATCGAAGAGGGATCCAAGTAAGCCTCTGCAGTGGTTGCCAAAGTGGAATTGGAGTCCTGGAGGGCCGACAGGGATTGGCACGGAGGTTTTCACTGATAGTAGTAAGTCTGGAACCAATACTGGAGCTGGGGTAGTGATATTCACTAATGTAGAGCTGAACTTCCAAGAAAGTTTAACACTCAGAGTGGACGAATTGGTCATTTTTGGGGGTTAAATTCTAATTTATGTTTATCAGCAAATTTTTCTAGGTGGAGAAGAGTCTTGTTCAAATCTCTTTCAGCTTTTTTCCAGTTAGTGTTGCTGCTCCATAGAATAATGTCATCAGCGAAAAGTCCAATATTGGTTTTATGTGAAAATTTTTCTTCTATGCCTGCAATAAATAGGGTGAAGAGAGTTGGGCTAAGGACTGATCATTGTGGTAATCCTTGGTACAATTTGAAGGTTTTAAATAGAGTGCCAATATATTTGACCCTGATTTATATATTTTCAAGGGAATCATTTATCCAAGTGATAGCTTTCCATCAATTTTGAAATGTTTGTATAATTTTGTAATTAACTTGTTTTTCCATACCTTATCAAAAGCTTGTGTAAGGTCTAAAAAGCAGCTATGGTATGGTTAGTTGGTTTTTTGTTTTGTGCATCTTTTACCTTTTGTGTGAAAAATAAGAGTTGGTCTATTGTCCCATGTCCTTTCCTAAATCCATATTGTTCTTCTGGTAAGAGATTTCTTGTGTCGGGGTAGTAGGTGAGTCGTCTGAGTATAATTTTTTCCATTAATTTGCAGCAAATATTTGTTAGGGAGATAGGTCGGTAGTTTTTTCGGTCATCAGCAGATTTGTCAAGTTTTTTAATGGGAATTATTGTTGCATTTTTACAGTCTTGAGGCAATTTTCCAGTTTTCCAGGAGTTATTGAAAATATTAAGAAGTCTTTCTTTGCCAATTTTGCCCAAGTTTGATATCATTCGGCCATGGATTCCATCTGGCCCAGGAGTCTTGTTCAGGTCAGTATTTTCTAATGCATAAGCTAGCTCTTTCATATTGATTTTTTTCATGGAAAATATTACGAGTGCTGGTGACATTTTTACAGTCATGAATAATCTTTCGGGCCTTTTTTTCAACCTTGATTTTACTACTTATTTGATATGAATTACCTAAATGATTGGCAGCAATTTTGTCATTAGTTGCTGGTGTACCATCTGTATTCTTAATCATATTTGTGTTTTTGGTTTGTGGCTGGACTCTGTCAATTTGTTTTGCCAAATTCCAAAGTTTTGTATTTGGGTTTCTTGGGTTCAGGTTTTCACAAGTTTGTTTCCATTTTTCCCTTTTCACATTTACGTATAATCTTTTTTATTTTTGCAATCACAATGTTCAGTTCAGTTCTACAATTATTTTTGGTTTTGGGTGCACTTTTTTGTAGTTCGTTTCTTTTAGTTACAAGTGTTTGAATATTTTTTGCCTGGTGTGTATAATTTGGAATCCATTTCTTAATATTACCTCTTGGTATTGAAACTTTGGCTGCTTTAATAATGGTGTTTTCGAAAGATATCATATTAGCCTTTTTGAAGTTCCAGAATTTTTCTTAATTGAGCTAATTTTGGCCTTGGTGCTAATTTCTATCAAATTAGGCAAATGATCACTTCCAAAACTTTTTAATATTTGCTATTTGCATTTGTGGAAATGTCAGGATACTAAAAACTTATATCAAGGGCTTGTGCAGTATTATAGCTTTTAGGAATGATGGGTAGGATTCCCATCATTTAAGCACATG
>CP092871.1:15682677-15698967 GCA_030710605.1 Cordylochernes scorpioides
ACAAACTTCTAACTTTGCAGCTTCCAAGCAATTGAGCATTCTGCAGTGCAACATCAATGGATTGTGCTCAACAGCAACAAAAATAAAATTAGAAGAAATAATGGAAATAGCTGAAAAACAAAAGATACAAATTATAGCCCTACAGGAAACCAAATTAAATGAAAAGTACAATCTTAAATATAAAAACTACAATATCCTCAGAAAAGACAGAAATAAAGAAGGGGGTGGCCTTGCATTTTTAATCAAGAATTTGTACTATGAAGACATAGCCATTAATATTCCAAACACATCAGACCTCGAAGCCCAAGGTATCAAAGTCTACCTCAATCAAAACAAAAACCATCAACATATTCAATATGTATCACCCACCAAACAATAAACTTATTGACGATGGAACAATGGCTCAATTTCTTACAGACAACACTATTATTGTAGGTGACCTTAATGCCAAACATCAACTATGGGGATGTTCCACGCCAAACCCAAGAGGCAAAATACTTTCAAACTTATTTGACGACAATGCCTTCATGTGCTTAAATGATGGGAATCCTACCCACCATTCCTACAGTTATAATACCGCACAAGCCCTTGATATAAGTTTCTCCAGTCCTGACATTTTCCACAAATGCAAATGGCAAATATTAAAAAGTATTGGAAGTGATCATTTGCCTATTTTGATAGAAATTAGCACCAAGACCAAAACCAGCTCAATTAAAGAAAAATTCTGGAACTTCAAAAAGGCTAATTGGAATCTTTACCAGCAAAACACCAATGAAGACTTTAGAAAAGCACCCACTAGAATAAAAGATCTGGAACAAAATTGGATATCTTTCAAAAACACCATTATTAAAGCAGCCAAAGTTTCAATACCAAGAGGTAATATTAAGAAATGGATTCCAAATTATACACACCAGGCAAAAGATATTCAAACACTTATAAAAAAAGAAATGAACTACAAAAAAAGTGCACCCAAAACCAAACAAATTGTAGAACTGAACTGAACATTGTGAATGCAAAAATAAAAAGATTATACGTAAATATGAAAAGGGAAAAATGGAAACAAACTTGTGAAAACCTGAACCCAAGAAACCCTAATACAAAACTTTGGCATTTGGCAAAACAAATTGACAGAGCCCAGCCACAAACTGAAAACACAAATATGATTAAGAATACAGATGGTACCCCAGCAACTAATGACAAAAATGCTGCTAATCTTTTAGGTAATTCATATCAAATAAGTAGTAAAATCAAATTTGAAATAAAAGATAAGAAAGTTGAAAAAAAGGCCCGAAAGATTATCCATGACTGTAAAAACGTCACTAGCACTCATAATATTTTCCATGAAAAAATCAATATGAAAGAGCTAGATTATGCATTAGAAAACACTGACCTAAACAAGACTCCTGGGCCAGATGGAATCCATGGCCAAATGATATCAAACTTGGGCAAAAATGGCAAAGAAAAACTTCTTGATATTTTCAATAACTCCTGGAAAACTGGAAAATTGCCTCAAGACTGGAAAACTGCAACAATAATTCCTATTAAAAAACTTGACAAATCTGCTGATGACCCAAAAAACTACCGACCTATCTCCCTCACAAGTATTTGCTGCAAATTAATGGAAAAAATTATACTCAGACGACTCACCTACCACCTCGACACAAGAAATCTCTTACCAAAAGAACAATATGGATTTAGGAAAGGACATGGGACAATAGACCAACTCTTATTTTTCACACAAAAGGTAAAAGATGCACAAAACAGAAAACCAACTAGCCACACCATAGCCGCTTTTTTAGACCTTACACAAGCTTTTGATAAAGTATGGAAAAACAAGTTAATTACAAAATTATACAAGCATTTCAAAATTGATGGAAAAGCTATCACTTGGATAAATGATTTCCTTAAAAATAGATACATCAGGGTCAAATATAATGGAACTCTATCTAAAACCTTCAAATTGTACCAAGGATTACCACAAGGATCAGTCCTTAGCCCAACTCTCTTCACCCTATTTATTGCAGGCATAGAAGAAAACATTTCACATAAAACCAATATTGGACTATTCGCTGATGACATTATTCTATGGAGCAGCAACACTAACTGGAAAAAAGCTGAAAGAGATTTGAACAAGACTCTTTTCCACCTAGAAAAATTTGCTAATAAACATAAATTAGAATTTAACCCCCAAAAATCTGAAACCTGTCTTTTTACTACCGATAAGAAACTATACAAAATAAGACCAAAAATTATTCTGAAAGAACAACAATTGCAATATAATAAACATCCTAAATATCTTGGCTACACCCTGGATCCAGAAATTAACTCCAGTAAACATATTGAAGAAGTTATTAGAAAAGGAAGAGACCGACTAAAAATCCTGAAATATATTTCAGGAAGAGAGTGGGGAGCCGATGCAACCACACTAAAATTAACTTACACATCTCTAATTAGACCTATCCTGGAATATGGATATCAAATCTATGGTACAGCATCTGAAACAAATCTAAAATCACTGGAAAGGATACAACTAAGTGCAGCTAGAATTATTACAGGTCTTCGTAATACCTGCCCTAATGATATTGTACTTTACGAGGCCGACATTATGCCCTTAAAGGATAGAAGAAGCTACAATCTGCCAAAATATATGAACAAAATCAAGAGTTATGGAAACAAACACAGAACTTCCAATTACATACTTAATTGGGAATCCAATCTAAGACTCAAAAAAGAAGGTCCTCTCCACCTGGCCAAAAGAAATGGATTTTTAAAATATAAAGTAGAAAAAAATTATTTAGCAGAAAAAATTTCTCCATGCGAACCACTACAAAATGTTATTTTTAATGCCTTTTTAAATGATCCCACCAACAAACAATGCCAAAATCCAGAATACTTAAAACAATTATCATTAGAAATAATTAATAACATTCCTAAAAATGCAATAACTATCTATACCGATGGTAGCAGAGACGAGCTAGGACATACTGGCAGTGGCTGTCTCATCAAAACCACAAATGGCATTGAGAAAATGAACAGAAGAAACCCAGATTTTGCTCAGTCTTCAGATCAGAACTTATAGCCATCTATGAAGCCTTAAAATCCATCAGAAATACTAATTATCAAGATATCTGGATTCTTACTGATAGTAGAAGTGCCATACAACACTTGAGTCACACAGGGGAACTCAGAGACAAAGTAAGCAGGAACATAATTGGTTATCTCCAAAAACTCTCAAAAACCTCAAAAATTCACCTTCAATGGATACCCTCACACGTTGGCATTGAAGGCAATGAAGCTGCTGATGTGCTAGCGAAAAAAGGCACAAAAGAACCCTTGCCACAGAAAAATAAACTTACTTTTAAAGAAATAGAAACAATAGCCAAAACAAAAATAAACAAGAACTGGAGGATCCCACCTAAGCACAGTTGGTACAGTGGAGTGAACCCAGGAGGAGCTCTGAAGATCAGAAATAGACAGCATCAAACAACACTAACAAGATTTAGAACGGGCCATCTCAAGCCATTGAAGATAGAAAATAATAACAAAATTTATCCCACTTGCCCAAAATGTAGTTTGGTACCTGCAGCTCCAGGACACATTTTGGCTTGCATTAGATGCACTAAACAGGACCTTTGGGAGAGGCCGCTGCTCATCATAAAACAGCTCGAGGAGCATGAACTCATGGAATTCGTGTAATCTTTACACAAGGGGATAAGAAACAACAACAACAGCATTAAGTTTTTTAAGTATTAAGTAAACTTAATGCTGTTGATGTTATGTGGCGCTGAGTTTGTTGTTGACACACTTTAAAATGTTATAACACCTTGATAAAGGTTGGCGCCAACTGAAATATTGGTAAAATAAATGATATTTTGATCCAATATATGCCTTTTTAATTAAAGATTTATTTATGGATTGCTCTATTTTCTCAACATATCACTATGTTTGAAGGCCAATGTTTAGTGGAAGGAAATCTATGGGGGGAGGGGGGGCAGACACTCTGATTTGTATCTTCAACAAGATGCCATAGTTTTATAGGGCAATGAACACCTACCTCCTTCATGGGCATCTTGAACTGTAAGATTTCAGCATAGCGGCTCAAGATCTCCCAGGGAGTGTGGATCTTCACATAGCGTAGATGGGAATGTTCCTGTACACATCCATCTTATTCAGGCTCTACAACAATGAAAGTTTAGTCAGATATAAAGAGCAAAATTCCAGCACCAGGAGGTAAAGATATGAAGATTTATATTCAGCATTCCAAGACTATTTCAATTCCACAAGTTCCCATTACGATATATTCTGAATATGGCAAAGAGATGGATAATTGGCATGAGCCAAAACTTAGATCATAATAAGGATGGAAGATTTTACCACCCAAATGCAATTCCCAACAAGCCAGTCCTGAAAATATATTGAATTATATCAAATCCTCCAAAAAAGACCTCTGAAAAACCCCAGTACTATAATAGAAAAGCTGAGACAATGGAACCTAATGGAGATCGTTTAAACGACTTGAGGAATAAACAACAACAATTTTTACCAACCTACATGCATAAAATGCACAACAATTCTAAAATATATATACAGTAGAACCTCCCTGTAAAGGACAACACCTAATTGCAGAGCCAAAGTGTCCTTTAGAGAGAGGTGTCCTCTTACCGTAGAGTTGCTAAATAGTAAAAAATGGTAATTTTGCGAATGAAAACTGTCCTTTGTATAAGGCGTCCTCAAGCGGGAATGTCCTCTCATGGAGGTTTTACTGTGAATAAAAAGATAACAAAACATACTAAAAAGATAAAAATCAAAATTTCAACTGCAGAGTGTAATTTTTTTTTAAAATTCAATTGGAGATTGCAAAAAAGGAAGCATTTATACTTTGGGGTATTGATTTAAAGAAGTTTTTTCGTAAAAGCAAAATTGATAAATTTAGGGTAAATAAAGAAAAAAAAAATCCAAAATTAGAAGAAAGAAATTGAGAAGATGGAATATAGGATGGATCTGTTTCCTGTACATATGTCCAAATATCATTGCTTCTTCTTTCTTATCTCCCCATAATCATATTAAGGTATCAAGCTTGTAAAGCTTGTTGATGGTGTCTGCCGGGGAAGAGTAGAGCTCATCAATGGATGAGTCAATACAGTCAATAATGTGTTTTGGGGTTGCAGGTTGACACTTAGTACATAGTGGGAAAACCTTGCAACCATTCTGGAAAGTCATTGTCCGTAGATGACCACTTTAGTCTGGTAATCAAAGACTGTTGTTCTCTTGGGAGGACAGAACCATTGCTTGTCCCTCCTGTTCTTTACCAGCCATGACCAGCATTAGCAAATATCATTGCTAAATTAGAACACTAAGAACACAAAGCAAGTATTCCAGTACCTGGAAGGCATACTCCAGTTCAAACCCCTCGTAGACAAGGTTTTCTTCAAACACCATCCTGGCCTGGGCATTGTCAGTTCCACCACGGTGTTCCTGGGTGACAGGAGACCAGCACAAAGTCCACTCTCCGGACTCCATCTTCAAAGTAGGTGGCAAAGTCCTGGTGACATCACTTTCTGGTTATCCAAATCACAATAAACTCACAAAATATTCCTTTAAATTCCATTACAACAACTTTAAATAGAAAAAAAAGGCAGCTCCTGATCGTATAACTTCTTCTTCTTTCTTATCTCCACTCAATCATACTAAGGTATCAAGCTTGTAAAGCTTGTTGATGGTGTCTGCCGGGGAAGAGTAGAGCTCATCAATGGATGAGTCAATACAGTCAATAATATGTCTTGGGGTAGCAGGCTGACACTTAGTGGGAAATCGCATAACTAAAAGTTGCTGATTACTTACACCCTCTGTCAGAAAAAATATCAACTAATCATTGTTTTTAAATTATTACAGAATTGGCCAAATACCTTTTATTGGTTAATTAAGAAAAGCCAACTATAAACACAAGGTAATAAGACCTAATCAGAATAAATAAATAGTGCGTGATGTTTCAGTAACAGCATTGTTATTCAGACAAAAATATTGAATGGTTGTCACACACTATTTATTTATTTGGATTTGGTCTTATTACCTTGTGTTTATAATCTACTAGCCGAATGACCCGGGCCGTGTTTTACCCGATTGAATGTTTTGATTCAAATACTATTTGTTACAATTATAAATTGTGGTCATGTGGCCTAGTTGTCATGGCATCTGCCCGGTAAGCGGAAGGTCGTGGGTTCGATTCCCATCCCTTGACACTTTTTTTATTTTATCCATTCTGACCAAAATCTATCCATGAACTTCACACAGTGAACTTCACACAGACAGAATAAGGCAATTTATTTATAATCTATAATTCAAATTGTGCCTTGTAGTGGTGCAACAACAAATAGCTGGTCTTTAAATGAAACAATTAAAAAATCAATGATTAGTTGACATTTATTCAGACTGGTATATATAAATGCACTAACAATTTATGCATTAAAAAAGAGAGATCTTTTAAAATCAGTGCAATTCTCTTAGGAAAAATTCGGGAAAATATTTGGAGATATGTTAAAAAAAGCCAATTTTATATAAAGCAAAACCTTGTACTAACAGCAAATCATTTGGATTTGGTCTGGCTCACAATATTGTCACGGTAGTGATGACGAGAAGTCATATTTAATCAGGATATGTATCAATAAGATAACCCTGGTGTTGTATATACAGATATGATAAAAATTATTTACAATATAATAAATAATAATAAACAAGGCATATATAACTCCGCCTTTGCCGGTCCCAAGCCTGGATGAAAAAGGAGGAGGGGGAGCAGTAACAAGCTTGCTAAAAAACCTGGGCTCACCTGGCCCGGCTGATAGTACCCTGTAAGGGCTCCTAATCCAGGGATACAAGATGAGCAGCGTTTGTACTCCATGTTAGGAGCGGCTGCACATGGCGTCTGTTCCTCATGTCAGAGGCGGCCATTTCTTTTGGAGCTAAGTCGGCCTGCCACTGAGTAGTGCTCCCAGTCTTGATGACAAAGGCAGACACATTCTACTTCACCCAGTGTGGAGATAAGAAAGAAGAACAAGCGAGAAGGGTATCAAGTTGTGACCCTCAATGGTGTCTGTTTGACAACCATCATGACTGGGTGAAGTAAAATGCGTCTGCCTTTGTCATTAAGACTGGGAGCACTACTCAGTGGCTGGCTGACTTACTGACTTACTATATGACTACATACTTTTACTGCTACCATTTGGACTACCAACAGGACCTTTGGGAGAGGCCGCTGCTTATCATCAAACAACTCGAGGAGCATGAGCTCATGGAATTTGTGTAACCTTTACACAAAGGGATAAGAAACAGCAACTTGTCTATTACCAAACAGGACCTTTGGGAGCGGCAGCTGCTTATCATAAAACAGCTCGAGGAGCATGAACTCATGGAATTGGTGTAATCTTTACACAAGGGGATACGAAACAGAAACTTGTCTATTACCAAACAGGACCTTTGGGAGAGGCAGCTGCTTATCATAAAACAGCTCGAGGAGCATGAACTCATGGAATTGGTGTAATCTTTACACAAGGGGATAAGAAACAGAAACTTGTCTATTACCAAACAAGACCTTTGGGAGAGGCTGCTGTTTATCATAAAACAGCTCGAGGAGCATGAACTCATGGAATTGGTGTAATCTTTACACAAGGGGATACGAAACAGCAACTTGTCTATTACCAAACAGGACCTTTGGGAGAGGCCGCTGCTTATCATAAAACAGCTTGAGGAGCATGAACTCATGGAATTGGTGTAATCTTTACACAAGGGGATACGAAACAGCAACTTGTCTATTACCAAACAGGACCTTTGGGAGAGGCCGCTGCTTATCATAAAACAGCTTGAGGAGCATGAACTCATGGAATTGGTGTAATCTTTACACAAGGGGATACGAAACAGCAACTTGTCTATTACCAAACAGGACCTTTGGGAGAGGCAGCTGCTTATCATAAAACAGCTTGAGGAGCATGAACTCATGGAATTGGTGTAATCTTTACACAAGGGGATACGAAACAGCAACTTGTCTATTACCAAACAGGACCTTTGGGAGAGGCCGCTGCTTATCATAAAACAGCTTGAGGAGCATGAACTCATGGAATTGGTGTAATCTTTACACAAGGGGATACGAAACAGCAACTTGTCTATTACCAAACAGGACCTTTGGGAGAGGCCGCTGCTTATCATAAAACAGCTTGAGGAGCATGAACTCATGGAATTGGTGTAATCTTTACACAAGGGGATATGAAACAACAACTTGTCTATTACCAAACAGGACCTTTGGGAGAGGCCGCTGCTTATCATAAAACAGCTTGAGGAGCATGAACTCATGGAATTGGTGTAATCTTTACACAAGGGGATAAGAAACAACAACTTGTCTATTACTAAACAGGACCTTTAGGAGAGGCCGCTGCTTATCATAAAACAGCTCAAGGAGCATGAACTCATGGAATTTGTGTAATCTTTACACAAGGGGATATGAAACAACAACTTGTCTATTACCAAACAGGACCTTTGGGAGAGGCAGCTGCTTATCATAAAACAGCTTGAGGAGCATGAACTCATGGAATTGGTGTAATCTTTACACAAGGGGATATGAAACAACAACTTGTCTATTACCAAACAGGACCTTTGGGAGAGGCAGCTGCTTATCATAAAACAGCTTGAGGAGCATGAACTCATGGAATTGGTGTAATCTTTACACAAGGGGATATGAAACAACAACTTGTCTATTACCAAACAGACCTTTGGGAGAGGCAGCTGCTTATCATAAAACAGCTTGAGGAGCATGAACTCATGGAATTGGTGTAATCTTTACACAAGGGGATATGAAACAACAACTTGTCTATTACCAAACAGGACCTTTGGGAGAGGCCGCTGCTTATCATAAAACAGCTTGAGGAGCATGAACTCATGGAATTGGTGTAATCTTTACACAAGGGGATAAGAAACAACAACTTGTCTATTACTAAACAGGACCTTTAGGAGAGGCCGCTGCTTATCATAAAACAGCTCAAGGAGCATGAACTCATGGAATTTGTGTAATCTTTACACAAGGGGATATGAAACAACAACTTGTCTATTACCAAACAGGACCTTTGGGAGAGGCAGCTGCTTATCATAAAACAGCTTGAGGAGCATGAACTCATGGAATTGGTGTAATCTTTACACAAGGGGATATGAAACAACAACTTGTCTATTACCAAACAGGACCTTTGGGAGAGGCAGCTGCTTATCATAAAACAGCTTGAGGAGCATGAACTCATGGAATTGGTGTAATCTTTACACAAGGGGATATGAAACAACAACTTGTCTATTACCAAACAGGACCTTTGGAGAGGCAGCTGCTTATCATAAAACAGCTTGAGGAGCATGAACTCATGGAATTGGTGTAATCTTTACACAAGGGGATATGAAACAACAACTTGTCTATTACCAAACAGGACCTTTGGGAGAGGCAGCTGCTTATCATAAAACAGCTTGAGGAGCATGAACTCATGGAATTGGTGTAATCTTTACACAAGGGGATACGAAACAGCAACTTGTCTATTACCAAACAGGACCTTTGGGAGAGGCAGCTGCTTATCATAAAACAGCTTGAGGAGCATGAACTCATGGAATTGGTGTAATTTTTACACAAGGGGATATGAAACAACAACTTGTCTATTACCAAACAGGACCTTTGGGAGAGGCAGCTGCTTATCATAAAACAGCTTGAGGAGCATGAACTCATGGAATTGGTGTAATCTTTACACAAGGGGATATGAAACAACAACTTGTCTATTACCAAACAGGACCTTTGGGAGAGGCAGCTGCTTATCATAAAACAGCTTGAGGAGCATGAACTCGTGGAATTTGTGTAACCTTTACACAAGGGGATAAGAAACAACAACTTGTCTATTACCAAACAGGACCTTTGGGAGAGGCAGCTGCTTATCATAAAACAGCTTGAGGAGCATGAACTCGTGGAATTTGTGTAACCTTTACACAAGGGGATACGAAACAGCAACTTGTCTATTACCAAACAGGACCTTTGGGAGAGGCAGCTGCTTATCATAAAACAGCTTGAGGAGCATGAACTCGTGGAATTTGTGTAACCTTTACACAAGGGGATAAGAAACAACAACTTGTCTATTACCAAACAGGACCTTTGGGAGAGGCAGCTGCTTATCATAAAACAGCTTGAGGAGCATGAACTCGTGGAATTTGTGTAACCTTTACACAAGGGGATACGAAACAGCAACTTGTCTATTACCAAACAGGACCTTTGGGAGAGGCAGCTGCTTATCATAAAACAGCTTGAGGAGCATGAACTCGTGGAATTTGTGTAACCTTTACACAAGGGGATATGAAACAGCAACTTGTCTATTACCAAACAGGACCTTTGGGAGAGGCAGCTGCTTATCATAAAACAGCTTGAGGAGCATGAACTCGTGGAATTTGTGTAACCTTTACACAAGGGGATATGAAACAGCAACTTTTCTATTACCAAACAGGACCTTTGGGAGAGGCAGCTGCTTATCATAAAACAGCTTGAGGAGCATGAACTCGTGGAATTTGTGTAACCTTTACACAAGGGGATAAGAAACAGCAACTTGTCTATTACCAAACAGGACCTTTGGGAGAGGCCGCTGCTTATCATAAAACAGCTTGAGGAGCATGAACTCGTGGAATTTGTGTAACCTTTACACAAGGGGATAAGAAACAACAACTTGTCTATTACCAAACAGGACCTTTGGGAGAGGCCGCTGCTTATCATAAAACAGCTTGAGGAGCATGAACTCGTGGAATTTGTGTAACCTTTACACAAGGGGATATGAAACAGCAACTTGTCTATTACCAAACAGGACCTTTGGGAGAGGCCGCTGCTTATCATAAAACAGCTTGAGGAGCATGAACTCGTGGAATTTGTGTAACCTTTACACAAGGGGATAAGAAACAACAACTTGTCTATTACCAAACAGGACCTTTGGGAGAGGCCGCTGCTTATCATAAAACAGCTTGAGGAGCATGAACTCGTGGAATTTGTGTAACCTTTACACAAGGGGATATGAAACAGCAACTTGTCTATTACCAAACAGGACCTTTGGGAGAGGCCGCTGCTTATCATAAAACAGCTTGAGGAGCATGAACTCGTGGAATTGGTGTAATCTTTACACAAGGGGATAAGAAACAACAACTTGTCTATTACCAAACAGGACCTTTGGGAGAGGCCGCTGCTTATCATAAAACAGCTTGAGGAGCATGAACTCGTGGAATTTGTGTAACCTTTACACAAGGGGATATGAAACAGCAACTTGTCTATTACCAAACAGGACCTTTGGGAGAGGCAGCTGCTTATCATAAAACAGCTTGAGGAGCATGAACTCGTGGAATTTGTGTAACCTTTACACAAGGGGATATGAAACAGCAACAACAACTGCTACCATATAGCTCCTCTATACCCCAAGTTTGGAGTATCATTCACGTACCGATTCTGGTGCTGTGGCAGAGGGATTGGCAACTGACATCTGGCTCACAAAGAAGTCCTTGGGCGGTCCTATGGTCTCTTCTACTGGACTCATGGCTTCTAGAGGAATGTTCTCAGAGCAGAGGAAGGCCCGTAGCTCGGCATCTGGAAAATCCCATCCATTCCAACATAGGAGAGTGAGGGGACATGGTGACATGTAGGAGTGGATTGCAGGTTCTGTGATAATCAACAGAGATGAGGTGATGGTAAAATACCATAGAGATTTGTTACAAACACTTACCCAGAAAATATGGACAAGTGTATCACTTGAAGCACAGAATACTGATTATAATACACTGTATCAAAAGACATGAATAAAAAAAAAAAAAAATGGTTGGAATTAAGGTACAACTAGAAAAGCTGACACAGCTACCTCAGAATTTGTTCCAGTCATGTTTGGCAAAGGAAAATTTAAAAGTAATGAGTTTCAACTCTCCCTATGTTAAGTGACCTTTATGGAAGACACACGAGATAACTAAGTGTGAACAAACAACAGTCTTTGATTTCCAGACTTAAGTCTGGTCATCTATGGAAAATGACTTTCCAGAATGGTTGCAAGGTTTTCCCACTATGTACTAAGTGTCAACCTGCAACCCCAAAACACATTATTGACTGTATTGACTCATCCATTGATGAGCTCTACTCTTCCACGGCAGACACCATCAACAAGCTTTACAAGCTTGATACCTTAGTGTATTTTTTTTTGCTTATCCCTAGTACACGTGGTACAGGCCATGATAATCATGGTGGGTAGTTAGCGACTGCTTTTACTGTAAGCGCACCACATGTCTACACATGTGAAAAGCAGTTCGACTTTGCACTTACAAATGTGCCAGAGCCCTGTTTGGTTACTTGCACTCGCTGGTGGGGTTGGACTTTTGCAAGAATCGGGGGCCATTGGAGCATTTTTTTTTTTAACAGAAAAAAGTGTCCAATGCGGGAATCGAACCCGGGTCGTAGCGGTTGAAAACCAAACGGTTTAACCAGACTTCTACCGACCCCCATACCTTAGTGTGATTGAATGGAGATAAGAAAGAAGAAGAAGTGTGAACAATATTGTCTTTGTCTTCTTTAAAAAAATAGACAACAGGAGGAATCCCCTGAGTAGAGTGTCAGTGTTGTGTTGTTTCTTATCCCCTTGTGTAAAAATTACACAAATCCCATGAGTTCATGATCTCATGGAATGGGGTATAGGGGTGCAGCTTTCGTTGATCATGGCACCATGATCCAGGCACACTTTGGTGAAAGTCTGACTTTGCCTGTAGTTTGAGGCCGTCCCAAACATGGAAGCCTTTTCTGCTGACTCTAACATGAGTACGGACACAGCTCCTCTGTATTCCTGGAGTGGGACCCTTGTTGTGGACCATCAACCGGGTCAGTTGAACTCAGGATTTTTAAAGGGAGAGTGTCCCTCCGGGTTACAGCATCAAGTCTACTAGAACAAGACTTGATACGATCGTGTAGAGGGTTACTGAGCTGAATTACTGAAACTTCGGGAGTTAAAATATATCATTGATTGATGTGGTTATATTTTCTCTGAATCAACTTCTAACCAACAAATGATCTTCGGAACTAACCCCTGGATGAATTTCAGATTTACTTCTATAGGAACAATGGTTAGATTAAACTGGCATAACCGCTGGGAGAGTTCATCACTGATAAACCAGGCCCTCCCATTAATTTATCCATTGCAGTAAGGCTGCAAGGTTTTCCCACTATGTACTAAGTGTCAACCTGCAACCCCAAAACACATTATTGACTGTATTGACTCATCCATTGATGAACTCTACTCTTCCCCGGCAGACACCATCAACAAGCTTTACAAGCTTGATATCTTAATATGATTGAGTGGAGATAAGAAAGAAGAAGAAGAGTAAGGGCAGTAGAAATTGTTTAATTAAAAAAAAAAATCATACGTGTCTATAATAGTAAAAGAAAATAAGACCTAATCCAAATAATTTATTAGTGTGTGACGTTTCGGCAACATCAGACGTCATCATCAGACAAACGAATAAATTAGAAATGTCATTTTGTCTGATGATGGTGACAATGTTGTTGCCGAAACGTCACACACTAATAAATTATTTGGATTAGGTCTTTTATTATAATCTATAATCCAAATTGTGCTTTATCATCGCGTCAATAATAGTTTCGAATTATCATAACAGATGGTGTGCTAATGTACCTTAATATAGGAACATGTGTGGGTACAAATGAAGATAAGGAAGACTTATCTAGACTGGCAGCTGGCACATCTACAGCTGACTGGAAGGTGAGTTGTCAGACAACCTTCTCTCACTACATGATTTCTTCCATAACTTTCTTTTTTATTTTATTCCTTAGAGCTCACTCTATCTTCTATTGTAGCATGCCATTTATTTAACAGAAGAGAGTGTTGCTTATTGCCAAGACATTTGAATTAATACATGTGAGGTCCATAGATGTGCTTCTGCTTTTTGCATGTATAGACATATATAGCAGCTCTATTTATCAGAGAATAATCACATTGCGATATTACATACTTCTCTAGGCCAGGGGTTGGTAGAAGGATGGTCTAAACTGTTGGTTTTTGACCGCTACGACCCGGGTTCCATTCCCGCATTGGGCACTTTTTTCTGATTTAAAAAAAAAATTCTCCAATGGCCCCTCGATTCTTGCAAAAATTCAACCCCACCAGCGAGTGCAAGTAACCAAATGAGGCTCTGGCACATTTGTAAGTGCAAAGTCGAACTGCCTTTCACATGTGTAGACATGTGGTGCATTTACAGTAAAAGCAACGCCTACCTCTACCCACCATGATTATCATGGCCTGTACCAAGTGTACTAGGGATAGGCAAAAAATATATATATATTTAGCAGTAGAGAGTGTTGCTTAATGCCAAAACATGTAAATTATTCACCACCAGACCTGCTTCTCCAGTCAAGAACCTCTCCTCAAGAGCATCACTAAGTCTGTAAACCAACTCCCAGCCAACAGCTCTGTCACAAGTGCAATGGCTTCCAGCTCACATTGGAATTCCTGGAAATGATCTAGCAGACTCTTTGGCAAAGTCTGAAGCTCTTGGCCTACCTGAAGCAAAAGAATCTACCACCCAACTAGACAAAAGAGACCTCCTCCGTACCATCAAAACCCAATGCCTGCAGGAATGGAAATCTAATGCTGCACATGACTGGTACAGAGCAGGAGGGACAAGCACCGGTTCTGTCCTCCCAAGAGAACAACAGTCTTTAATTTCCTGACTTAAGTCTGGTCATCTACGGACAATGACTTTCCAGAATGGTTGCAGGGTTTTTTTTCACTATGTATTAAGTGCAATTCTCAACCTACAACCTCAAAACACATTATTGACTGTATTGACTCATCCATTGATGAGCTCTACTCTTCCCCGGTAGACACCATCAAAAGTCTCAAGTTTTACAAGATTGATACCCTGATTGAGTGGAGATAAGAAAGAAGAAGACATGTGAGGTCCATAGATGTTCTTAAACCCTCGGGTTCATCCACAATAATTATAGACAATTAAAGAACATGATGCATTAGTGTGTCATCTGTTATTTTTTGCTTTTCCCCAGTACATGTGGTACATGCCATGATAATTGTGGTGGGTAGAATACTTTTACTGTAAGTGCGTACCACATGTCTACACCTTTGAAAAGCAGTTTGACTTTTGCACTTAAAAATATGCCAGAGTCCTCCGTTTGGTTACTCACACTCACTGGTGGGGGTTGAACTTTTTGCAAGTCAGTAAATTCTGCTTGTTTCACAGTTGGCCTTCATATCTGAAGGTTCATCCCCTATCTGCCACCTGGGGACATGCTCTGTAGCAGTCAGCTCTGTCAAGGGATAAGCCCCAAAAAAAAAAAAAGAATGTACGTATAGGGAAGATGTCCTCTTGTCTGATATACCTGGGGACATGCTCTGTAGCAGTCAGCTCTGCCAAGGGGTACTAGGAATAAGCAAAAAAAAAAAGAATGTACGTATAGGGAAGAAGTCCTCTTGTCTGATATACCTGGGGACATGCTCTGTAGAAGTAAGGTCTGCCAAGGGGGGGTACTAGGAATAAGCAAAAAAAAAAAAAGAATGTATGTATAGGGAAGAAGAAGAATTATTGTCCTCTTGTTGTAAGTACATGGCAGAAGAGGTGAAGAGAGGATGAGTGATGTGCCAGAAAGATTGGAAGCCCACACACAGCAGTGGCGACAGAGAGTGATTGAGACAAAGCACAAGCCAGATGTTAGTTAGAAATGTTACCAAACCTTTCTGAGAGATTAGTTGGCTGAACCCCAGCTGAACCAAGTAACATCTGAAAAAATAAAAGTAGAGAAACAGGTTAATTATCAGGATTGTCTATGAGGTTAGTTTAAAGATTAAGGTACAGATACCATGGTAAGGTTTTAGTGAGGAGAAAATACTTAAGGGTACATGGTGATAGAGTAGAACCTCCATGAGAGGACACCCCGCTGGTGAACACCTCTCTACGAAGGACAGTTTTCATCACCAATACAGTAGAACCTCCATGACAGGATACTTGCACTAGAGGACACCTCTCTACGAAGGACAGTTTCCATCATTAATACAGTAGAACCTCGATGAGAGGACACTCACGTTAGAGGTCACTTCTCTACAAAGGACAGTTTTCATCACCAATACAGTAGAACCTCCATGAGAGGACACCTCTCTACAAAGGACAGTTTTCATCACCAATACAGTAGAACCTCCATGAGAGGACACCTCTCTACAAAGGACAATTTTCATCACCAATACAGTA
>CP092871.1:15699067-15802122 GCA_030710605.1 Cordylochernes scorpioides
GATCTAAACGTTTATTTCAAGCAGTTATCTAAGAGTAAGATGTACGTTTTCGTAGTTCAACCAAACTTAACTACTGATGGTTTCCTTTGGAATTGCATATTTATGTAAACTGTATGTATTATACAATCCATTTACATATAATTCATAAAATACTGTCCCTGAAAAATCATCAACCCTTTGGTAGAATAGCGAAGACTTGCCTCCCTAACTCTTTAACAACTGCACCTATCCCCCGATTTACACGGTAGATACGTTCCTGAGAAAAACGTGTAAATCGAAAATTAAAAATTTTCGCGAAATTTTTATGCGAAGAAATACAGACACAGTGTGCGTGTGCAGCAAGTCAGCACATAAGCTCGGGATTCCTCGTGAGATGTGTACACAGCGCATGTGTTCAATCACAGTAGCATTTAGTATAGTGCGATAAAAACAAAAAAAAACTTATTTGGAAAACCGTGTAAAAGCGAAAACGTGTAAAACAAGTACCGTGTAAATCGGGGGATAGGTGTACTTGAAAAAGACAGACATTCGGCCTCTCGAAATATAGTATTTACTATTGTTTTGATATAGACTCAAGGACAAAAATTAAGGAAGTTGTCTTTTTTTTAAAGAGACGAGGCAAATTTGTTCTCACTTGGTTATCTCGTGTGTCTTTAATAAAGGTTATTGTGTATTAAATATTTTCAGAGATATTGTCAGAATCCTGATATACATGCTAAAAGGTACAACTTCCCTCTTTTTTTTTCTATGAATGTATCTGTGACAATTAAAAACAATTCATTGACATCCAGTCAACAGTAGGGAGAGAGGTTACAGGTTAAGATAGGGAGAAATATATACAACAGACGGAGCCCTAAGGGACGTCTGGATTTCATCAGGAGCTTAAAGCCGCCTTGAGTTCAGCCGTTGCGAGTTATGGAATCTCCATGTTCCCAGCATGCTCGGTGACAGTGTTAAGAAATTTGACAAGAATGAATGTATCTGTGTGTATGTACCAAAATAGCACTTCAGTAAAAAATGCATTAAAACAATGCATTTGGTTTCATCACTCCAATATAGAACTTTAAATGGTGATGAAGAAAAAAAGCACATATATAACACACACACAACACACCCACACCACTTATAATAAATTCAGACAAAGTTCAACCCGTATACTGTGGTTTCGGACTCGGGTCCTCATCAATACAAAGGCAGCTTCGATTTCATAACAACTAATTTATATAAAGCAATTACGCTCCATCTATATACACCCATACCTCGCTTATTTAATAAACAATTAAGTGATGTATCAATGTATTTCTTTGTTATAAAATTTTGAAATATTTGTATTTTCTACGTATAGGAAACTGGGTGTATTTTTCGATATTTTTTTAATCCGAGTAACAGATCTAAGTATTTTTATTTCCAGTATAGAAATGTATATTAAATTTAATACCTTTTATAGATATACAGTTAAACCTGTCTATAGCGCCCCTTCTTGGGACTAACTAAAATAGGGTGCTATAGACAAGTCACTTCTAATGTAAATCGCATCGTACTACGTATTTAAAATCGGGCGCTATAGAGAGGAAGGCGCTATTTAGAGGGAGCGCTATAGACAGGTTTAACTGTATTTTGAATTATAAAGCAACAAATATCTTTTAATAAACTGATAATTTATATTATGTTGATTGTATATATAACCAGACTTTTCTTTCTTTTGTACACAGTTCTTTTTCTCATTTTTTCTCCCTTTCTTCTTTTTAATATCATATGACTATTCTCTTTACGGCCTAAAATTATTGTATATATTGTTACATCATGAAAAATGGCGTATTTCTTATATTAGTTTTAATATATTTGAAATTTAAATTATATATTTATTTATTTTTATATAAAATATTCTATGATATTTATTTAAAACAGATTATTTAGATTATCATCATTTGTATTTAGGTACACGTGTGACTTCACTACTCTCTTTGATGTGAGGAAATAAATAAATTATTCTGGAGGCTACTTAAAGTAGACTTATCTCATTATTTCCTTATATAAATTTGTAGGATGGTTGAAACACGCTCTAGTAAGATGCAAGACCCAGCACAGGAGAGAATCATGGCTGAAGAGTCTGCCAAGCCGCAACCTGGTGCAACAATATATATGTATAGACAAATGTAAAGACATACATGTATGACAGTACAAGTGTCCCTAGGGGGACATAGCGCTTTAAATTGAAATAAATAAATAGTTTTGAAGTAATTTCCGATTATTTTAATTTCCATTTTGAGTAAGGCTAGCAATATGCCATTGTAAAACAACACTTGAAGTTACACCGCATGAGTTTCTTTTCAACGAAAAATCAAAATTTATTTCAAGGTGAAATATTGACTATTTCTAACCTTTTTGGATGAGGTATGAAAGGGTGAATTATGAAGAATAATGATGAACGGAAAAATAAAAGTGTCCAGGGATGGGAATCGAACCCACAATGTTCCGCTTACCGGGCAGATGCCATGTCCACTAGGCTACCCTGGACGTATTTTTTCGTTCATAAACTGCGGCTTGTGATTGTAAAACAACACTTGAATATGCCATTGTGTATATATGGTATGGAGCAGAAAAACTTATAACAGAAGCTAAACCAACTTCAAACAGTAATTTCTTTATATTCACGGTGACCATCTCTCGATAGAGCTCTCTAAATTTCCGATCTATCAATATATTTACATAGATTCCTCGTGTTTTTCTTAAAACGTTGTTTTTCTTATTATTTGGCCGAAGAAAGAACCTTTTTTAAATTGTGAAAATAAAGTGTCGGATTTTAGCAAGCTTAAGTATCTGATGTTGAAATATATTTTTAAAATGGTAACGTGAATATTAAAGTCAGATTCTAAAAAATTCAAAAAAAAAAACAGTTGAAATACAAAGATTATCTATTATTCCTGTAGAAGGGCAGCTTGCGCCCGAAAGCTCGAATGATTTTTCAAATAAAGAAACTTATCCTTTTTGAATCTATTCGTTATTATAATTATCTTTGAATATTGGTTAACGACCTTCAAAGAAAATACGAAACAGAAAAGAAAAGATAAAAGATCATTTTGTTTTATCAGACTAAAACAGAAGTAGATTTCAGTAATGAAAACTATATAATAAAAGAAGTAGAAAAATGAAAAGATACCAATTTTCCAAAGTTTCAAAGATTTATAGTTTTCTTAACATCTCTTATAAAGTAATTATGGAAATTAAAGAAATATTAAAAAGGAAAACTGAATTATATATCTTAGGGAAGTCGATTTTATATATACACCCATACCTCGCTTTGCGTCGGGGTTACGTTCCAAAAAAACACGACGCAAAGTGAAAATAAATTGGCGCAATCAAAAAAAAAGGTGTTGCCATATTTTAGGAAAAAAAATAAAAAAAAATTAATGACTCGAATCCAAAACAACGCAACTTCGAAAATCTAACGACGCACAGTAAAAATCAGTAAAAATTAAGCAGCGAAACTTCGAAAAAAACGCAAAACGAAACGACGCAAAGCGAGGTATTGGTGTAATATAAATTAGAGAAAAGTAGGCAAAAATTAGAGATTCCCAAATTCGATAGTTACATTCTAATTTTTGTCACAACATCAGTTACCTATTTAAACATAGAAACTTTCTCCTTGGAATATAAATACTAAGGATAAAGCGTTAGGAGAAAATGATTTTTTATTAATCGACTACCTTATTTATATAAATTTAGTAGTCGATTAATAAAAAATCATTTTCTCCTAACGCTTTATCCTTAGTAATCAGTTACCTATAGTAAAGACATAAGCTGCCTGGCCGGCATTCATAGTTCTTCAAATTAAAGATATTTCGGCCAGTAAATCTTTTTTATTGTCTCGACGTTTCAACAAAAAATCTTTTGTCCTCGTCATGAGCAAACAAAAATTAAAACATTTTGCAAAGCGTTAAAAATTATTCTCTAAAATTTATAAAAATATATTCTTTAAAAAAAAAACGCTTTTTTAACGCTTTTCCAAATGTTTTAATTTTTGTTCGCTCCTGACGAGAACAAAAGATTTTTGTCGAAATGTCGAGACAATAAAAAAGATTTACTGGCTGAAGTATCTTTAATTTTAATAACTAACAGTTATCTATAGAACGAAATTTAACAATTATACCGCAAATGTTTCTTTTGAACGAAAAATCGAAATTTATTTTAAGGAGAAATAACGATTATTTCTAACCCCAGGGATGAAGTATGATAGGATGAATTGTGAAGAGTAATGATAAACGGAAAAATAAGAATGGGAAAGGTGTCCAAGGATGGGAAATTTATTTTCCGTTTATCATTACTCTTCACAATTCATCCTCTCATACTTCATCCTTAAGGTTATAAATAATCGTTATTTCTCCTTAAAATAAATTTCGATTTTTCATTCAAAAGAAACATTTGCGGTACAATTGTTAAATTTCGTTCTACAATCATAAGCCGCATTATATTGTATTATAAATAACAGTTATCTGTGTTTAAAGAAATATAAGAAGGGGGTTTAAAAAAAGAAGAGAGATAATAAAGAAGGTTGAACAAGTCCAATTCGTACCTTGTCTCTGGTCAAGAAAGACAGCTCCGCCACTTCCAGCCAGGACGTACAGGACGAAAGCCAGTACCACATCCATTCCGTGGGTTACCGCCTCAGTACTGACTGTTTGGCCTCCGCCCAGCCTGCTTGCCACTTGAGTCCGCGCTGACATCCCAATTAGCCTTCTCTATGGGGACTTTGACTCTCTTCACTTCCTTTCCCATAGACGTTCCCAACCTCTGCAAAGTTGAATGCACCTTTAGCCATTACACAAGAATGCACCTTTAGCTATCACACAAGAATGCACCCTTAGCCATCACACAAGAACAGCTAGCTGCTTTGAAATTAAAGTTAGAAAAGCGTAAAGAAAATCTTTTTTTTTTTAACAACAAAAAGCCTTTATTTAGGGTCACTGACCCTATACAGGATTCACCAGAGGTATGCATAAGAACAAAGCAGTGAGACAAAGGAAACAACAATATTGACAGAATAAAAAAGAAAAAAACAAGAAAGAGAAAGAGGGAAGCAAGAAAAACAACACAAAAAGAGTAGCAGTAAGAAAGTGAAGAGTGAGTGTCACTTGGCCTTCTTCTGAGATATGGACTTGTGGAAACCATAAAACGCCGTAGCAATATACTTATTCTGGGTCATATTGTCAATTATTGATGGGAGTGAAGCACAGAGTTGCCCAGTTTTGAGAAAATCATAATGAAGATTCTTCCCTGCTTATACAGATTGACTAAATCATTAAGCAATCTAGAGTTTGGTTTCTTTTTACAATTCTTTTATTTCTCACTGAATTGTAAAAAGAAACCAAAACCCTAAATTCCTTATTGATTTAGTCAAAAAGAGAAAATCAGAGTTTACAGTTTGGTGAGGGATGTGCTACTGAAGATACGATTCTTGAATGGTCAATTTATTTACTGATAATTTGGTTTAGCACGATCACCATTCTCAAGGGCAAAATATTTACTTAAAGAATACGTCATGCGATCGTCAAAACATCCTGAAATTCACTTTCCATAAAGGTCGACGGTTGAATCTTCATCATCCTTCATTGTCCATCATCGTTCATCAGCGCTCTTGCAAATAGATAGGAGAGCAAATTTAAAGGATTCATCGCATCTTTCCCTTATTATCTCAGAGTATTATCAAATAAATAAATAAAACTTTCCTGACACATTTATAAGTTAATACAAAGCAACAACGCACCATCTATATATAACAAATAGAAACACACACACACATAAAAGCCTTTATTAAGACACACTGGTCTTATAGAGGATTCTCCCCGGGATTACAAGAGAGATAGGCCTGTGAAAGTGGGGAATATACAGAAGAAGAAAAAGAAAGATTATGTAAGTATGATATATACATACACATACATATATACAACATAACAACAAAAGCCCCCATTAAGACCCAAAGTCTTACAAAAGACTCGACTGCAGGATCCAAGAAGCAAAGTAAGAAAGAGATAAAGAAGTGAACAACAAAAAAATATATATATATATAAATTTAAAAAATGACATATATATATATATATACATACATACGTTGACCGTGCGGCCACGCGTCGCGCGAGCTCCGTGTGTTTCGCGTCTTTCATCCCTTTAAATCAACTTTATCTAAACTTAAATTATATAATCTTATTCGCCTTCACTCAAGGATCATTTCAAGCCATCTTTTGTAAAATTTCATAATTTTTCAAATTATTCCTACTTTCCATAACTTAGCAAAGTTACAAGTTGTAACTTTGCATCATCGTCATGGCAACGGCCAAGCCGGTCGTTGCTTCATCTCAAATTTCATCTGCGGATTCATCTGATGTGAACAAGTTACTAAAACCAACATCATCTTCGCAAACATCAAAGACAAGTTGTGCATCTTTACCAAACGAATCAACAAAATATGAAATTATGCAAAAAACCAAACTTCAATTTTCGCCTGAAGAATGGAAAAAAATCGACGAAGAAAGGAAGACAACTTATGAAAGTAGGAGTGATTCCATCAAATCCACGATTCAGTTTGAATCTGTGCCTAATGCCACAGCCGAAGATCACCTGATCGGCATAGCAAACATCATTGGATTTAAGAATATTCATTCCGTTGGTAAAATCAATGGCCAGGCGATAGTGTCTGTCGCCAATAATGAACTAGCTCAACAACTAATCGACGGCGGATTCAAGGTCAAAGAAACAACTGTCTTCCCCTATCCGCTCTTTAAATCCTCAAAAAATACATCCTTTCGGGCGTTTTCGCCTTTATTCAAGACAAAGACCTTGAGAAAGCTCTGAAGCCTTATGGCCAGATGTTAAGCAGCCGGCCTCTACCATTCCCCACCGACAATCCTCACCTGAAACACCTCTCCTCGCTGAGGCGGGAGATTGTTTTTAAGAACAAGGACAAGACACCTTTGCCCGCAGTGCTTAACATCCCTTATATGGACAGAAACTTTACCATCTTTGTCGGCGAAGACGTTGTTTGCAAAGGATGCAAACGACACGGACATCTTAAAAATAAATGTCCATTCGACCCCACTATCAGGGCCACTGTCACCAGAACCTTTTCGGAGGCCATCATTCAACCAACAAGCCCTGACCTACCATCGGAGACACCAAAAGAGGCCCCCGAACCAACTAAAAGACCAAGCGAGACACCATCGATGAAGCGACCGCTCACGGACTCCTCAGAAGAAGAGAACCTCCAAAAGGAAAGAAATGACCTCGGAAAAAAGCCAAAATCATCCTCCACGGGCCAGGAACTTAACACCGACACTAACAGTCCCCAATTTCTGACACCAACGACGACATCGCCACAGCAAGACAAGAAACTTGAGAGCGAGGAGCCGGCTCCAGCTGGAATGACCTCTCCACCTCCGCGACGCATCCGCAACGATACAGACCGTGAGGAATGGCTCCTTGACCTATTTAAAGATTTAAACTACACGACCATCTTAAGTCCCATGCTGCAGTCGACTGACGAAGACCGCATCATCTGCATGATTCTGTACACCGATGCCTGTAGGACAATACTTCCGAAAATGCCGCCAGAACACAAGACCATTCTCTTTAACTTCATCGGATGTGTCATTGAGCGCGCTCAAGGTGGCGACCAGAAAACCCTAAAGAAACTGACCGCTCTTAGAACAGCTCTAAGTCGCTGAGACCTCGACTGTAAATATTTTTCTTCCTGTTTCCCTTTTAACTCTTGTATATGATTGATTAGACGTCATTAAAATGTGTTTTAATTGTTATATATATATATATATATATATATATATACACATATACATATTCACTCAATTCAAAGTAACAGTAACGATGCCCTTTTATTCACTGCCTTGTAAAACCCACATAGATCCAGTGAAAACTTTCTATCTGTTATGTAGTTTGTTAAGTAGCAAATAGAAACATTAAGACGCGAATGTTTCTTTCATACATATATCAAATTTTTACTGTCCTTACTGCGATGAAAAAATATTGAGAGGGCTTTGCTCATCAGTAGTGAACCCTCCTAGCGGTTTCGCCAATTTAATCTACCAGACATCTTCTTTATATCTCTAACTAGCCGAATGACCCGGGCAACGCCCGTGTTTTACCCGATTGAATGTTTTGATTCAAATACTATTTGTTACAATTATAAATTGGCGCCTTATATAAATGCATATGTTAGTTAATAACTATAGCCTATGTTCTTTATCTGTCTATGTACTGTTGGCTTCCGTAGGCGTCTCTTACTGGGAAAAAGAAAGAGAGGATTCCATTTGGTTATTAACTAATATATGCATTTATTTAAGGAGCGACCCGCTCCAACACAATGGTTACAAAAACGATAAAGCGAGTGGGGGGGGGGGGGGGGGGGGGGCAAAGGTGGCGTGATCGTAGCCGACCAATAGGAGGGCGCCATTCCAAAAAAAAAGCAAACGGTGACAGAGATGACTGATGAAGAATGACGCTCGTAACTGTATATAGAATCTCTAATACTGTATTAGAACATTCTGCTTATATATGCTACAGTATTAGAGCTCTAAAGAAGCGGTCTGGTAGATTAAATTGGCGAAACCGTTGGGAGGGTTCACCACTAATGACCCAAGCCCTCCCAATTTTTTTTCATCGCAGTAAAAACAGTAGAAGTTTGATTTATTTGTGTAAAATAAACATTCGCGTCTTAATATTTTCATTTGCTGCACTTAGAAGTACTAAAATAAGGTGAAGATCACACATAAAATATTTTTATGTAATCTGTATATAAGAGAAAGGCTCATTTGGACATGCCCTTCGTTAGATAGATCTTAGTATCTATGAGTTATCGTAAGATGGACAATCGTCTGGAGCAGTATATCATCAAAAGAACAAAATGGGATGGAATTTCTTTTAAGGTTTTTTCTATTATTATTATTTAGCCAAGATTTCGAGCCCCTTCTACAGGAGGAAATATGAGAAATTTTGTAGAAAGTCAGAAATTTCCGTAATCTCGACTAAAAAAAACCTTACAAGAAACTCCGTCTCACGATTTTGTCGTACTTTTTAATATATCTATGAGTTTATTGTCATTCACACACACAAAAACCTTTATTAAGACACACTGGTCTTACAGAGGATTCTCCTTGAGGTTACAAGACGGAGAAACCTATGAAAGTGAGAAATAATACAAAGGGGTAAAAATGGAGAAGGATTATATACACATGATAAATATATACAGATTATTACTTGAATGATCCTATGGAAAATAAGAATATGGATTTGGAAATATGAATGGAAGAAGTGTGGAGAGCGAAAAGAGGAAAAAAACATATATTTACATTTGGAACATACATATAATGGAACAGTCAGTTTAAGCTCTTCTGCTCACACAGCACAGGTGGACCATGGCTTTTTTCAAGAAGTTTATTGTCATTCTCTTCTTCTGTTTAATGTATTTTGACCGGTGTCAATTGAATTGGTCCAACGGTTTTCTCGTCCTTGACTCCTTCCAAAGGTCGTCTTCTCTCGTGCCAGCTTCAAAGTTGGTGCTAAGTTGTTACAATGCTGTGTGAAATATAGACAATAATAATATATTTTATGTATGAAAGATATCAGTGAGTACAAATTCACAATAAATATATTGTAGCAAAGTATTTATTATAAAATGAAAGGATTTAAAAGCACGAATGTTTCCTTTTATACATAATACAAACTTCTACTGCCCTTACTGCGATGAAAAAATATATTGGGAGGGCTTGGCTCATCAGTGGTGAACCCTCCCAGCGGTTTCGCCAATTTAATCCACCAGACAGCCTCTCAGAGCTCTAATACTGTATTGGACGATACTGCTTATATACGCAGCAATGAAGGATGGAATCTTCGAAATGGTTTTCAAGAAAACTATGGACATAAGCTTATAGGACAGTATAATTACATTCAAATATTTGCATCGAGCAATGCTCTTCAGCAAACAATAAAGACAAGGCCAGTTAGGCATAAATTAACACAAATCAATAACACGCCATCTATACATATAAAATGAAAGGATTTAAAAGCACGAATGTTTCTTTTATACACAATACAAACTTCTACTGCCCTTACTGCGATGAAAAAAAAATTAAATCCTTTCATTTTATATGTATAGATGGCGCGTTATTGCTTTGTGTTAAAGTATTTATTATTTTATTAACAGATTATTAATTTTGATATTTATATTTTGCTACTCTATTAACTTCCCTCATTGCTTCTCTCGTTTTTTGTTTTTTATCAATTTTAGTTTGTGTTTGTGCCTTAAATAAATTGCTGCGTTATCCTGACGTTTGCCTTTCCTAATTTTCCACGTGCCCTTTTCGTGGAGATGCTGGGTAGATTAGGGAAGACAAACTGAAGATCGCCGAGAAGACCTTGAGGCAATGGGTACTGTGATCTACATTTTCAGAGACTGGCTACAGGATTCCACCGCCGTGTCAAATCCAAGACTTCCCTCCAAGATAACGATGTCCTTATATACGATACGACGACAAAGCCGCAAGAAAAAAGGCGCAAAGCTATTAGGAACAGAGTTCGAAGACTCCGATGGAATCCTTGACAGAAGCACGTCAGATCCATGTCAGTAACTAAAATAATTGCAAGCTGTGGGTCACAGCTCCCATAGGGAAGGAGCTATTTTGTATGAAATAGTAATGCCGGCCAGGTAACCTCTATCTCCAAAATAAACTTCATAATTGTTTTTGGTGGTACTTATCCCAAGTATGCCATGATCATCATGATGGGATGCTGTATGTATAACACATGTATACTCATGTAGAAAGCAGTTCGACTTTTGCACTTACAAATGTGCCAGAGCCCCGGTTGGTTATGTGCACTCACTGGTGGGGTTGTACTTTTGTAAGAATTGGGGCCATTGAAGCAATTTTTTAGTATAAAAGTGACCAAAGCGGGATTCGATCCCGGGTCATAGCTGTCGAAAATCGACGGTTTAGATCACAAATCGACGGTTTAGATCACAAATCGACGGTTTAGATCACTTCTCCCTCACTGTACTCTTAGTTCCTCTTGCTTAGTTTTCTTTATTTTCTTTCCTCGATAGAATCTTCTGGGACGTAAGGATGCCATTTTTCTAGATAGCTTCAGGCCAGTCTTGGGCGTGGCCAAATAAATTCTTATCTGTCTTCTAGTTTAAGTTTAGCTAAAGTTCACTTTTTTAGACACGTAGTGGTTGTTATGTCTCTCCACCAAGACTATATATAACTGATTCACCTATTACTGATACTTTCTACCTTTGTGTTTGCTTTTTCCTTGGACTCCAAGATAGTTCTATACAAGTCGAAATGTCTTAATAGAAAGTTTTTGTTTATATTTAATGACGTGTTGTAGCCTCTCTCCTATCCTAAAAACCTAATTTAATCTAATTAAACTCAGCATATATATGTAAAGAAGGTATTCTTGGCAGCATCTACCCATCTCTATCCATGAACTGCAAGTCAACATACGTAGAAGCAGATATAGTATTTTGAACTTAAAACTTTCCAAATCTCACTCAGGTTACACTAGCACTTAATACCATGTTGCACTTGTGCAAGATTCGCGCAGGATAATCGAAACTATTTAATATTTAAAAGCAACTGATTTAATGAATGAAAGTTGCAAAGCTAGATACTGTTTGCAGTAAACGACAGCAAGGATTAACAAATTACCATTCTCATACAAAAATAGTTTTTATTATTATCACAAATGTTCTAAGCCATTATAATTAGTGTATATAGAGGTGTTTATATGACTGCTTTTACCGAAGGTATCAAAGAGAAACACCACGAGGTGTTAACCCCCAAGAGTTTATAAAAAATATGATAGAGAAAATACAAAGAGAGAAACTATTTGTATTGTTCTCCCAAGAAAATCTTATAACTGCAATAACACCAGCTATTGCAATTATTACGGTAATATTGTTACAGAATAAATAATCTGAGGTGGCTTATACTCTGCAAATCATCATCAATACCGCGTCAACATCTTTTTATTTGTAAATAGTTTGTAGATATATATCTCAGTTGTATTTTGAGATCTGGAAAAATTGTGAATACATTCCTTGTTATGAAAATTCAAAACAACAACAAAAAGCCTTTATTTAGGGTCACTGACCCTATACAGGATTCACCAGAGGTATGCATAAGAACAAAGCAGTGAGACAAAGGAAATAACGATATATACAGAAGAAAAAGAAGGGAAAAAAGGGGGAAAAAACAAGAAAGAGGGAAGCAAGAAAAACAACACAAAAAGAGTAGCAGTAAGAAAGTGAGGAGTGAGTGTCACTTGGCCTTCTTCTGAGATATGGACTTGTGGAAACCATAAAACGCCGTAGCAATATACTTATTCTGGGTCATATTGTCAATTATTGATGGAAGTGAAGCACAGAGTTGCGCAGTTTTGAGCATAAGGGTTCTTCTTTCTTCTTTCAGAGCAGAGCAATCAAAAATATAGTGAGTGATTTCATTTTTTAGTTTTGAATTACAGAAGGTACAAATCGGGTCCTCACCGCAGAGCATCTTGGTGTGGTTTTCTCTAAAAAAACTTGAATGTATTCTAACTTGTGCGAGTAGTCTTACAACCGGGAAAGGAAAATCCCTAAAAGGTATCCCTCCGTCATGAAAGATATGTGAATGTCTTTGTAGTGAGAGTATAGCTTAGATTTATCCATTCTTGTAAGGTCGTTTTGTATAGATTGGTCTGCCGCTGTTTTTAAGAGCCCTGTAATCGCGCTCCTCGGCGTTTCAGGATCATCACAGGAAACAAGTGCAGGGGATCCATTATTGTTAAGCAGATTGGTGAGCTTTTTAATGAAACCGATGGGTGTGCCCGAAGCATTAGACAGTTCCCGTGTTCTATTAAAACATATGCGCGGCAATCTGTCACTGCTCATATTCAACACCCGCAGCCAATACTTCAGGGTTAATTTTAAAGCTGTTACACTCAATGAGATACGACCTGTTCTAATCTGATTATGTAGCCTGGAGTGTATCTGGGCAGATTCAGGAACCTACGGATAAATATGTCTTGTATACTGTCCAGTAAGTCTTTATGCTCTGTTGCCCACAATGGAGCGGCATACATCAGAACAGCTCTCACTATTGTATCAAAGAGTTTGATTGATAAATTTATTGACTTTGCTTTTGATTTTATTAATATTGGGTGTGTGGCGTTAATTGCTGTAAGTGCTTTTCCTTTAAAGTAATTTGCCGGGTGAGTAGTTGTTATTGTTGGTGTCAGAGGGAATCCCAAGTATGTATATATTGAAGTTATTGTTATGGGTTTATCATTCCAGAACCATCTATCCTTATTTGAGGGTTTACCTCCATTACGGAACACCATAATCTTTGGCTTGGGCTCATTTAGTGTCATTAAGTTCTCATCGAGATATTCTTTCAGTATTTTGATCTTCTTTTGGAGGTTCATCCTGGACTCACCTATAATTGCTATGTCGTCGGCGTACAGCAATAAATGGATATCTCCAAATTCTGGCAAATTTACACTCGTCAGGTCTGAGTTATTATAAATTTCGATTAAGTCCGTGATAATATAAAGAGCAGTGGGGAAAGTGGTTCTCCCTGGAGGACTCCCGAGTTTATCTTAATACTTTCCGTAAATGATCCCTTCCATCTGAGAGCTATAGTTGCTTGTTCGTAGTAACTTCTGATCGCACTTATGAATTGGTAACTTATGCCTAGGTTGTAAAGTTTTTTCCAAAGTATTGAGTGAGGTACAGTATCAAATGCCTTCCTTAGATCGACAAAAAAGACATATAGTTTTCCCCCTCTTTTTTCTTAATGATAGTTGGATTAAAGTAGTTAGTGTAAATATGTGGTCAATACATGATCTTCCTTTTCTAAATCCCGCTTGGTTTTCCGGGATAACCCTTCTTCCCTCGACCCATTCCTCCAGTCTTGATCTTAGGATTGAAGTGAAAAGCTTTGATACATTGCTAATCAGTGCAATACCTCGGTAGTTGGAGGGGCTGTTCTTATAACCATTTTTAAAGATTGGGTGTATAGTGGAATTAGTTCAAATTGCTGGGTATTTTCCAGTCGTCATAACACTATTGTAGAGTTGTTTCAACAGCAGTATGTATGAATCAGGGAGTATTTTTAATACTTCATTGGGGATGCCATCGGGCCCGAATGCCTTGTTACTCTTCAAACCAGCTATCTCCTTGTATATGTCTGCATTGGTTATCTCTGAGTCCAATATAGAATCGTTCTGAGAAATCACATTATGTAAATTACAAATTCTCAAATTTTTCTCTGTAGTCATTAGTTCGCGGTAAAAGTTCAGCCAGTCCTGTATAGCTATTTCTCCTTGGATTATAGATGTGCTTTTGTAAAGCGCAATAGTTTTCCAGAAGTTCTTTGAGTCTTTAGCATTTCTGAGTATTTCCTATTTTTCATTATCAAAGCCTTTACTTTTTAGATCCAATAAAGCGAGATATTTCTTTCTGGAAGAAGCATAACATTCCCTGTCTTTCAATCTATTTGTTTTACGATATTTCTTCAGACTTTCTTTTGCCAGTTTTTTCATATCATAGCAGTCCTTATCAAACCACGGCTTAGATGAAAATTCAAAACTATTATAGACGCGTATAATTCTTTTGAAAATAAAACAATTTCTACTGCCCTTACTGCAATGGAGAAAATAATGAGAGGGCCTGGCTCATCAATGGTGAACCCTCCCAGCGGTTTCGCCAGTTTAATCTTCCATACCGCTGTTATATTGCATTTTTCGATCTTCCTTTTATAGTAATACTGATGCTAGACTCTTGTAATGGGTATCTTAGATTAACTATGGACATAAGCTTTGAGGACAGTAGAATTACATACAATTATAAATATATATTCCTTGTTAAAATAAATGTGTTTTATGATTACTCATTATGGTCTCACCAATAATATTGATATGAAACCATCGAATATTGACATGAAGCTCAGGACGATGCAACAATACAATGAAGGAGAAAGCCTGGAAAACAACCTAGATGGACAACATCCGGAATGGCCGAACTTACACGGGCAGTTCACGTGCAGGAAGGAATAACACTTATCATGGCAACATTAAGGAAGGAAACATTGTAAGTACATCACATGTTTACACATGTGCAATGTATTGGGGATAAAATTCCGTCTCCTTCTAGTTCTCAACTCGCTCCATTTTACTAAGGCCTCTCTAAATACATTTATTTTATATCGGCGAATATATTCAATAAATTTGAAGATGTCTAAAATGTGCATGTTCGATTTTTATCGTGTAAACATGGCAATGTCAACAAATCTTTAACATAAAATGGCCTGAGAAATTTCAAAATATATTCATATTCATACTTTTTAAGGGATTAAAAATATTTTAAAATATAATGTATTCACTATTCATCTAATTCTGTCCATTGAATTAGGGTACACTCTGGTTCATAATGGCGATAAAGATTATCAGAGTATAAATAAGAAGTTATGTTTCTAATATTCATTTAGACAAATGTTTTAGATTTATTCTGAAGTAAGCAAAGGATTTTTGTCAAAAAACGTCAATGAAATAAAGTCTTCTTTTGCTTTTAAAAATTACAAAATATTTTCACACAATGAGTTTCTATTTATTTTAAAATTCTGGCTTTCAAGCGATAATCACTCTTCAACGGGCTCAATAAAAAATATCGACTATATCTTACAAGAAATATTTACAAATACAAACGCTCACAGCGTGGATTTTTACGAATTAAATTTTAAAATTGATATGTAATTTAACAATGTTACATTTTTAGGGCAACCAGAACCTATAAAATTGATATATTGATTTCTTCTAAGATATCGGTATTGTGATGGTAAATCTATCTTCCTTTTTGTTCTATTATATTCATTAGAAATGAGAGATTCTAAAATAATTATTTTGCTTAAATGACCTTTATTCTAAAGAAGTATGAATGCTGGTCTCTAAGACAACTTCTGTCTACACAAGATTTAATTAGTATCTCTCAACAAATCCCAAAATAGATAGAGAGAGACATGACAGGAAGCGCAATCTTTCTGTAACCCCAACAGAGCCTTCAATGATAGCGTGTGCAGAAGGACAAGTGCTCACCGAGGTCAAGACACCTACCTGTTTCTGTAATTAAGAACGCCATAGTACTAAGCAGAACATGGGACGGGAGGAGCTGAAGTTCCGCCACAGCTCTCTATGGATTCACTCGTGTTATTTATTGGCCATACGATGCTGGAATATTCTTTTGATGTAAATCACTTGTACAATAGTTACTCTACCGGCAAGACAAGCCACCTCACCTCAGAACAAGCATCCTTCTACATCTCAAAAGACTGGAGAGTATAATTTTCTCCGTGGCATTTTAAAATATGTAAAATACATAACATATTTAACACGAATCATACAAATTTACCAGCCAAACTTCCCAGATTTGATCGATTTTTGCCAAAGTGAATTTTTGCCGAATGAATATCGTTTAAACAATTGCTTATTATTGAGGTGTAAATGTTAATGATGAGAAAGAGATTGGACCTATTTGATTAATCGTTCATATGAGGTATGTTATATAAGGTTAAATACAGAAAAAAAAAACATAAGAGAGAGAATTTACTGTGTTATTATCATCATTATCATTACTTTTATTTCAACTCCATGTTCTCCCGAGAATACCACCTCCCGCACATTCACAATGCATTCATAACTTTATAAAATATATAATTTGTAACTCCAATGAGGAACGTCTAAAAGATAGATGCTTCTAATTTCTTCTGGAGTTGGTCGCTCATTTAATAGATGTTGGATAAATGGGGCCAACCTTTGTAAATTATTATGCTACAAAAGTGTTTTTTTTTTCAACGGAGGATTCGGTTATGGAATTTTTTCCTATGTACATGCTATTATAATCCAATATCTATAACAAAATAGTGTGTGCTCATAAAAATAAGAGACACACTCGGCCAGAAAATGTTTTTATTTTCTTGACGTTTCAGCAAAATATTTTTGTCCTCGCGTCAAAAAAAAAGCATTTGGCAAGGCTTTATAAATGTATTAAAGCATTTGGCAAAAAGTTATAAATATATAAAGCATTTTTGTCTAAACGTCGATTAAATAAAATTATTTTCTTGCCGAAGTGTCTTTATCTTCAAGATATATAACAAAAGTTTCCATCACACACATTTTCAATTAATTTAAAAGTAGATAAAACAGATCAGGGTGATAATAGAATGAAAGAACCTCTCCTAATCATGCAACTGAATGTTACTGATGGTTGATCTATCGGCATAGGCCAACTCAAGAAAATCAACAAATATTTGCTATTTTTTCCGATAGATGGCAGTGAACCGATATTCATTTGCTCGTTCGGGAAATTAAAACCTTTCGTAATTATGATTTTTTAAATATATTTTTTGAAATAATCGTTTGGGAAAAATAGATGAAGTTGATAAATTCCAACTCAATCGAAATCACAAGTGAACTATATATAAATACAAATCAATAACAAGCTATCTATATACAGAAAATGAAAACATTAAAACGTGAATGTTTTTTTTTTATATATATACATAGAAATTATATACAACATTTATACGTATAAAAGTCGGTGGACGAGTGGTTAAAACCCTCGATTCCCGACAGTCATGAACCGGGATCGATTCCCGCATTGGATACTTTGTTTCACATATATATTATTCATTATTGTAAATATCAAAAGCTAGGTTGCTATTTTTGAGCGGCACCTATTAAAGTTATTTTGGAACCATTTCTACCAACAATTTCTATAGTTCCTACTGGGATAAGGTGATACATTGGCAAGGCCTGGCTATATATCACTGGTGGTGAACTTTCCCAGTGGTTTCTTTTCCATCTACTCTCTAACATTGTTAGAGTTGGTAGATTGGCAACCCTCGTCAACCGACGACATTTCACCTTGAAAATGGTGGAGATTGGTCACCGAAATAACGGCCGGTAAAAACTTCCCCATCAGATTGACTGCTCTGTCACTATATCTCTGCTGTTGTGTATTGTTATAGCGGTTATTGCTTTATATCGGTTTATATAGCGGGATATATTAAGGAAAGTCCTCGATCGAATGGGTACAGAACGCCAGCTAATAGAGTTCATAAAACAACGAAAACTGACGTTTGCTAGACATGTGATGCGCGGATGAGCAGGAGAGACATTGCTGACAGTGTTGGAGGGGAAGCTCCAAAGGAAGAGATCGAGGGGAAGGAGACGACAAGGATACACAGATGATCTAAAACAATGGACTAGACGACACACCTACGAGTAAATGAAGAGTATGGCAGAGGACCGGGAAGTATAAAGAGACCGTGTGACCCACCCTCAGTAGAGGAAGGTATTGAAGGAGGGAGATATGGAGGGACCATGTGGCCCACCCTCAGTAGAGGAAGGCACTGAAGGAAGGAGATATGGAGAGACTATGTGGGCCATCCTCAGTAGAGGAAGGCATTGAAGGAGGAGGTATGGAGAGACCATGTGGCCACCCTCAGTAGAGGAAGGCACTGAAGGAGGGAGATATGGAGAGACCATGTGGGCCATCCTCAGTAGAGGAAGGCACTGAAGGAGGGAGATATGGAGAGACCATGTGGGCCATCCTCAGTAGAGGAAGGCATTGAATGAGGAGGTATGGAGAGACCATGTGGCCACCCTCAGTAGAGGAAGGCATCGAAGGAGGAGGAGGATATTAAGGAAATTTATACGCAAAGCCTTTATAAAGATATCTCAATCCTATTGGAACAGAATACTTATAAACAGATTTTTGATTTCAATATTTGATTGCTCAGCATATTTCTTTATTTGCCTCTCTGTTTCTACCAAGAAATAAATCTGATTGGTGCCACAATTAAAGCTCCATTCTAAATAGAACAAAGAAGACTTAGGTCTGAATGACAGCCGCCCTGATAGGCGACATTGGTAAGCTCCAGAAGCCAGGGTTAACCAAACAAATAATGATTGTGATGTGAATAAGTTGCTGTAATTGTTATGATTAAAATATATTGCCTTCTCATCCTTACGTTGATCTTTCCTCATTTTTCTAAGCGACAATATATTACAGAGGAAATTCATAGAAACTCCTCAATATGAATTAAATCAGAAGGATCTATAAAGAGTTGTTTTTGAAAATGTTTTAATGTCCATCCATAGAGAGAGCCAAACAACAACTGACTCACCCGTGCAGCCAAGGTCACGCTCCGCTGCGTCACGTGGGAAAACATAGGTAGATGTTTTCTTACATGTTCTCAGCACATCCCCCTTTTTAAGACTTGAAATATATATATACATTACAAACTTTAAATGCATAATATAATTAATAATGAAGGCGATCCACAGGTTTAACAATTCGTCCACTCCGGGTTCTTATCTGGCCGTCTTCTGAGTCGTTAGAGGGATAATCCACAACTGGGGTCTTTTCATTTTCAACCAGTTCCTCCCCCGAAAAGGTCGGCGTCGATGGGTCGGCTGGATATTGCACTGCATATCCTTTTCGTAGATGGAACCTGTTTCGACGTAAAGTCCCAACTGGAGTATCAACCATATACGACCTTGGTGTCGATGCTTTCTTCTTTACAATCCCCCAGGTTCGCATATCTGTAATCCAAACCGTGTCACCTTCGGATAGCTCCTCCATGTCCGTAGCTCCGCAGCGTCGATCATATCTCGATTTCATATCCTTTCTCCTTCTCCCCTCCTTTCTTTTCAGGGTCTGAGAGTCCACCAACCTTGGATTAAGATTCCCTGGTGCAATTGGCAAGGTCGTTCGGCGTTTACGTCCCAGATGGTTCACCATGCCAAGAAATCTTCTTACGCCATGAACATCTGTCGGAGCAGGCATCTCCGCCACTGCTTCGATTTTCGCTGGATCTGGTCGAATACCGTCTTCATCCAGTATGTGCCCAAGAAAATTAATTCTTGGCACGCCGAAGACACACTTGGCCTTGTTTAGTGTAACTTTCGCCTCTTTCAGTTTTCGGAGCACTAAACGAAGAATTCGATCGTGAGTCTTGGAGTCGGAGGCAAATATCAGGATATCGTCCAGGTAACACATTACACCGTCCATGCCTTGCAAGATTATTGACATAACTCTCTGAAAATACTCTGGGGCGAGTGAGATTCCAAATGGCATTCTGCAGTATTTATATCTCCCAAAAGGAGTGATGAAGGTCGTTAAATGCTGGCAGTCCGGGCTCAACGGAATCTGGTGAAAGCCACTGTTCGCGTCCAGTTTCGAAAAGAATCTTGCTTCCCCCAGTTGCCCCAGCATGTGCTCCACCACTGGCATGGGATGCACTTCGCGCTGTACGTGTTCGTTCAGCCTTGAGAGATCCACACAGAGTCGTATGTCGCCATTCGGTTTACCAGCAATCACAGTCGGTGCACACCATTCAGTCGCAACGTTAACTTGTGCTATGATTCCCGCCTTCTCGAGCTCTTCCAATCTTGTTTTGAGCTTCTCCATCAAAGGTATTGGTACCCGTCGAGGAGTATGCACAGCATATGGTTTTGCTCCAGGTTTCAATTTGATTTCGTAAGGGTTTCCGATCTGTCCCAGTCCTTCAAATACTTCAGGGAATTCCTTGATTGGGTTAATTCTCGTCGCAACCACTTCAATCCGCCTCGCCAGGTTCAAGAGCTCACATGCCCGGCGACCCAGAAGAGGTTCACTCAAACGACGAATGACATAAATCTTCTCCTTGATTTCATAATTGCCATTTCGCAGAGTTGATATAAACATACCCACAGTCTGAAGTTCGGAAAATTCAGCAGCTCTAATGTTGACATCACTTTCCACTAGTCGTTGCTGTCCCATTATCTTCTTGAAGAGACACAGAGGAACACATGTAACATCCGCCTGGGAGTCGAGCTTGAACTTCACCTTTTTCCCGTTCACTTGGATTTCTGCTGTCCATCGCCTCCTGCACTCGCCTTCATCATCATCGAGATTAGATGAATCCTCCACAGCTGAGACCTCCAGGAGAAAACCAATTTCTTCATCAAGTTCAGAAACAGCTTTGACTTCCGCAGTCTTCGCCTGCTTATCTGGGCAGCAATTTGCAAAATGGCCTGTTTTTGAACACAGGTTACATTTTAGTCCTTCAGCACGGCAAGCCTGTCCTTCCCTGTGGGTGAAACCTCCGCATTTTGGACATCGTGATCTTGTTTTGGCTGACTTCTCCTTCTTCCTCGAAGGCTGCTGTTGTTGTTTCGGTGATTGTTTCTTCGAGTTGAACTTCACCTGATTGACCTTTTGGCTTGTTGAGGGACGCTGCAGGTCGACTTGCTGCTGTCGAACGGCTTCCTGCTGTCGAACCATTTTCACCGCCTTTTCCAAAGTCAGTTCGCTGTCCAACTGCATTCTTTCAGATAAAGCTTTGTCCCTCACTCCAACCACTATTCGGTCACGGATCAACTGCTCATGAAGACCCTCAAATTCGCAACTATCAGCCAATTTGTACAATGAAGTGATGAATTCGTCCACTGGCTCCCGATCCTCTTGGATTCTTGAATTAAATTTCGCACGTTCGTAGATAATATTCTTCCTGACACAGAAGTGGCTGTCGAACGCCTTGAGGACGGAATCAATTTTCGTTGCCTCTTCCTCCTTTTCGAACTTGAAGGTCCTGAATATATCATCCGCGCGGTCGCCCATCAAGTACATGAACAAATCGATCTTGTCCGCCTCCTCTTTCTTCTTCATTCCACTGACCACGAGGTATCGTTCGAATCTTTTCCTCCATTTGGGCCATTCGTTGGGAGTCGAGAAGTCGAAAGTTTCTGGAGGTTGAATCTGAGCCATGTTGAATTATCTTCCAAGGTACACAAAAATCGATATTTTGCAATATACGGGTTCGTATTTTATCCAGTTTTCGCTGCCACCATGTTTTAATGTCCATCCATAGAGAGAGCCAAACAACAACTGACTCACCCGTGCAGCCAAGGTCACGCTCCGCTGCGTCACGTGGGAAAACATAGGTAGATGTTTTCTTACATGTTCTCAGCACAGAAAATAAGAAACGCGAAAATTTTTCTTTTGATTAAAAGATAGATTTTTGTGAGCTTTGTGATTACCCCTATCTGTATGGCTAGGATATTTATAGATTCCTTTCAACTACTCTTTTCTCACTTCTTGATGAATCGACGAAATAAAGCCAGCAGGTGTTTCCCCAGTTTTATTTATCCCAAAAGAAATTGTGCAATAACAGCTGCAAGTGTCATGGCTGCCAAACAATGGCACTCGAACACCTATGTAGAAGCTACTAGGTAATCCTCTCATTACTGCTGACTATATTTGGATAGGATCATTGGGGATGACATGGTTTGTGAAATCTCAATTCTCGGCCGATTTTGATTATTTATCGATTCTTGTTTATTTTATTTATTTATTACAAAACACAGGTTATATCCTATGTGGATATTTTCGTGTAAATGTTAAAACTATTTTATGTACATACAACAACAACAACAAAAATCTTTATTAAGACCTTTTGATCTTATACAGATTCTCCGAGTAGAACAGGGTATATACAGAATAAACCATAATCAGCAATGTTATTTACAATGTGTCAAATAAGGGGGAAGAAGAAAGAAAGGGCTTGGTATAAACTTATATACAAGCAGTCGAGCAGTTCCTTTTCTTAAATAACACACACACACAAGCCTTTATATTGGGGCATCCAGCCCTATACATGATTCCCCTCTACAGGATTTAGCAAAGGAAGATATTTCAGAAGTAAAAACTAGAATACAAGAGGCAAAAAGGAAAAAAGAAAAGAGAGAAGAAAGAAAAAAAAACAAAAAGAAATATAACCATATATACAAAAAATAAACATACAGAGCAAAAGGAACCATACATAATTGAATATTTAAATTAAAGTACCAATGTTTAGGATATGTCAAGGTTAGGATATCATTGAGAGGGCTAGTGTGGAATCAGCCGCGTTCAGTCTTCGTCTTCTTCCTCCAAGCAAACCACGACATTCGGCGAATCCATTATTCTCCAACGGACATTGACTGCGGCCTTGTAGAATTTATATAAACCGAGGGAGAGACCCTGATCAACCATCAGTGTGTTCATCCAGCTGCAAATTTGTTGGCAGTCAGGTTGAGACCAGGGTAAGTCACCCAAAATTTCTTTCCTCTGTTTCTCTAAGCAAGAGCATCCAAATATTATATGCATAATTTCGTCTTGGATTCTGTTTTTACACAGATCGCAAGTTAGAGACAAATTAATCTTCCAGCGCTTTGAACGATTTTCTGGGAAGATCGTCCATAGGAGTCTCAGTTGTGCAAAGAATCTTTTAATTGCTAGAGGAATAGTTGTGAATAAATATCGTTCTGCTGTTATTGAATTTTTTAGGTATTTGAAGTGACTGTAATGTGAAGTATTTAGGATTTTCGCCATGTCGCTTTGGATGCTTTGTTCGGTTGCTATTCGAATAATAGCAGGGATTTCTGTCAGTATTGCAGTGTAATCCGGACAACCCTTCAGGAACGAAAAACCGTTTGAGTCTAAAATGGTTGACAGGTTTTCGACAAAGGTTAAACCAGCCCTTTGATTGCTGTGTAATGTCCAGAGGTGTGACAAACATGCCCGGGGCAACCTACTCTCTTCCATTTTCATAATCCTCACCCAAAATCTCAGGACCTATTTAGTTATGAAAACTTCCTGTGATACTCGTCCACACTCCATTCTTAGCATAAAGCCCGAGTATACTTTGGTAAATTTAGGTAGCGTCTTAGGAAAATGTTCTGAACCTGGTCAACTACCTTTACTTGGTTGAGTGCCCAGCAGGGTGCGGCGTATAGCATGTGAGGCAAGACCGTCGAATCAAGTAATCTCATTGCCGCATTTAGAGAGTTCATCTTGGATTTTGTCAGAACTTGCCACACAGCGCCAATTGCTGCCAGGGCTTTGCCTTTGTAGTGTGACGCTACCTTGTTTAGTGAATTTGCACTTGTAAGCGGATATCCCAAGTATAGATATTTCGTAGTAACAGACAGTTGCCGCTCACCCCAAAACCATTTGTCATTTTGTGCTAATCGACCGCCGTTTCTGAAAACTACTATTTTTGACTTATTTTCATTCAGGGTTAATAAATTTGTTTCAAAATATTTTCTTAGCATATTTATTTTTATTTGAAGGTTATTTTTGGATTCTCCAATCAAGACAATATCGTCTGCGTATAGTAGAATATGAACATGTCCATAATTTGGGAGATATATTCCCGTTAAATCTTAATTATTGTAGAGACCGATTAAATCATTTATAAAAAGTATAAATAAATAAGGTGACATCGGCTCCCCTTGTAAAACTCCCGAACGCACCTTTATTGGCGCAGTGAATGAATTGTTCCATCGCACTACCGCTGTCATATTTGTGTAATAATCTTTAATTAAGTTAACAAAACGGTGGTTGAGACCTGCATCTATCAGTTTTCTCCATAATAATGAGTGGGGCACTGTGTCGAAGGCTTTTTTCAAATCCACGAAGAACATGTAGCATTTCCTTCTCTTTCGGCTTAGAGTCATTTGAATCAGGGATAATAGAGTGAATATATGGTCTTGACAAGAGTGGCCGGCCCTGAATCCCGCCTGGTTCTCAGGAACTATATTTCTCCTTTCGATCCAACTGCCTAGACGAGATTTGAGTATTGATGTAAATAATTTTGCTATATTGCTTAAGAGCGCTATGCCTCGGTAGTTAGAGGGGTCGTCTGGATCACCATTCTTAAAAATTGGTTGAATAACTGATTTCAACCATGTTGTCGGAAATTCAGACGTTCTCAAAATTCTATTGAATATATCCTTTAAGGAAATTAAATAATCTTTTGGGAGGGCCTTTATTGCTTCATTCATTATGTCGTCAAAACCAGCCGCCTTGCCATGCCTTATTCGAGAAATTTCTTTGCTTATTTCATTAAGAGTTATGCATTTAGTTAGCTCATTATCTGTATTTAGGAAGGTCATAGTAACGGGTTCGTAATCTGGTATTGATTCTGTATCCAGGAGTTTATTCTAAAATTGCTGCCAGTCCGATATTGAGATATTGCCCTGTGTATAGTTTCTTTTTCTGAAGCGAGCTATTGTTTTCCAGAATTCACTTGAATCGTATGTATTATTTAATTTTTCTTGTATTTCACAAAAGTATTTTTTCTTTTTATTGTTAATAATCGATGTATATTTGTTCCTTGTTTTAACATATTCCAAACGATCTAGATCCTTATTAGATTTAATATATTTTGTCAGAGTTGCTTTCATAATCTTTTTCGCTATGTAGCACTCATGATCAAACCAGGGCTTCGACAGTGAGTTATTCGCTTTTATTTCAATTTGCATACCATTTTGTACCATTGCGCTTTTGATCTGATTAACCATGTTGTTCATTATATTCTCAATCGAGTTATTCCAAAATCCATAAGCTACTCCTAAGTCCTCTACAAATAGCGTTACTCTTTCGGGTAACCATATATATTTTTCCTTTACCCGTGAAGTCGGGTTCGTCACTTGTTTCGGTCCCCAACTCATATCCATTTTTATAATTAGAGGTAAGTGATCTGAATGTGGTAATCCCTCGATGTATAGGTCATGTACGTAACCTAACAGCCCATGGGAGACAATACAGTAGTCTACCACCGAGGATCCCCGTGCTGATATGTATGTGTAGTTACCACTTCTGTCACCCCTTGTTCTGCCGTTCAAAATTGTGAGAGTATTATTATCCAATCTATCTATGAATTGTTCTGAATGCGTAGATCTTACAGGATCTTTAGAAGTGCGTCTAGTAGTTAAGTAGCAAGGAAGGTATAATGTATTATGAAGAATTCCCATTGCACCCGTTCGTGTATTCAAGTCACCAGCCAGTAAAACTTCATATCCTTCAACTATTTTCCCTTCTATTTGGTCGAGTAAATTTTTGCAGTTGGTCAAATAGTGTTCGTTTGGTGGCAAGTAAGCAAAGATCATACACACTCGCATTTCACCGTCCAACCTCAGACAGATCATAATCCATTGTTTTTCAATTTCAGTCCTTTCAATCTTGTCTTTTATAGCTTCTCGAATCCCAACAATAATTCCCCCCGATGATCTACCCTTCTTGTGGTCTCTCTGAGCAAGTGATTCATACAGATGAAATCCTGTTGGTTTGTTCTTCAGATGTTGATCCTTCCATGTTTCTGTGAGTGCAAAAATGCTGCACTTTTCTAAATGTGTGAATAGGTCGAATTGTAGCAACATCCTTTCCAATCCATTAACATTCCAACACAGCACTTGTGTGTCGTCTTTGAACGAAAAACAAGATTGTCTATTTACAGTAGTTTGCCCATAAGTATATTTTATGTACATAGTTTCAAAATATATATACAAATTATTTCTAGTTTTAGAGAGAGAGAGTGAAAATCATTTAAATTAACATTTTAGAGCAATATTTATAGAAGGAATAAAGTTTATTTACACCAGGTAGTTGGCGTTCTGCGCTCCAGGAACCTGGGTTATAAATATCTCTCTCTTTATTTACACACATATTATCAAAAATGTTTAATATATTGTTAGAATTATCCACTAAATTAATGGTATAAATATAGATTATTTTAAAATAAAAAATATATACTAACTAGCGGATGTACCCGGCTTCGCTCGGGTTTTATCTGAGTGAAAGTTTGCCTAACGAATATTATTGAAAATAATTTTCCGGAACATAGAATATTATGATAATAATGATAATAATATTCATTAACATTATATATTTATCCCTATATATAGTCACGACCGTCATGGGCCGGCTGGCCGGCCGGCCGGCCGGTTCTGTCACGGATGCGCGCGCATCATCATTATGATCATTATTATTATATTATTATTATTATCCATCAACATATATAGTCACGACCGTCATGGGCCGGCCGGCCGGTTCTGTCACGGATGCGCGCGCATCATCATTATGATCATTATCATTATCTAATGATAATAATAATAATAATTATTATTATTATTATTATTATTATTATCCATCAACATATATAGTCACGACCGTCATGGGCCGGCTGGCCGGCCGGTTCTGTCACGGATGCGCGCGCATCATCATTATGATCATTATCATTATCTAATGATAATAATAATAATTATTATTATTATTATTATTATTATTATTATATATCTTCAACGCGAAGAAATGGGAAGAGGATTGGTGAACTTGGTCCAAAAAAACGAAAGAATTCTGCTAAGCCTCTACAAGTATATATTTGGGGGGGAGACAACAAAAAGAAAGGAAGCCATTAAAGCGTGTGAACAGGGCGAAAACACAATGCTCACGCACATCCAACTAATTATAGAAAACAAGTACAAAATAGAAGCCCAAAACATCACAATGAAAACTCTGAAAGAAAAACAGATTGAAAATCTAAGAGAAATCATTGGCCAGAAAATAATCCACAGAGCATTCTTTAAAAATGAAGACCAACCGCTATTGGACATGATAGAATCCTCACAGTGGCTCAAAACGGGAAACAACACACCACAAAATGAAGGATTCTACATGTTCATACAAGATAGAAACGTGTTCCCGAAGGATAAGAACCTGAAATGCCCTCACTGTGAAAAGGTACAGAGGACGGTGGACCACCTTGCTACAAACTGTGGAAGATTGCTTCCTTACGACTACACTGAGAGGCATAATGAAGTAGTGAGATGCGTCCACTTCAACTTGGCAAGAAAATATAATTTCACAGAGAACAAGAAGATAAAGCTCCACAAAATAACGACTAAGATTGAAAATTCATACGCCAAGATAATAACGGACCTGCCAATGATAAGCGATATCAATATCAGAGCTAACAAACCTGATATAATAGTATATGACAAAATAAAAAAAGACATAACAATCATAGAGATAGGGGTTACCTCCCAAGACAATATCCAAACTACGGAGCTGACAAAGAAAAGAAAATACCAGCTACTGGCGAGGGAAATGGCCCAAACTGAAAAAATGCCCGTAAAAGTAGTGCCGATAGTCTTAACATGGGATGGAATAGTAACCAAATATAACAAACAATACAGGAAGGAAATAAACATAAGAAAAAGGGACTTTGCATATATTCAATCCCTGGTGCTAAAAAAGACGATGGAAATTATTTCAACAGAAAAGAAGAATGAACCTTACGATAAGTTACAGAGAAATAAAGAAATGGAAGCCATGGATAGATTGTTGGAACGATGTAGGGAGCTGGCATGTGATGACGAGGAAGGTGGAACACCGGACATGGAGCACAGGGATACGACGACCATAGAAGAGATCCAGGAGAACGACCTAGAGCAGATGACAGGAGACCTGACAGACAAGAATGGATCAAGGCCAGGGGACCATCTTATCGAGGAGCCACTAGTAGAGGCCATAGAAAGACTGCTGGAGAGCTGCAGGACATCAGGGGACCATAACGGCAAGGGCCACAGCACTGACCAGGAGTCATGATAGCAAATGTAAATATCTTTGTTTACTTTTACTGTTGTCATTTATTGAAGTTGTAAATAAAAATATGTAAATAGACTGACCATTCGCTACACTTTTTAGAGAAAAACTTGTAACCTTTTGGAAAATAAATTTATTATTATTATTATATTATTATTATTATTATCCCTATATATAGTCACGACCGTCATGGGCGGGCCGGTTCTGTCACGGATGCGCGCGCATCATCATTATGATCATTAATCATTATCTAATGATAATAATAATAATAATTATTATTATTATTAATCATCATCACGACGTGGGTAAGTGTAAACACGTTTTTTTCCCTCTCCCAAAAAAACCTGGAAAATTGATCAAAAATAGCGCCAAAGTGATAATTTTTCAATATTAAAAACAAACATTTCCGAAATAGTAAAGGGCAAGGTAAAAATCTGTTTTCAAAAAATGAGAAATTTCGAAAATTTGATCAATTAGTGTCTTAGAAAGTTGCAAACACGTGCTTTTACAAACACGTGCTTTTACAAACGTGATAGTATTGTTAAGCCTTATTTTATTTAGCGAATTTTTTTTTTTCATGTTGGTAGGATTTGTGTGTGTAAATTTTATTCCCATTTTTCTTCTTTATCAGATTGTGAATGGCTGAAAACAACCTTCAAGAAAATATCGACTTGAATCCTACATTAACTTGGAGGCAGAATGGTCACTCCAGCCAGTCAGATGAAGATATAGAGAGAAGTGAGAATATCTTTCTTATCCAATCATTTTATAAATATGCCGATAGAAAGGGAAGGGCAGGAAGAAATTCATGGCCTAAAATCCAAGAAGAATACCGAAAAAGCCGATTTGGACGCGCAATAAATCTTGGTACTCTAAGAATAAAGGTTTACAAGCTTATCAAGGACGAAAGATACATAGATATCGTCAATGAATACAGAGGGACATCCAACAGATCTGCACCTGTTGTAAGCCAAAGTCAGGAAGAAGACGAAAGAGAAAGTACCTCAAATGTTCCAGACAACGGCGAGCAAACCAGTGACAGTAGAACTTGCGATAGTGAAATCACCAATAACCAAATAGGCCAAGAGGAAGGTGAGAGAACAAACGAAAGGGAAGATAGGGATCCATCAGAACTAGTAAGCCAACCAGATAAGGAAAAAGAAACAAATGAAGAGACAGCCAGCGATAACCCAGTAAACATAGAATTGCGGCTGAGAGTAACAAGGGCAATGGAGAAAGCGACAGAAGAATGCTCGAACAAACCAGTTAATGAGTGGACATCGACGTTCAAAATCCCATACGTAAAATATAAAAAGCATATTCTAGAGGAAATTAACAATTATATTGAGGAAAACCTAATGGGGAATCTGAACTTGGAAAAAATCAGCAAAATTATTTATTTTTCCGTTCTCCATTACTCTTCATGTTTCACCTTTCCATACCTCATCCTCAAAGTTAGAAATGTCGCTATTTCTCTTTGAAAATAAATTTCGATTTAAAAAAAAAGAAGCATTCGCGGTATAATTTTAATTTTCGTTTTACAATCATCAGCCGCGTTATATTGTATTTTAAATGTTACTTTAAATATAAGTTATGAACGGAAAAATACGTCCAGGGTAGCCGAGTGGACAAGGCACCTGCCTGGTAAGCAGAAGGGTGTGGGTTCGATTCCCGCCCCTGGACACTTTTTATTTTTCCCGTTCTCCATTACTCTTCATGTTTCACCTTTCCATACCTCATCCTCAAAGTTAGAAATGTCGCTATTTCTCTTTGAAAATAAATTTCGATTTTAAAAAAAAGAAGCATTCGCGGTATAATTTTAATTTTCGTTTTACAATCATCAGCCGCGTTATATTGTATTTTAAATGTTACTTTAAATATAAGTTATGAACGGAAAAATACGTCCAGGGTAGCCGAGTGGACAAGGCACCTGCCCGGTAAGCAGAAGGGTGTGGGTTCGATTCCCGCCCCTGGACACTTTTTATTTTTTATTTTTCCGTTCTCCATTACTCTTCATGTTTCACCTTTCCATACCTCATCCTCAAAGTTAGAAATGTCGCTATTTCTCTTTGAAAATAAATTTCGATTTTAAAAAAAGAAGCATTCGCTATAATTTTAATTTTCGTTTTAAAATTATTTATGCAGCGCAAATGGCATATGAACAGTTAACCAAAAAGCCGCAAAGAGCGGGGGACTGGAAATATCCATTGAACAAATCAATCCAAGAGAAAGAAAATATGATTAAAATAATTGAAAAACGAATAGAATCTGGAAAAATGAACAGCAAAGAAAACCACATGGTAAAACAAGTAGCCAAGAAATATAGAAGCGACCCCAGGAAAATATCAGATTTAAAAATAGTTCAAGAAAAAATAAACCAAGAAATAAAAGTAATACAGAAAAGAATAGAGGTATCAGAAAAAAGAAGTGAATTTAATAAGACAAATTATATGTTTGAACTGAATAGGGGAGCATTTTACAGAAAATTAAAGCCACAAAAAGCAAATGAAGGCCCCATTAATGAAGAAGATTTAACAAATTTCTGGTCCAAAACTTGGGCGAAGAATCAAGACCTCGATATTCCGGAATACCTCATCCAGAATATTGAGAAAACAAACAAACCTATCGAGCAAATAGAAATAACAAAAGAAGAATTCGAGGAAACATTGAAAAATTTGCCAAATTGGAAAGCAGGCGGTATAGAAAAAATTTATAATTTCTTTATTAAAAAATTGACCCCGCTACACGAAGATCTATATAAAGCCGTTGCTCAAGCTATAAGGAATCCAGAAACAATTCCAGATTGGATGTTTACTGCAAAAACCTTCGTGTTTCCTAAAGGAGGAGAGAACACCCCCAGCAACTACCGCCCCATAAGTTGCATGAGCAACCTGTACAAATTAATCACGCGGATATTATCTAGAAAACTGAACAAATACATAGATAAGGAACGATATCTGTCTATCAATCAGATAGGAACGACGCAGCGAACTCAAGGCGCCAAGGAACAGGTCTTATTAAACAAAGCTATATGCAAAGAACACGCAAATAAACTGAAAACCATGTGGATCGACATAGCGAAAGCTTTTGACAGCATCGATCACAAATACTTGCTTAAGATATTGGAAACATCAAGAGTTCCAAAAGAAATTCAACAATTCGCAAAAATTGCCCTAGACAAATGGCAAGCACAGTTGTACTATGGCAAGCAGTGCCTCAAAACAGTGAAAATAGAAAGAGGAATATTGCAGGGAGATGGGCTATCACCTCTATTCTTCGTCATGTGCCTCGAGCCGATAACAAGGGAGCTCATCAAAGAAGACAGTCCCCAAGTGGAGATGAGAGTGGGAGAGGAAAAAATTAAAATAAATCACCTATTGTTTATAGACGACATAAAAATATTTTCCTATAGCGACAAGGATCTTGAGCTCTTAGCGAACAAGACAACTCAGCTTTTGAATAATATAGGCTTCAAAATCAACCCGACAAAAACAGCGACAAACTCCACAGAAATTCAGGAATTTGGGACACTGGCAGAAAAAGAAACATATAAATATTTAGGTGTTCTAGAGGATAACACCAGCGCAGTCGTCCCAGAAAATAAAGAGAGAATAAAAAGAGAAATAGTATCCAGAATGGAATCTTTAGCGGAAACCAAGCTGAACGCTAAAAACCTCTTCGCTGCTTTCAACGAATTTTCGCTCTCGCTCATAAACTACTACGTTGGAATCGTGGAGTTTAGTGAGCGGGAACTAGAAATGTGTGTTGGACTAAAAGGTGAGAACAACGCTGAGCAAATTCAAAATCCATCTTAAGCCAGCAAATAAAGAAAGATTATATCTTCAACGCGAAGAAATGGGAAGAGGATTGGTGAACTTGGTCCAAAAAAAACGAAAGAATTCTGCTAAGCCTCTACAAGTATATATTTGGGGGGGAGACAACAAAAAGAAAGGAAGCCATCAAAACGTGTGAACAGGGCGAAAACACAATGCTCACACACATCCAATTAATTATAGAAAACAAGTACAAAATAGAAGCCCAAAACATCACAATGAAAACTCTGAGAGAAAAACAGATTGAAAATCTAAGAGAAATCATTGGCCAGAAAATAATCCACAGAACATTTTTTAAAAATGAAGACCAACCTCTATTGGACATGATAGAATCCTCACAGTGGCTCAAAACGGGAAACAACTCACCACAAAATGAAGGATTCTACATGTTCATACAAGATAGAAACGTGTTCCCGAAGGATAAGAACCTGAAATGCCCTCACTGTGAAAAGGTACAGAGGACGGTGGACCACCTTGCTACAAACTGTGGAAGATTGCTTCCTTACGACTACACTGAGAGGCATAATGAAGTGGTGAGATGCGTTCACTTCAACTTGGCTAGAAAATATAATTTCACAGAGAACAACAAAATAAAGCTCCATAAAATAACGACTAAGATTGAAAATTCATACGCCAAGATAATAACGGACCTGCCAATGATAAGCGATATCAATATCAGAGCTAACAAACCTGATATAATAGTATATGACAAAATAAAAAAAGACATAACAATCATAGAGATAGGCATTACCTCCCAAGACAATATCCAAACTACGGAGCTGACAAAGAAAAGAAAATACCAGCTACTGGCGAGGGAAATGGCCCAAACTGAAAAAATGCCCGTAAAAGTAGTGCCGATAGTCTTAACATGGGATGGAATAGTAACCAAATATAACAAACAATACAGGAAGGAAATAAACATAAGAAAAAGGGACTTTGCATATATTCAATCCCTGGTGCTAAAAAAGACGATGGAAATTATCTCAACAGAAAAGAAGAATGAACCTTACGATAAGTTACAGAGAAATAAAGAAATGGAAGCCATGGATAGATTGTTGGAACGATGTAGGGAGCTGGCATGTGATGACGAGGAAGGTGGAACACCGGACATGGAGCACAGGGATACGACGACCATAGAAGAGATCCAGGAGAACGACCTAGAGCAGATGACAAGAGACCTGACAGACAAGAATGGATCAAGGCCAGGGGACCATCTTATCGAGGAGCCACTAGTAGAGGCCATAGAAAGACTGCTGGAGAGCTGCAGGACATCAGGGGACCATAACGGCAAGGGCCACAGCACTGACCAGGAGTCATGATAGCAAATGTAAATATCTTTGTTTACTTTTACTGTTGTCATTTATTGAAGTTGTAAATAAAAATATGTAAATAGACTGACCATTCGCTACACTTTTTAGACAAAAACTTATAACCTTTTGGAAAATAAATTTATTATTATTATATTATTATTATTATTATCAACATATATAGTCACGACCGTCTTTCCTCATGTCACGGATGCGCGCGCATCATCATTATGATCATTATATCATTATCTAATGATAATAATAATTATTATTATTATCATTAGATAATGATATAATGATTATTATTATTATTATATTATTATTATTATTATTAATAATCAACATATATAGTCACGACCGTCTTTCCTCAACAATTCCTCATCTCTGTCACGGATGCGCGCGCATCATCATTATGATCATTATCATTATCTAATGATAATAATAATAATTATTATCATTATATTATTATTATTATTTTATTATCATTATGATCATTATCTTCTATAGAAGCTTCTATCTTTATAATTATGTATATTTACAAAGAGTCAATTCGCTCGCGCCTCTAGCGGTGAAAATGAGGGGTAATACCAGCTGACCTAATGTACATGTATAGTTTGGTGCGGGACGTTTCACAAGAGTGACATCCACGGCTCCAATTTATAATTGTAACAAATAGTATTGGAATAAAAACATTCAATCGGGTAAAACACGGGCGTTGCCCGGGTTATTCGTCTAGTATTTATATATTCTCCATATAAATTTTTCTTCTAATTTATTTCGGCTTTTTTTTTCTCTATTCATATTACTACATCTCTCAGAAGTATCTGTATAAAAGATTAAACGTTCTGAAAATAGAGCAATCCATATTTAAATCTTTAGATAATAAAAAGGCATATATTTGATTGAATAAAATATTTATTGGCTGAATTATTAGCTGAACGCCAACGGAAATATTGGCAAATAAATATTTTATTCAATCAATTATATGCCTTTTTATTACCATAAGATTAAACGTATTAATAAAACCAATGATTATAAACACAAGGTAATAAGACCAAATCCAAATAAATAGTGTGTGACGTTTTGATAACAGTGTTGTTACCATCTTCAGAAAAAAGTACTGAATGAGAAATTTTACCACACCATGTTTCTCATTCTCTCACCATAATTTCTCATTCAGTATTTTGTCTCAAGATGGTAACAACGCTGTTGCCGAAACGTCACACAATATCTATTTATTTGGATTTGGTCTTATTACCTTGTGTTTATAATCTATAATCCAAATTGTGCCTTATCAAAACTAATGATTGTTTGATTGACCAGAGATAATCAATTAATTGCATTGTTTTAATGTATTTCTTTAATGCAGAGGCCCCAACCCTTCCATAAGAATATCAATCTTCCTCAGATTTACAAATAGAGTGTAGAAATCATACACTGGCCCGCAAAATTAAACAACCCCCTCCTAGAAACACTCATGAGCTAGAAACAGCCTTAACACAAGAGTGGGCGTTGATTCCACAGGAGCTGATAAACTCCCTAATTCTTAGTATGGGTCACCGATGTAGAGCCTGTCTATCAGTGTGTTGTTATCCAAGACGAGGCAAGATTAACTAAGCATTAGTTTATTTCCTATTATAATAATCTCTATTATATACAAGTCAAAAGAGATCACTAGCAGAGTATTATTCCTTTTGGTTTCCAGAGCTCAACAATCTATGAGCCTAATACTCTGCACATCTCCTCCCTTAACTTTACAGGAACCTTCGAGGTATCTTGACTGCCCTTCCATATCTTGTATGCACGGCTGGCATTGAAGGGAGGCTCTTCTCTGGATCCTGGTCTTGGTTGTCCCTCTGCATCCTTCCATCTCTTGTAGATGAGGCCGTTGGTGTAGGGCAATCCTCCTCGGTCTCTTGCTCCTGGTCATCCTTGCATCTCCTTGAGAGCCAGGTTGATGTCGAAGTGGGGGTCTCCTCATTTCTCTGCTCCTGGCGCTTTCCAGGGGCATCGTCCTATATGCTTGAAGAGTCAGATAGCAATCTTCTTCTTTCTTCTTGGACTTGGGCTTCTTAGATTTCTTCTTGGGAGGTTCTTCAGCTTCTACTTCCTCCTCCTCACTGTCCTCAGCTTGCTTCCTCTTCTGGGGAGTCTCTTCCTCCTCATTGTCAGAGGACTCCTCCTCATCTCCGGACTCTTGAGTTCCAGATTTGGGGCAGTCGTCCTTCTTATGGCCAAACTCCCCACAGGTGTAGCAAGCCTTCTTGGACTTGCGCTGGTTCTCCTCCTGTCCTCCATCTTCAGCCGTGTTGTTGGTACACTCATACAAGGTATGTCCCATAAGTTCCCGGACTGGGTCCATACAAAAAATAAATAAATGAAAAATGTAAATGAATTTGACTGTTTATTATAGAAAAAATATCTGGCTACACGGTGGTACCAATATCGAGGCGGTACTTGCGCGCGCGCCAAGGTTATTCTAATTTATTTAAAGGTCACACCTAGCGCTGCGGCGATTTTACGATGGAACAAAAATTGAAGCAGAGGATTTGCATAGAATTTTGTGTGAAACTTCAAATATCAGCAACCGAAACTTTTGAAATGCTTAATAAAGCATTCCCCAATGACGCCCCAAAGAGAACAACTGTTTTTGAATGGCATTCTAGATTTAAAGCTGGCAGAATTTCCATTGAAGATGATCTTTGTCAAGGACGCCCAAAATTTCAAAGGACTGATGAAAATGTGCAAAAAATCACCGATTTGATAAAAGAAAATCCTCGAACCATTTTGCTGGAGCTAGAGCAAGACACAGGCATCTCTAAAACAACGATTGGAAGGATCGTAACCGAAGATTTGAAGCTCAAAAAGACTCCTGCAAAATTCATCCCAAGATTCCTCACCAATGAGCAAAAACTGTGTCGGCTTGCAACCTGTGAGGACATGATGGAAATGACAAGAACGGATCCAGAATGGAAAGACAAGATAATCACAGGCGACGAGACATGGGTCTATGGCTATGACCCTGAAACCAAACCTCAATCTGCCGAGTGGAGAGGTTAGGGTGAGCCTAGACCCAAAAAAAATCCAGAAACAAGGTGTTGCTGGTCGCTTTTTCGGATAACAAGGGCATTGTTCATCACGAGTATCTTCCTGCAGGCCAAACAGTTATTAAGGAAATGTATTTGGGCATTCTTCGCCGTCTAAGGGAAGCGATTCGAAAAAAAAAGGCCAGAAAAATGGACTAATGGTGGCTGGATCCTACACCATGACAATGCTCGCCCTCACACAGCGCACTTGATGACTAGCTTTTTGGCGAAAAACGGGACACAAATCCTACTTCAACCACCCTATTTCCCAGACATCGCACCAAATGACTTTTTGCTGTTCTCCAAACTTAAAGCAGTTCTAAAAGGAAGACATTTTGACACCAGGGATGACATAATAGAAAAATCGCCGTTAGCATTGAAGAGCATTCCAAAAGAGGCTTATAAAAACTGTTTCGACAATTGGGAGAAACGATGGCGCTGGTGCGTTGAAGCAAGGAGGGATTACTTTGAAAAGTTTTAATAAAAAAATTTTTTAAAAATCTTACCTTTTTTTTATGGACCCAGTCCGGGAACTTATGGGACATACCTTGTATTTACGGTGGCCAACTTCTCCGAAGTTGTAGCAGGTGTTGTTGCTGCCTCCATCACGGCTCTGTCCACGGCCACGTCCACCACCACGGGCAGGTTTGGTACATTCAAACTTGCGGTGGCCTTCTTCCCCGCAGTTGTAGCAGCCTCTGTTATCTCCACTTCCGAGTCTACCACGCTGTCCGCCGCGGCCTCCTGATGATAATTGCTGAATCATTCTCACAATGTTTAATTTTTCACTTGTCTCCCCAGAGAGAAGTGGCTGCTTTAGTTTATCAACAATGTATATTTTCGAGTTTAAGTGCTGGCCTTTATTTTGAAGTTTTACGTGGATCATTCCAACTGTTTCCAAGGGTATTCCATTTGGACCTTGTAATATTTTATCAGATTTTTCCAGTTTTATTCTTTGGAAACTTTGATAATAATATTGTAGGGGGAGCACGTTGACATCAGCTCCAGTGTCAATTTTAAAATTAATTTGTCTATTATTTACCTTAATTGGTACAATCCATTTCTTGGAATTATCTTCTACAGATCCCAAAAAAGCTATCTCTGATTTTATTTCATTTATGGCTTCTGATCTACATACTTTGGCATAATGGCCCTTTTTCTTGCATTTACTACAATACGAGTTCATAGCTGGACAATTTTTCCAATCATGATTATTTGAATTGCCACACCTGGTGCATCCATGTGATGACCCTCCCAACTGGTTTGACTTGAATTGTCTTATTTTTGGTTCGTGCCTTTTTGTTTCTTTTATGTGATTAGGCATTTTCTTTATTTGATCTATAGAATCTTGTTGGTAAAGGCTAGACTGCTGTTCTTTGACACTTTCTAATTGCTTTGCCATTAGTGTGGCTTTTACTAAGGTCAAGTCTGTATCAAGTTGCATTCTTTCAGATAATGCTCTATCCCTTACTCCAACAACTATCCTATCCCTAATCAACTCATCATGTAACATCCCAAAATTGCAGTGCTCAGCTAGGCTATGGAGTGCTGTGATAAATTCATTCACCTTTTCCCCTTCCTGCTGACATCTTTGATTAAATCTTGCCCTTTCATAAATTATATTACCTCTTGGAATAAAGTGACTTTCAAAGCATTCAATAACTTTATTATAATTTTCTAGTTGGTCACTTGCTATTTTACATGACAACAAAATGTCATCTGCATTATCACCCATGCAGTACACGAGCATATTGACTTGCTCATTTTCTGGGTTATTAATTAACCCGCTTGCCTGCCTAAAACGTTCAAATCTCCTAATCCATTTTGGCCAATCACCTGGATTAGAAAAATTAAAAGGTTCTGGGGCTACACAATTATAATTTTGGAACATTATAAAGATTTACTTATAATATAATATAACTTACCAAAAAGTTTGCTTGATGTCAAGTTTCAAATTTTCTTCGAACAACGACTTTCTTTATGAATTCAGTTTACCGCTTCTAAGCTTGCTTGATGTCGAATTTCAAATTTTCTTCGAACAACGACCTTCTTTATGAATTCAGTTTACCGCTTCTAAGCTTGCTTGATGTCGAATTTCAAATTTTCTTCGAACAACGACTTTCTTTATGAATTCAGTTTACCGCTTCTAAGCTTGCTTGATGTCGAATTTCAAATTTTCTTCGAACAACGACCTTCTTTATGAATTCAGTTTACCGCTGCCACCATGTGTTGTTATCCAAGACGAGGCAAGATTAACTAAGCATTAGTTTATTTCCTATTATAATAATCTCTTATTATATACAAGTCAAAAGAGATCACTAGCAGAGTATTATTCCTTTTGGTTTCCAGAGCTCAACAATCTATGAGCCTAATACTCTGCACAATCAGTTAAAGGCGATCACACCCCATATTAACAACAATATCCAAGATATTTATACACTGACTGCAAGAAGATCATTGCTTGACCGGCTAATTTGCATAAAAATACGTGTTAGAATTCTTTGATTTCGGGTATTCTAATCAATAATGGAATAATAAATTTATGTATAAAATTTCATTGGTAAATGTTCAATAAAATTTGAGATAAATGAAAAAAATATGTTGTTCCTTTAATTTTGCGGACCAGTGTATTAAAAGTCGAGCTATCTGAGTTTCCCAAGTTTAAAGCGGTTGAATATATTATAAAGATATGTATGTATAATAAAGATAATGTAGTTTGAGAAAATTGAAGCCTCAATTGGTATTCTTTCTTACCAAAGAATTCTGTCTTATTGGATATCTGTTTATAAATTGAATGAGAAGTTTAGGAAGAAGGGTAATTTATAAACATGAATATTTGCAAAGGTTTGATTGTTAGAACGAACCTAGCAACAATAAGGCTATCTATAATTAAAAGAAAGGAATCTTTGAATAATTTCAAAAAACTTTTAAATATCGATTTTTGATAGTATATTATTTGGTTATCCCAGGTTCCTGGAGCGTACAGAAGTCGCCAACCACTCGAACATGTATAGATATAATAAAATGGTTGAATACCAAGCAAGGTTGTAATTTTCAAATTTGAGTTCAATGTAATAATTTGCACTGGTATCAAGCTGCATGTATTTTTAGAACCAGCCAAGGAAATGATCTGGGCAATGCCAAAGATACAAAATCTGGTCGTTGACTTGAGAAGCCCCACGATTGCAGTGGCTCAAGGAATTTATCAGGGAAGCAAAAAGGCTCCAGGAGCAGCACGTTGTAAATGCTCAAAGATTTGATAAGAGAGCAAAAAGGCTCCAGCACGTTATGGAGGCTCAAGGATTTGATTAGAGAAGCAACATGGTTCCCGCAGCCCATTGCGAAGGCTCAAGGATTTGATCATTGAAGCAACACGGCTCCAACAGCAGCCCATTGCGAAGGCTCAAGGATTTGATCCGGGAACACCATGACAGCAAGATCTGGCCGCTAGCTTTAGAGGCCCTTCCATTGCAAAAGCTCAAAAAATAGATCATGGCCGCACTATGGTTGCAATATCTGGCCTAATATTTTAGAAATCGCATATTGCGAAATCTCAAGGAATTGCTCAGTGCAACACCACAGCTGCTATATTTAGCTGTTGGTTTTCGAGTCAAAATGTTGCGAAGTCTCAAGGAATTGCTCAGTGCAACACCACAGCTGCTATATGTGCTGTTGGTTTACGAGTCAAGATGTTGTAAAGGCTCAAGGAATTGCTCAGTGCAACAACACAGCTGCTATGTGTGCTGTTGCTTTACGAGTCAAGATGTTGCGAAGTCTCAAGGAATTGTTCAGTGCAACACCACAGCTGCTATATGTGCTGTTGGTTTATGAGTCAAAATGTTGCGAAGTCTCAAGGAATTGCTCAGTGCAACAACACAGCTGCTATGTGTGCTGTTGATTTACGAGTCAAAATGTTGCGAAGTCTCAAGGAATTGCTCAGTGCAACAACACAGCTGCTATGTGTGCTGTTGCTTTACGAGTCAAGATGTTGCGAAGTCTCAAGGAATTGTTCAGTGCAACACCACAGCTGCTATATGTGCTGTTGGTTTATGAGTCAAAATGTTGCGAAGTCTCAAGGAATTGCTCAGTGCAACACCACAGCTGCTATATGTGCTGTTGATTTACGAGTCAAAATGTTGCGAAGTCTCAAGGAATTGCTCAGTGCAACACCACAGCTGCTATATGTGCTGTTGGTTTACAAGTCAAGATGTTGCGAAGTCTCAAGGAATTGCTCAGTGCAACACCACAGCTGCTATATGTGCTGTTGGTTTACAAGTCAAGATGTTGCGAAGTCTCAAGGAATTGCTCAGTGCAACACCACAGCTGCTATATGTGCTGTTGGTTTACAAGTCAAGATGTTGCGAAGTCTCAAGGAATTGCTCAGTGTAACACCACAGCTGCTATATGTGCTGTTGGTTTACAAGTCAAGATGTTGCGAAGTCTCAAGGAATTGCTCCATGCAACAACACAGCTGCTATATGTGCTGTTGGTTTACAAGTCAAGATGTTGCGAAGTCTCAAGGAATTGCTCAGTGTAACACCACAGCTGCTATATGTGCTGTTGGTTTACGAGTCAAGATGTTGCGAAGTCTCAAGGAATTGCTCAGTGTAACACCACAGCTGCTATATGTGCTGTTGGTTTACAAGTCAAGATGTTGCGAAGTATCAAGGAATTGCTCAGTGTAACACCACAGCTGCTAAATCTGGCTGTTGGTTTTCAATTCCAGATCGTTGCGAAGGCTCAAAAAACTGCTCAGTGCAACACCACAGCTTCTAGAAATGCTGTTGGTTCTCGAGTCCAGATGTTGCGAAGGCTCAAGGAATTGCTCACTGCAACAACACAGCTGCTATATGTGCTGTTGGTTTTCGAGTCAAGATGTTGCGAAGGCTCAAGGAATTGCTCAGTGCAACAACACAGCTGCTATATTTACTGTTGGCTTACGAGTCCAGATGCTTCAAAGTCTCAAGGAATTGCTCAGTGCAACACCACAGCTGCTATATGTGCTGTTAATTTACGAGTCAAGATGTTGCGAAGTCTCAAAGAATTGCTCAGTGCAACAACACAGCTGCTATATGTGCTGTTGGTTTATTAGTCCAGACGTTGCGAAGGTTTAAGGAATTGTTCAGTGCAACACCACAGCTGCTATATGTGCTGTTGATTTACGAGTCAAAATGTTGCGAAGTCTCAAGGAATTGCTCAGTGTAACACCACAGCTGCTATATTTGCTGTTGGTTTACGAGTCCAGATGTTGTAAAGGCTCAAAGAATTGCTCAGTGCAACAACACAGCTGCTATATGTGCTGTTGGTTTATTAGTCCAGACGTTGCGAAGGTTTAAGGAATTGTTCAGTGCAACACCACAGCTGCTATATGTGCTGTTGATTTACGAGTCAAAATGTTGCGAAGTCTCAAGATATTGATCTAGACAGCACCATATCGACAAGATCTGAGAAGATAGCGTCGGCTCGACTTTATACAGGCAAGTAACATGTGATCCAATATGATATCTGATGATATATCCAAATCTATATGTATTAATTAGCATTTCACACAATCACAGTCAGTTATTAGTGCCCATTAAGTCAATTTTTCATAACTATATGAACAAATATTCTAAAATTTTTGACCTGTTGATGACCATCAATCATCTAAAATTCAAATCTACCATCTGTAAAAATAAGTCATATACATATTTACTATTTTCATTATCCAAAAGGATTGAACCCTACACATCTTATTTATTACAGTACAACCTCCATGAGAGGACACTCGCGCTAGAGGACACCTCTCTATAAAGGATAGTTTTCATTTGCAAAATTACCATTTTTACTATTTAGAAACTCTCCTGTAAGAGGACACCTCTCTCTAAAGGACACTTTGGCTCTGCAATTAAATGTTGTCCTTTACAGGGAGGTTCTACTGTATATTAATCCTTTGTATCAATTTCTACAGGTAAACTCTGTACAATTGGTATAAGTGTATAACGAATCAAAAGTGTCTACGAAGGAGTATCTTTTATTATATTTGTGCTAGCTTTCGAACCTTTCGGTTCTTCAACAGGCGTGGCTAGTATGAATATACTAACAGGATATAAGCGCGCTTGAGCCATTATATACAGCATACAAATTTACATACGAAGTGACAACATTTTGTATGTTGTATATAATGGCTCAAGCGCGCTTATATCCTGTTAGTATATTCATACTAGCCACGCCTGTTGAAGAACTTTTGTATCAATATTAACGTGAAATCATCTAGCTTCAAGGGAAAAGTTTCTCTTTTGAAAAATGACATCGTACTTTCTCTTGTAGGGATTTCATGCCTGAAAACTAGAAATCTGAATTGATTTTTTTTTTAAAGAAACTTATACCTGGAAGCCTGATGTTTTCAACTTAACACCTCTCTAGACTAAAAGAAAATAAGACCTAATCCAAATAATTTATTAGTGTGTGACGTTTCGGTAACAACATTGTCACCATCATCAGACAAAATTATTTTCTTGTATTATAATCTATAATCCAAATTGTGCTTTATCACTCTCTAGACAAATTTTCTACATTTACCTCCCACCACATTGTAGTTCAGTAATGATGTTACATTCATGGACAAAACTTAAGGAAGTCCTACCTCTTAGCATGTATATCGGGACTCAGACAATAACTCTGAAAGATACACTCATGGACAAAACTTAAGGAAGTTGTACCTCTTAGCATGTATATCGGGATTCAGACAATAACTCTGAAAGATACACTCATGGACAAAACTTAAGGAAGTTGTACCTCTTAGCATGTATATCTGGATTCAGACAATAACTCTGAAAGATACACTCATGGACAAAACTTAAGGAAGTTGTACCTCTTAGCATGTATATCGGGATTCAGACAATAACTCTGAAAGATACACTCATGGACAAAACTAAAGGAAGTTGTACCTCTTAGCATGTATATCGGGATTCAGACAATAACTCTGAAAGATACACTCATGGACAAAACTTAAGGAAGTTGTACCTCTTAGCATGTATATCGGGATTCAGGCAATAACTCTGAAAGATACACTCATGGACAAAACTCAAGGAAGTTGTACCTCTTAGCATGCATATCGGGATTCAGACAATAACTCTGAAAGATACACTCATGGACAAAACTTAAGGAAGTTGTACCTCTTAGCATGTATATCGGGATTCAGACAATAACTCTGAAAGATACACTCATGGACAAAACTTAAGGAAGTTGTACCTCTTAGCATGTATATCGGGATTCAGACAATAACTCTGAAAGATACACTCATGGACAAAACTTAAGGAAGTTGTACCTCTTAGCATGTATATCGGGATTCAGACAATAACTCTGAAAGATACACTCATGGACAAAACTTAAGGAAGTTGTACCTCTTAGCATGTATATCGGGATTCAGACAATAACTCTAAAAGATACACTCATGGACAAAACTTAAGGAAGTTGTACCTCTTAGCATGTATATCGGGATTCAGACAATAACTCTGAAAGATACACTCATGGACAAAACTTAAGGAAGTTGTACCTCTTAGCATGTATATCAGGATTCAGACAATAACTCTGAAATATATTAGTGACCTTTATTAAAGATACACGAGATAACCAAGTGTGTATACACTCATGGACAAAACTTAAGGGAGTTGTACTTTTTAGCATGTATATCAGGATTCAGACAATAACTCTGAAATTTATTAGTGACCTTTATTAAAGATACACGAGATAACCAAGTGTGTATACACTCATGGACAAAACTTAAGGGAGTTGTACTTTTTAGCATGTATATCAGGATTCAGACAATAACTCTGAAAGATACACTCATGGACAAAACTTAAGGAAGTTGTACCTCTTAGCATGTATATCAGGATTCAGACAATAACTCTGAAATATATTAGTGACCTTTATTAAAGATACACGAGATAACCAAGTGTGTATACACTCATGGACAAAACTTAAGGGAGTTGTACTTTTTAGCATGTATATCAGGATTCAGACAATAACTCTGAAATATATTAGTGACCTTTATTAAAGATACACGAGATAACCAAGTGTGTATACACTCATGGACAAAATTTAAGGGAGTTGTACTTTTTAGCATGTATATCAGGATTCAGACAATAACTCTGAAAGATACACTCATGGACAAAACTTAAGGAAGTTGTACCTCTTAGCATGTATATCAGGATTCAGACAATAACTCTGAAATATATTAGTGACCTTTATTAAAGATACACGAGATAACCAAGTGTGTATACACTCATGGACAAAACTTAAGGGAGTTGTACCTTTTAGCATGTATATCGGGATACAGACAATAACTCTTAAAGATAATACAGTGACCTTTATTGAATACACACAAGATAACCAAGTGTGAATAAATTACCTCTGTCTCCTTCAAAAAACAGATGACTGGTAACATCAAACTTTCAACTTACTTCAGTTTTATCCATGAGTGTAGGTTGCCTTTGGATTATAGATTAGGAACACAAGGTAATGTCACCAAATCCAATAAATAGTGTGTGACACACATTCCGGTATCAATGTTCTGAACAATATAGAACATTTTTTAATGAATGAAAGGATTGTTTGCAAAAAGTTTCTTTATTCTTAAATTTGGCGAGCTTTCAGGCGTTAGCCCATCATCAGGCCGACATCGCAAATATACATATTTGCGATGTCGGCCTGATGATGGGCTAACGCCTGAAAGCTCGCCAAATTTAAGAATAAAGAAACTTTTTGCAAACAATCCTTTCATTCATTAAATTATTTATTGCAATTATTCAAGTTTTTTATAATATAGAACATGACAGAGTTCTGAATATTCAGTACTTTGGTCTGAGGATGGTAACAATGTTGTTACCAAAACGTAACACACTATTTATTTGGATTTGATGTCTTATTACCTTGTAAGTACTGATCACTGTATGGAGAAGAATCCAAGGCTAGAGTGGCCCAGAATTTCTGTTGTTTTTGTTGTTTCTTATAACCTTGTGTAAAGATTACACGAATTCCATGAGTTCATGCTCCTCGAGCTGTTTTATGATGAGCAGCGGCCTCTCCCAAAGGTCCTGTTTAGTGCATCTAATGCAAGCCAAAATGTGTTCTGGAGCTGCAGGTACCAAGCTACATTTTGGTCAGGTGGGGTAGATTTTGTTATTATTTTCTATCTTCAATGACTTGAATTTCTTGTGTTGAGAAGCTAAAAATGTTTCCAGTTTTGTCATTCTATTTGTATATTGAAAATATACCAGGATTAAAATTATACCAGGCTATATCAAATGTTTGTTCCCATAAATAAGATTTTAAAACACACACACATTATATAAATAATATATAAACAAACAATATTTATTCATTGAAGTAGAGATCCTCATTTTCAATAACAGCCAGCCATCTTTTTGTCAGGTTTTCAATTTTCTGACAATACCATTCTCGAGGTTTAAAGTCGGAAAAGTTACAACAGGCAATTTCGACGCCTTGTAATGTTTCAAAGTGTCTTCCCCTTAGAAATGTAGCCATGGACCAAAATAATGCATAATTAGATGGTGCAATATCCAGACTATAAGCAGGGTGAGGTAGAACTTCAATACCCTCCAAATCCTTTATTCTATTCATTGTTAACCTAGCCTGACAGCTAAAGACAGTAGACGTTTGTTTTTCTTCTTCTTTCTTATCTCTACTCAATCACAGAGCTATTGGCTGGGAGTCGGTTAACAGATGCTCTTGAGAAGAGGTTCTTGACTAGAGAAGCAGTTTTGAAGGGTATAAATGGCTGCTCTTGAAAAGGAGTAGATCATTCTTCTTCTTCTTTCTTATCTCCACTCAATCATATTACGGTATCAAGCTTGTAAAGTTGACAACCATTATAATTGGGTGAAGTAGAATGCATCTGCCTTTGTCATTAAGACTGGGAGCACTACTCAGTGGCAGACCGACTTGGCTCCGAATGAAATGGCTGCCTTTGACATGAGGAAAAGACGCCATGTGCAGCCGCTCCTAACATGGAGTACAAACGCTGCTCATCCTATATCCCTGGATTAGGAGCCCTTACAGGGTACTATCAGCCGGGCCAGCTGAACCCAGGTTTTTTAACGAGCTTGTTACTGCTCCTCCTCCTCCTTTTTCATCCGGGCTTGGGACCAGAAAAGGCAGAGTTGGAATAGATTATAATTTTGCTTAGCGAGTTGCTCTTGATGTTTTTTAGAGCAGTATCTATTGCAGAGAGTTCTGATTTATAAACTGAAAGGTGTCTAGGGTGGGAATGGGATTTAATGCTTTCATTTCTTATATATTGGTGATGCATTTTTGCCTTATAATTAAACTATTCATCATCACATACAGGGGGTCTGTGGAAGGCTGGTTAAACCGTTTGGTTTTCGACCACTATGACCCGGGTTCGATTCCCGCATTGGAAACTTTTTTCTGATTTAAAAAAAAAAAAATGCTCCAATGGCCCCCGATTCTTGCAAAAGTCCAACCCCACCAGCGAGTGCTAGTAACCAAACGGGGCTCTGGCATATTTGTAAGTGCAAAATCGAACTGCTTTTCACATGTGTAGACATGTGGTGCACTTACAGTAAAAGCAGTCGCTAACTACCCACCGTGATTATCATGGCCTGTACCACTTGTACTAGAGATAATTTAAAAAAAAAAATCATCACATACTCCATTCCAATCTCCGAGACACAGCCGATGTGATTAACTACAAAGGAGTGTACAGAACAGTGTTTATTGGGGCTTTCTCTACCATTAAAACCCACAATAATTCAACCAGAAATCTCAGTAGATCTTCTCCAACTAACCAGCTAGTGTATCTGTAAATAGATGTATATTGGAAAGCATAAGAACAAAGTAAAAAAAATTATGAAAAAAGAAAAAGGCATCTCCTTATCATGCAACTGAAAGTTGCACAAATGTGCAAGTGTGAAACAAGTGTGCACAAATGTGAAAGTTGCACGATAAGGAGATGCGTTTTTCTTTTTCATAATTTATGCACCTTATCCCAGTACAATATCACATTTGTACTATTTTTTCACTACTGAGAATAGGCCACATGGTCTCTCCATATCTTCTTCCTTCAGTACCTTCCTCTACTGAGGGTGGGCCACATGGTCTCTCCATATCTCCCTCCTTCAGTGCCTTCCTCTACTGAGGGTGGGCTATATGGTCTCTCCATATCTCCCTCCTTCAGTGCCTTCCTCTACTGAGGGTGGGCCACATGGTCTCTTCACATCTCCCTCCTTCAGTGCCTTCCTCTACTGAGGGTGGGCCACATGGTCTCTCCATTCTTCCCTCCTTTAATGCCTTCTCTACTGAGGATGGGTCACATGGTCTCTCCATATCTCCCGCCTTCAGTGCCTTCCTCTACTGAGGGTGGGCTATATGGTCTCTCCATATCTCCCTCCTTCAGTGCCTTCCTCTACTGAGGATGGGTCACATGGTCTCTCCATATCTCCCTCCTTCAGTGCCTTCCTCTACTGAGGGTGGGCCACATGGTCTCTCAATATCTCCCTCCTTCAATGCCTTCCTCTACTGAGGGTGGGCCACATGGTCTTTCCATATCTCCCTCCTTCAATGCCTTCCTCTACTTAGGGTGGGCCACATGGTCTCTCCATATCTCCCTCCTTCAGTGCCTTCCTCTACTGAGGGTGGGCCACATGGTCTCTCCATATCTCCCTCCTTCAGTACCTTCCTCTACTGAGGGTGGGCCACATGGTCTCTCCATATCTCCATCCTTCAGTGCCTTCCTCTACTGAGGGTTGGCCACATGGTCTCTCCATTCTTCCCTCCTTTAATGCCTTCTCTACTGAGGATGGGTCACATGGTCTCTCCATATCTCCCTCCTTCAATGCCTTCCTCTACTGAGGGTGGGCCACATGGTCTCTCCATATCTCCCTCCTTCAGTGCCTTCCTCTACTGAGGGTGGGCCACATGGTCTCTCCATATCTCCCTCCTTCAATGCCTTCCTCTACTGAGGGTGGGCCACATGGTCTTTCCATATCTCCATCCTTCAATGCCTTCCTCTACTTAGGGTGGGCCACATGGTCTCTCCATATCTCCCTCCTTCAGTGCCTTCCTCTACTGAGGGTGGGCCACATGGTCTCTCCATATCTCCCTCCTTCAGTGCCTTCTTCTACTGAGGGTGGGCCACATGGTCTCTCCATATCTCCCTCCTTCAGTGCCTTCCTCTACTGAGGGTGGGCCACATGGTCTTTCCTTATATTCTGTTATATATGTCATCCAGTCCATTGTTTCAAGTCATCCATATATTTTCGCCATCTTTGTCTGGACAGTTTCCTCCCCTGGATCTTTCCCTCAGCAGTCAATTTGGTTATGTGGAGTGAAAACTTCCAGGGCCTAGAATAAGTGTTATAACTTGAGATTTACTTAGCCAATTCAGATAGAAGATTTTTTTAGTCGAACTGCTTTTCACATGTGTAGACATGTGGTGCGCTTACAGTAAAAGCAGTCGCTAACTACCCACCATGATTATCATGGCCTGTACCACGTGTCACTAGCAAATATTTATAGAAAAATAAGAAACTTTTCTTCATCGCTCTTATGCTTTTCCTTCTACAACTAAGGTGATTGCTAAGTAGCAAGATAGATATGTAAGTCTATCTGATGATGAGTACTGTTGATAAACCTCAGCAAGGGTCCCTCTCCAAGAATACGGAGGAGTCTGTACTCATGTTAGAGTCAGCAGCAAAAGCTTTCATTGCAAAGAACTCTTCCTAGTAAACTTTGAAATGAACCAGGCGATAAGGAAGATGGGTGTCTTTTTTACCCGAAAGCTCGTGCTCATTTTATATAAAAAAAAACACCCATCTTCCTTATCGCCTGGTTCATTTCAAAGGCTTTCATGTTGGGAAGATCCTCAAATTACAGGCAAAATCAGACTTTCACCAAAGTGTTCCTAGATCATGGTGACACGATTAACGAAAGCTACACCCCATTCCTTGAGATCAGATGTTGATTTGCATTCTGCATTGCTTATCACGCGGACCTTTGGGAGAGGCTTATCATAAAATAGCTTAAGGAGCATGGACTCATGGAATTTGTGGTGAATAAACAACAAGAGATATGTGTTGGAAGAAAGTAAAACTATCAGAGTAATTATAAAATTTACTTACAACACACAATCATGTTCTCTCAGACTTCATTGCAGAGATGTAAGGGGTAGATGATGGGGAATGTACAGGGGGAACACATTGTGTTCTATGTGTGGGGGGAAATAAATGGCTGTGTCAAACATTGCAGCAACCAGAGAAAAAATAAATACAGTAATGGTGTAGAAGACTAGGGACTTGAGAGATGTCAGTCTTCGATCTCTCCTTCCTCCAACTCTACTTCCTCCCCAATCTCCCCCTCCTCCAGGGGAACCTCCATCTCCATGCCATCAGGAGTCCCCAGGTCTGGGGAACTGGGGGAGTCAGACCCTGTATTATTGGCTCTCTGCCCAGCACGGCCTGGCTTGTTGAAACCTGACACACACAGTTCATATTATAATATTTTCTTTTTCTGTAAATTTTTCTATATATATATATCTTATATAAAGAAAGAGATGGTTTTCTGCTTGTATTCAATTATTTTGAGGATTATACTATGTTAGTTATTTGCTGGTTCTTTTTTTAGGACTAAATGGTATTGGTGATGCAGTCGTGGCATAAATATTGAAAGAATAATAATTTTGATAAGTTGTTGTTGTTTCTTATCCCCTTGTGTAAAGATTACACGAATTCCATGAGTTCATGCTCCTCGAGCTGTTTTATGATGAGCAGCGGCCTCTCCCAAAGGTCCAATTTTGATAAGTATTTGCTTTAATTGAGTTAAAGGAATATAATAACAAAACATAGTTTGATAAAAGCACTGCCTGGCTTAAGGCGTAAGAATAAATAAAACAAGATATTATTTACATAATGTACAAAGTTTTGAGCCCCAATACCATTTAGTCCTAAAAAAAGAACCAGCAAATAACTAACATAGTATAATCCTCAAAATAATTGAATACAAGCAGAAAACCATCTCTTTCTTTATATAAGATATATATACTAGACGAATGACCCGGGCAACGCCCGTGTTTTACCCGATTGAATGTTTTTATTCCAATACTATTTGTTACAATTATAAATTGGAGCCGTGGATGTCACTCTTGTGAAACGTCCCGCTCCAAACTTTACATGTACATTAGGTCAGCTGGTATTACCCCTCATTTTCACCGCTAGAGGCGCGAGCGAATTGACTTTTTGTAAATATACATAATTATAAAGATAGAAGCTTCTATAGAAGATAATGATCATAATGATGATGCGCGCGCATCCGTGACATGAGGAATTGACGGTGGAAAGACGGTCGTGACTATATATGTTGATAATAAAATAATAATAATAATATAATAATAATTATTATTATTATTATCATTAGATAATGATAATGATCATAATGATGATGCGCGCGCATCCGTGACATGAGGAATTGACGGTGGAAAGACGGTCGTGACTATATATGTTGATAATAAAATATTAATAATAATATAATAATAATTATTATTATCATTAGATAATGATAATGATCATAATGATGATGCGCGCGCATCCGTGACACGAGGAATTGACGGTGGAAAGACGGTCGTGACTATATATGTTGATAATAAAATAATAATAATAATATAATAATAATTATTATTATTATTATCATTAGATAATGATAATAATGATGATGCGCGCGCATCCGTGACATGAGGAATTGACAGTGGAAAGACGGTCGTGACTATATATGTTGCTAATAAAATAATAATAATAATATAATAATAATAATTATTATTATTATCATTAGATAATGATAATGATCATAATGATGATGCACGCGCATCCGTGACATGAGGAATTGACAGTGGAAAGACGGTCGTGACTATATATGTTGATAATAAAATAATAATAATAATATAATAATAATTATTATTATCATTAGATAATGATAATGATCATAATGATGATGCACGCGCATCCGTGACATGAGAAATTGACAGTGGAAAGACGGTCGTGACTATATATGTTGATAATAAAATAATATTAATAATATAATAATTATTATTATTATTATTATCATTAGATAATGATAATGATCATAATGATGATGCGCGCGCATCCGTGACATGAGGAATTGACAGTGGAAAGACGGTCGTGACTATATATGTTGATAATAAAATAATAATAATAATATAATAATTATTATTATTATTATTATCATTAGATAATGATAATGATCATAATGATGATGCGCGCGCATCCGTGACATGAGGAATTGACAGTGGAAAGACGGTCGTGACTATATATGTTGATAATAAAATAATAATAATAATATAATAATTATTATTATTATTATTATCATTAGATAATGATAATGATCATAATGATGATGCGCGCGCATCCGTGACATGAGGAATTGACAGTGGAAAGACGGTCGTGACTATATATGTTGATAATAAAATAATAATAATAATATAATAATTATTATTATTATTATTATCATTAGATAATGATAATGATCATAATGATGATGCGCGCGCATCCGTGACATGAGGAATTGACAGTGGAAAGACGGTCGTGACTATATATGTTGATAATAAAATAATAATAATAATATAATAATTATTATTATCATTAGATAATGATAATGATCATAATGATGATGCGCGCGCATCCGTGACATGAGGAATTGACAGTGGAAAGACGGTCGTGACTATATATGTTGATTTTTTTTTTTTGTAAAACGACATTTGAATATTATCTCGCAAGTGTTTCTTTTCAATGAAAAATCAAAATTTATTTTAAGGTGAAATAACGATTATTTCTAACCTTAGGGCTGAAGTATGAAAGGATGAATTGTGAAGAGTAATGATGAACGGAAAAATAAAAGTGTCAAGGGATGGGATTGATTTTTCATTGAAAAGAAACACTTGCGGGATAATTTTCAAATGTCGTTTTACAAGCACATGCCGCATTATATTATATATATTTTTTGCTTATCCCTAGTACATGGTTTAAAAATTCTGAGTTCAACTGACCCAGTTGATAGACCTCAGCAATGGTCCTACTCCAGGAATACGGAGGAGCTGCATCTATACTCATGTTAGAGTCATCAGCAAAGGCTTCCATGTTAGGAACAGCCTCAAACTACAGGCAAAGTCAGACTTTCACCAAAGTGTGCCTGGATCATGGTGCCATGATCAACGAAAGCTGCACCTCTATACCCCATTCCATGAGATCATGAACTCATGGAATTCGTGTAATCTTTACACAAGGGGATAAGAAACAACAACAACACAAGTGGTATGGTTTATACAGGACCTTTGGTAAAGGCCTCTGCTTATCATAAAACAGTTCGAGGAGCATGGAATCATGGGATTCATGTAATCTTTACACAAGGAGATAAGAAACAACCACAACATGTGATACAGGCCATGATAATCATGGTGGGTAGAAGTAGACGACTGCTTTTACTGTGAGTGCACAGTCTACACAGATAAAATTGTTATATAATTACCCTAGTATGGGACGCACATAAATGTTAGATACAGTGGTACCTCGACATACGAGTTTAATTCGTTCCGCAACCTTGCTCGTATCTTGAATTACTCGTATCTCGAAGCAAATTTCCCCATACAAAACAATTGAACTACCATTAATTCGTTCCAACCTCCAAAATGTCACCCCAGTTATTTTTGTTACGTGGTTTTAAATAATAAAAATGTATTTATAAATATCAAATATTTATTGCACAAAAACAAAAAAGAGAATGTAAAGAAATAAATTAGATATCCTCACTGGTCTTTGCCTTTTTCGCTACATTTTTCTCGCTTTCACCTGTAGGCCGTTTAGAAAAGAACATGTCCAAGGAGGTTTGTTTCTTCCTCCCTCTCAGAATGTTCCGGAAATGAGTTAGGCAAGTGTCATTAAAAAGGTCAGATGCACGACCTGTTGCAACTTTTTCTGGGTGTTTTTTTTCCACGAACTGTGAAACTCTCTCCCACATTCCTAAGATTCTTTGGCTCACTTGTAGAAATAAGCTCCTCCTCTGACTCCTCAAAACCAATGTAACCATCGTAAGGTCCTTAGCCGGCGTTACACTCTTTATCGACTCCTTCCGTTTAAGCACAGAACATATCATGGACGTACTATGGCCATACTGCCTCGACAAGTCAACAACTCGAACACATTGCTCATGTTTTTCTATAATTTCACGTTTTAATTCAATACTCATCATCTTTTTCTTAGCACTTGACTTTTTACAAACTTTCTTCCGATCCATGGTTATAAAAATAAATGAACTAAAACTGTAAATGTAAACACAACACAAAACGCGAAAACAAAACACAACTTATCACAGCGGAAGCACGCTGCTAACTGATTGTGATGGCGCGACTGCGTGTTACTACCGAACCAAACTCGTATTTCGAATTTCGCTCGTAACTAAAAGCAAAAAATCACTTGCTCGTCGGCTCGTATCTCGAAAAACTCGTATGTTGGGGCGCTCGTATGTCGAGGTACCACTGTATTTAATTTCATGTAGATTATTTTGTTTAAAGGTTCTCCTCTAAGAGGCCGGAATAATAAACTTTTAAAGAAATAGAGACAGTAGCCAAAACAAAAATAAACAAGAACTGGAGGATCCCACCTAAACACAGTACAGTAGAGTGGACCCAGGATGAGCTCTGAACTTCAGAAAGTACCAAACAACACTAACAAGATTTAGAACAGGTAATCTCAAATCATTGAAGATAGAAAATAATAACAAAATCTACCCCACTTGCCCAAAATGTAGTTAGCACCTGCAGCTCCAGAACACATTTTGGCTTGCATTAGATGTACTAAACAGGACCTTTGGGAGAGGATGCTGCTTATCATCAAACAGCTCGAGGAGCATGAACTCATGGAATGTGTATAAACTTTGCACAAGGGGATAAGAAACAACACCTTTTTTTTTTTTTTTGCTTATCCCTAATACACGTGGTACAGGCCATGATAATCATGGTGGGTAGTTAGCGACTGCTTTAACTGTAAGCGCACCACATGTCTATACATGTGAAAGCAGTTCGACTTTGCACTTACAAATGTGCCAGAGCCCCGTTTGGTTACTTGCACTCGCTGGTGGGGTTGGACTTTTGCAAGAATCGGGGGGCCATTGGAGCATTTTTTTTTTTTTTTAAACAGAAAAAAGTGTCCAATGCGGGTTCGAACCCGGGTCGTAGTGGCCGTAAACCAAACGGTTTAACCAGCCTTCCACCGACCCCCAACAACTTAAAGAGGCAAACCTCCTCTAGACATGTAAACCTCCTGTGGAAGACCAATCTGTTGAGAGAGCTAACCACCTTTGCAAAACCTCTAGTGAGAGATCACCTCCAGAAGAGATCATTCAGTACAGAACATCTCCAGTCAACTAGGACCTCAATCTGTCCTTCCTTAGTAAGAGGAATAGGGTATCTCTAAAAGCATACAGCTCCTCTCCCGTCAAAATAAACGTCAAAACTAGGTGCCATCTATTAACCATTACCGCAACCATCGGTGACAAAGCCACAACACCAGCTTTGGCAAACTGTAAAGCGTCCACCTAGAGTCCATGGTTTCAGGATAATGGCCCTTGACAACCTAGGGCGGACTTTATTTTATGAGATCCACACGGGATCCAATGGAATCTTCACAATCTGCCAAAGAGGTATTTAGCTGGTAAAGTGGCTGGGACATATCTAAGGCCAAAATAGAGATAGGAAAATTTGCCGGGAGGATATTGATCTAAAAAGCCTAGGGCTCTTCTCCAGCCAAAATAGATGGTGTCTAAGTTTTTTAAGTTTAATTTGACTGGAATGGAGCCCTATACTTTTTAGATGAATTTCCTCCAGGCAAATTTTCCATCTAAAAGAATGGTGTAGATAGGATGACAGAACAGCCCCTGTTTGTGCACTTGTTACCTCACTTGTGAACTCACCCTTCTTGTTCTTCCTGCTGTGGCTCCATTTCTTTATATTCTTCTTCTCAAAGATGGCATCTTCAACTTCAAAGACATGTTTCTTCTTCTCGCTGGAGATGGCAGGACTGGACTTGAGGAGGAAGAAAAACACTCCTCCAGGAGTCCGTCTTCGCCCTCCATTCTGGACCAATGGTCAAACTTCAATATACATAGTCACAAATAACGAAGTATGTACAATTTGGATTATAGATTAGAAACAAAAGGGTTTTTTTAAATTATTATTATTCCTAGTACAAGTGGTACAGGCCATGATAATCATGTTGGGTAAAAGTTGGGCAACTGCTTTTACTGTAATTGCACCACATGTCTACCTAATGTGAAAAGCAGTTCGACTTTTGCACTTACAAATGTGCCAGAGCCCCGTTTGGAGAAACATAAGGTAACGAGACCAAATCCAAATAAATAAAGAGTGTTCACACACTATTTCAGTACTTTGTCTGATGATGGTAACAAATCTGTTACCAAAATATCATAAATATTTTAATAATTTGGATTTGTGTTCTTGTTATCTGATTTGACTCAAATCAATACTTCAAAGTGTACCTTATCATGATGTTATAACCAGATAGAAAGCCTGGGAACTTAGAATTAAGATATTATAAGGGAGTAGCTGCTATAACTAGAATTCAGTGTTTTGTAAGTGCAAAGTCGAACTGCTTTTCACATGTGTAGACATGTGGTGCATTTACAGTAAAAGCAGTCACCTACTTCTACCCACCATGATTATCATGGCCTGTACCACGTGTACTAAGGATAAGAAAAAAGAATTCACTGTGTGTGGTTCAGAGATGATGCTCCACTATCCACAACATTCAGTTGCACACAAAATCCTTTATTAAGTCTTATACAGTAGAACCTCCCTCTGTAAAGGACATCAAATTGCAGAGTCAAAGTGTTCTTTAGGGAGAGGTGTCCTCTTACCGGAGAGTTACTAAATGGCAAAAAAAGCTAATTTTGCAAATGAAAACTGTCCTTTATAGAGAGGAGTTTTCTAGCATGAGTGTCCTATCATAATGTGCATGGATTCACTACGGAATCTGCAAATCAAAGGAATGTTTAAAAAGTAAAAGATATTTACATTTTTTTATTATAACACACTCATGGACAAACAACTTAAACAAGTTGTACTGTTGATAAGGCACAATTTGGATTATAGATTATAAACACAAGGTAATAAGACCAAATCCAAATAAATAAATAGTGTGTGACGTTTTGGTAACAGCGTTGTTACCATCTTCAGACAAAAGTACTGAATGAGAAATTTTACCACAGCATGTTTTAAATAGCTACTGTTAGTAGTGTTTTACTGTTAGTAAAAAAAAAAGGGGGGGGGGGTTTTCCCACTTTTAATTCTAAGAATAATATTCTGTGTTTCTCAGATAAATATCTTCTTCTTATCTGTTATCTTGTTTACACACTTGATAACAGTAACTATTTAAAACATGCTGTGGTAAAATTTCTCATTCAGTACTTTTGTCTGAAGATGGTAACAGTGTTGTTACCGAAACGTCACACACTATTTATTTATTTGGATTTGGTCTTATTACCTTGTTTTAAGTTGTACTGTTGCCTGCAAGAAAGAGAGAAGAAAGGTACATTTCAAAATGTGCATAAAACTCCCTCTATAATAAAATAATTGAAGATTGTAAATAATAAACAAAACAGCGAGTGCAAATAACCAAACGGGGCTCTGGCACATTTGTAAGTGCAAAGTCGAACTGCTTTTCACAAGTGTAGACATGTGGTGTGCTTACAGTAAAAGCAGTCGCTAACTACTCACCATGATTATCATGGCCTGTACCACGTGTACTAGGGATAAGCAAAAAAAAAAAGTTTCTTAATTTTATATTGATAAGGCACAATTTGGATTATAGATTATAAACACAAGGTAATAAGACCAAATCCAAATAAATAGCGTGTGACGTTTCGGTAACAGCGTTGTTACCATCTTCAGACAAAAGTACTGAATGAGAAATTATAACTATTTAAAAACATGCTGTGGCACACATTTTATTTATTTGGATTTGGTCTTATTACCTTGTGTTTAATTTTATATTCTTCTCAAGCATTCGGATTACACAAACCCTTCTATATAGGAGTACAAGATAAGATTAAAGATAAGAATTTTATCATATACTCCATTATAAGGGTTTGTGATACCTGAATGCTAGAGAAGAAAATAAAAATAAAACAAGAAACTCATTCCTCCTTTGAAAAAATCATTTAGTTTATTATTTATATGTTGTTGTTGTTGTTTCTTATCCCCTTGTGTGAAGATTACACGAATTCCATGAGTTCATGCTCCTCAAGCTGTTTTATGATGAGCAGCGGCCTCTCCCAAAGGTCCTGTTTAGTGCATCTAAGGCAAGCCAAAAATGTGTTCTGGAGCTGCAGGTACCAAACAACATTTTGGGCAAGTGGGGTAGATTTTGTTATTATTGTCTATCTTCAAGGGCTTGAGATGGTCTGTTCTAAATCTTGTTATTATATTATATTATTTATATGTAATCGCAGTGGATTTTATTTTTCCGAATTTTAAAAATATAAGGTAATAAGACCAAATCCCACTGCCACTGAGTAGTACTCCCAGTCTTTATGACAAAGGCATTCTACTTCACCCAATCATGATGAAGATAAGAAAGAAGAGAAAAGAGACCAAATCCAAATTTCTATTTATTTATTTGGATTTGGTCTTATTACCTTGTGTTATTGCCTTATCGAATTAAAAATAGTTTGATTCAGACTCAAATAGGAAGATTCTGGAAGATTCAAGAGGGTAGAAACTTGCAACAACAAGATCTTCTTTCTTATCTCCATTAAATCATATTAAGGTATCAAGCTTGTAAAGTTGACAACCATCATGACTGGGTGAAGTAGAATGCGTCTGCCTTTGTCATTAAGACTGGGAGCACTACTCAGTGGCAGGCCGACTTAGCTCCAAAAGAAATGGCCGCCTCTCACATGAGGAACAGACGCCCTGTGCAGCCACTCCTAACATGGAGTACAAACGCTGCTCATCCTGTATACCTGGATCAGGAGCCCTTACAGGGTACTATCAGTCGGGCCAGCTGAGCCCAGGTTTTTTAGTGAGCTTGTTACTGCTTCCCCTCCTCCTTTTTCATCTGGGCTTGGGACCGGCAAAGGCGGAGTTAGACGAGAAGATAAATTCATAGAATTTAATTTTGTTAAGCAATTCCTCCAACATGCTGAATACCACTTTAAAAGATAAAATATACCAGACAATATACGAGGAGAGATGAACCACTTTCAAGATTTATTAGTTGGGTTACAAGATCTTTTAAAAACAAAACCATCCCAGATAAACACAAGGTAATAAGACCAAATCCAAATAATTGCGCCTCATCATCCCAGATAAAGAACAATACCATTGCTGAAGTTGATGCAATAAGTCCAGATATACTTAACAAAGTGTCTTGGCAAATATCTTCCACAGGGCTTATCTGTGACAAGCTGAAAATGGACATCTTACATTTGAATTGGTATTAGTTTTCAATTATAGACAATTTCCCCATTGGAATATATATATTTTTTGCTTATCCCTAGTACACGTGGTATAGGCCATGATAATCATGGTGGGTAGAGGTTTGACGACTGCTTTTACTGTAAGTGCACCACATGTCTACACATGTAAAAAGCAGTTCGACTTTGCACTTACAAATGTGCCAGAGCCCCGTTGGTTATTTGCACTCGCTGGTGGGGTTGGACTTTTGAAAGAATCGGGGGTCATTGGAGCATTATTTTTAAACATAAAAAAGTGTCCAATGCGGGAATCGAACCCGGGTCGTAGTGGTCGAAAACCAAACGGTTTAACCAGCTGACCCTCCCTATTCTTCTCTGGTTGAGTTTAGCTCCAAAGAATTGATCCAACAGAGAAGGTTCCTCCCTAACTGTCCTCACTGTGACACTAATAAACACAATGTCATCAAAGACCTTACAGGTTTCATGGAGAGCTGTGGCAGACCTTCATTTGGCACAGCCTCTAAAGTACTGCCTTGGTGAAGCTTGCTTCCATTAACATTGTAGATATAAATTCTTATATTGCACTCATAGTTTTGCTGAAAATTATATATATCTTATATAAAGAAAAAAGATAAAGAGATTTTCTGTTGTATTTAGATCATGTTGAGGATTATAGTAATGCAGTTATTTGTTGGTTCTTTTTAGTAATATATGGTATTGGTGATGCAGTCGTGGTTAAATCTTCAAAGTAAAATAATAAAATAAGTTTTGATAAGAGATTGTTTTAATTGAGCCTTAATATAAACATAATTTGGGTAAAGTACTGCCTGGCTTAAGGCGTAAGAATAAAAAAATGAAAAGCTTATTTACATAATGTACAAATGTTTTGAGCCGACCAACGGAATAAAACAACGAGTTTTTATAGGGGAAGAGTGACCTCTGGCAGTCTATTTAGCAGAGCATTTGGATCTATAAAATATAATTTTAAATAGAATAATATTTTAATATAACATATATATACAGTAAAACCTTGTTAATACGAACCTGGGATATAGCGAACCTTCCCTTATAACAAACCTCAAACAATCCCCTTTCATAAACACAAGGTAATAAGACCAAATCCAAATAAATAAATAGTGTGTGATGTTTCTGTAACAGTGTTGTTACCATCTTCAGACAAAAGAGCTGAAAAAAATATGGTAACATTGTTGTTACAGAAACATCACACACTATTTATTTATTTGGATTTGGTCTTATTACTTGATATAATAATCTATAATCCAAATAGTGCCTGCCAAATCCAAAAAAAATAGTGTGTCAGATTATAAATAGACGGTAATAAGACCAAATCTAACTATTTATTTATATAGATTTGGTGTCTTATTACCTTGTATTTATAATCTATGATATAAATTGTGCCTTATCATTGATTCTCTTTCTTCTTTTTAATATTACAGTGAACTCCTATAGTGTTATAATGAACCATGGCTATAGTAAACCAAAGGTTCAGTCAGTACATTTGTAAGTACAAAGTCAAACTGCTTTTCACATGTGTTGACATGTGGTGCACTTAGAGTAAAAGCAGTCGCCTACCTCTACCCACCATGATAATCATGGTGGGTAGAGCTGCGTCTGTACTCATGTTAGAGTCGGCAGCAGAGGCGTCTGCTTCCATGTTAGGAAACGGCCTCAAACTACAGGCAAAGTCAGACTTTCACCAAAGTTTGTCTGGATCATTGTGCCATGATCAACGAAAGCTACACCCCATTCTATGAGATCTCATGGAATTCATGTAATCTTTACACAAGGGGATAAGAAACAACAACAACAACATGATTATCATGCCCTGTACCATGTGTACTAGGGATAAGCAAGAAGAAGAAGAAAGATTCAGTCTAATGGGATTCATTATAGAGGGGTTTTACTGTATATACAATAAGAGCCTCCCATGGGTGACATGGATTAAAAGTGGGTCAAACTCACCTTGATCAACATTCCTCCTTTGTCTTCAATCAGCTGTGTTTCTTGGAGAAGTTCGCGGCAGGTCTCTATCCCCAAGATGTACACGCACCTCTCTGCGCCACAACACACAACTTGGAGTCATATTATTGTAACGTAGAGGTTCTAACACTAGCTTTTTAAACTAAAATACAGTAGAACTACCTCCCTGTAAAGGACAACACCTAGTTGCAGAGCCAAAAGTGTCCTTTAGGGAGAAGTGTCCTCTTACCGGAGAGTTTCTAAATAGTAAAAATGATAATTTTAAAAATGAAAACTGTCCTTTGTAGAGAGATGTCCTCTAGCGCGAATGTCCTCTCATGGAGGTTCTACTCTATATTTATTAATTTTTCTTTAAAAAAAAAAAATCTTGTAGCAAAGCTATTTTTTCTCAATAAGAGGATAACTCAGTATTTTTTATTTAAATAGCCTTATTTAAAAGAAAGATTTTTTAAAAATGGGAGAGAGGAAAGGTGTATATGAGATAGCATATCAAAACATATGACATCACACACATGCGCAGGGTTAAACCATCACACCGTCTTCAAGCCATCAAGTACAAAAACTACTTTCAGACTTTACCACAAGGTGAGAAAATAAAATTGTTGGGAGAGTTTGCCTCAACAGTGGTGTACCCTCTCTCTGTTTTTAGGCTGATTACCACAGGATATAAAATAAAATTTAGTTTTCTACAATTGCAATGAGGTAAAACTTCAGTAAAACAGATAAGGCACAATTTGGATTATAGATTATAACACAAGGTAAAAAGACCAAATTCCAATAAACACATAGTGTGTGACGTTTGGGTAATGAAGATGGTAACAACGCTGTTACCAAAACATCACACACTATTTATTTGGATTTGGTCTTATTACCTTGTCTTCACTAAAACAAACCAGAGCTATAGCAAATCTTCCCTTATAATGAACCTAAAATAAATCTTCACTATTTTACCTTATTAATCCTCAACCTTAGTAATGCAGTAGAACCTCCATGAACCTCTCCCTAAAGGACAGTTTTCATCTCCTAAATGACATTTTGAACTAATTTGCACACACACAGTTGACCTGATGGAAATCTGGTCACCTGCGCCCTCTAATCTATAAAGAGGGAGCCAAAAGCTTCCCCATGTGCACTAGGTGCAAAACCGAAGAGACTACTCCCCAACATATACTAAATTGTATTGGAAAGGACAAAGGATCCCTGTACAGAGAACCAAGAAGAGTTCTTGAACTTCTTTATGAGCACGACCTCCAAGATCTTGTCTAATTTAGACTAAAAAGGATAAGTAAAAAAAAAAACTAATTAGCAACTTTCCAGTAAGAGAACATCTAAAAAGGATACTTTGGCTCTGCAAATAGGTATTGTCCTTTAAAGAGAGGTAGTTCTACTGTACTATAGAGTGGGAACATGGCTATAGTTTCAGTCCCACTGAAGTCTACTGTAGGAAAGTAGGTATTTATTCTGATAGATGGTACAAGCCATCAGCAACTTTCATTATACAATCAGGAGATGCCTTTTTCTAAATAAATCATTTTATATAAATTCTCCTCCCAGCCAACAGCTCAGTCACAGTGCAATGGCTTCCATCTCACGTTGGAATTCATGGTAATGAGCTGGCAGACTCTCTGGCAAAGGCTGGAGCTCTTGGCCTACCTGAAGCAAGAGAATCTACCACCCAACTAGACGAAAGAGACCTCCTCCGTACCATCAAAACCCAATGCCTGCAGGAATGGAAATCTGATGCTGCACATGACTGGTACAGAGCAGGAGGGACAAGCACCGGTTCTGTCCTCCTAAGAGAACAACAGTCTTTGATTTCCAGACTTAAGTCTGGTCATCTACGCGGACAATGACTTTCCAGAATGGTTGCAGGGTTCTCCCACATCTACTAAGTGCAATTCTCAGCCTGCAACCCCAAGACATATTATTGACTGTATTGACTCATCCATTGATGAGCTCTACTCTTCCACGGCAGACACCATCAAAAGTCTCAAGCTTTACAAGCTTGATACCTTAGTGTGATTTGAGTGGAGATAATAAATAAATAAATAGCATTAAATAATTCCACCCTCAACTTATACACTAGTACAGTAGAACTGTAACATCTAGTTGCAGAGACAAAGTGTCTTTTAGGGAGAGGTGTCTTCTTGCAAGATTTTTTTTTTAAATGGTAGACATGGTAAAAATGGTAACATAGAGAAAAATAAAGGTTCTTTTTGTTGTTGTTTCTTATCCCCTTGTGTAAAGATTACACGAATTCCATGTGTTCATGCTCCTCAAGCTATTTTATGATGAGCAGAGGCAAAAAAAAAAGAATTTTTTGCTAATGAAAACTGTTTTTTGAATAGAGGTGCCGCCTTCTAGTAGGAGTGTCCTTGTGTTCAACTGTGTATAAGAATTTACAAACCCTTTAATTCATCAAGATGGCACAATGTGGGCTGGAAGGAGGTAAGTAATACGTACTGATGAGCATATGTTTCCTCTCGTGCAACTGCCGGGTGATGAGGGCTGCCAGCTTGTCAGCTCTTCTGGCCTCGTTGGGTGCCAGGTCCGGGAGTCCTTTCAGCAGCTGGGTGAAATGGTTCAACTGGGGGTCCCTCTCCTCCTGTGGTGGGAGCTGGTAGGACTCACAGTCCCTGGCCACCATCGGACCTCTCTCCACGTCACACTGGGTCAGGTTGTCAGTGAGGGACTGCTCCATCAGGACATTCACCCATACACTGGTGGCCTTCCTTTTCTTGGACTCTGGGGTCTCCTCAGGCTCCGACCTGGCCTTAGAGGGCCGGTGCTTCCAGGACTGCTCATTCTCCGAGTTGTCGTCCTCGCTGTCTGAGGAGCTCACATCCTTGGACTGGCTGGATCTATAGGCCATTGCCATGTTGGACTGCTGCAACTACAGCTTCACAGTTGGATCACACCAGTTATTATGTGAGATTTTTAAATTATTATCCCTAGTACACGTGGTACAAGCAATGATAATCATGGTGGGTAAAAGTTGGCAACTGCTTTTTACTGTAAGTGGACCACATGTCTACACATGTGACAAGCAGTTTGACTTTTGCACTTACAAATGTGCCAGAGCCCCGTTTGGTTACTTGCACTCGCTGGTGGGGTTGGACTTTTACAAGAATAGGGGGACATTAGAGCATTTTTTTTTTAATTAGAAAAAAATGCCCAATGCAGGACTCGATCCCGGGTCATAGTGGTCGATAACCCAGGGTTTAGACCACCCTTCTTCCAATCTCCCATTATTTGAGAGATTGAAATACAATTCTAAGGTGAAAATATCCTGGGCATCCAAGGGATAAGTTTCTTTTTTACAAAATTTTAATTCCCAGCCTTCGGGCATGAAAGATGTGTTTTCTGTAAAATATCTTTAAACAGAGTTTTCTTTTTTTTAATGTTTGCCTTTAAACACAGCTTTCTAATTGATAAGGCACAATTTGGATTATAGACTATAAACACAAGGTAATAAGACCAAATCCAAATAAATAAATAGTGTGTGACGTTTCGGTAACAGCGTTGTTACCATCTTCAGACAAAAGTACTGAACAAAAGTACATTCAGTACTTTTGTCTGAAGATGGTAACAACGCTGTTACCGAAACGTCACACACTATTTATTTATTTGGATTAGTCTTATTACCTTGTGTTTACAGCTTTCTAATGTTTTTTTTTAAATCATTTTTTTAGTTAAAAATGATAAGGAACACAATTTTGGTTATAGATTATAAACACAAGTTAATAAGATCAAATCTAAAAAAAAAAAAAAACTGAACATTCAGTACTTTTGTCTGAAGATGGTAATGCGTAACATACTATTTATTTATTTGGATTTGGTCTTATTACCTTATGTTTGGTTAAAAATGTAAACAAAGAACATATTTGTATATAATTTCACCCCGTTTTCTTAAACGTTGCCTTAGAGAATTAAATACAAATAATTTAAAGTTTGAAAATATACTTTTTTTTTTATTTGAAAGTGGATTTTCTTGTTAACAATTTTGCATTTATATATAGTATAACTTTTATATATTTTTTATTTTATCTCTATAAACAGGAGCATGAACTCATGGAGAATTCATGTAATCTTTACACAAGAGGATAAGAAACAACAAAATAAAACTCAGTTTAGCTTAGATTACAATATTTTCATGCCATATTATGGTGTAATATATTTATAAAACAAGTTTTATATTATAAAAGGTAATAAGACCAAATCCAAATTGTACATATTATCAAGTTTTATATTATCAAGTAAGAAGTTTCAGAAGATGAGTTTCTTTTAATTGTAAAACATTACAAGCTTTCGGGCCCTTTAATTTTTGTTTTTATTTTTATTTTTACCTGTAGAAGGGCATTGCCCGAAAGCTTGTAATGTTTTACAATTAAAAGAAACTCATCTTCTGAAACTTCTTACTTGATACAGTAAAACCCCTCTATAGTGAACCCCAATGGGACAGAGCTTTTGGTTCACTATAGCCACGGTTCACTATAGCCACGGTTTGGCTATTTTTTTTTTACTTTTCAAAAATTTTAGACCGTTTAATTAAAAAACAGCCATACACACAAGAAGAGGCTGCCTCTTAATAGTGGTCACTTTATTTTAATTCCCTTAATTGACTAATTTCCTTATATTAATACTGAATAATAATAGAAATCATTAGATAATAGGTTCTTCTTATGATTAACATACATGTACCTCTATGTCTAAGTTAAAAATCAAGACAAATCCTAGGCAAAGTTTTATTAAATATATATTCAAAGATATGAAATGATTTTAAAACATCATTATCACATTATATAATACAATTTTTACTTGAAAAAATGGCTCTAATACCTTGTTGTTTCAAAGCATTCTTCCAAGCATTGCACCATTCAAATAAAGTTAGTGTTTTTCTTCCATTTCATGTTTCCCCATATTCTTCTAGGTCTAGATTTCGTTTTTTTTTTTTTAACCTGCCATGCAAAACATTGCTGACTTTAAAATCACCATAGTTAATGGCATAAAAATATTTTTTGTTTCATCACGGGACCGTTTATTTGGACTTTTTTTTTTTTTTAACCCAAAACGTACGATCGCGGCAAAAGTTGAGGTTGATTCCTCTTTGTAACAATTTTTAATAACTTTATATTTTATCTTTTATAATAGAAAAGTTATATTCTCTTATTTTAATATGTTCTTAACATTTTGCCTGTTTTGTTTCACTTTGAAAAGTTCTGAAAATGGACTTTATTTTTTTAAAAGAAATAACGTTTTTGTTTTTGGAATGCCTTTGTTTTCTTTGTTTTGGAAGCCAATTGCATTTTTTATATTTCAAATTTAATTGGATGCAAAGATATTCTATTTAATAAAAAGTATAATGTGTAAACATTTATACAACATACAGCAAAAATAAAGTGCAAAAATCAAACAAACAATGCCGCTAAATTTATTGTTTTGAAATCGTGATCCGCGAGCTGAAACATGATAAAAATTTTGTTTTTTAATTTTTTTTTTAATTACAATTCTAAGTTCGTTATAAGCATAGTATTTTTAATAGATTTTATCATTTTGGGACCCGAAATAGGTTCGTTATAGAGGTAGTTCGTTATTCTAAAAATCGCAAAGTTCGTTATAACCATGGTATTTTCAATGGAATGGAATTGGGAATCGGCGTGGGTTCGTTATAAGGGAAGGTTCGTTATATCCAGGGTTCATATTAGCGGGGTTTTACTGTATATCTTACTGGAAGAGTCTTTGACCTTTAAGTTTTATATTAATTTTACAAATATCTCATAAGATGTAATTATTAAATTTTTTGAATATCTCTCTCTTAAGAAAATTTTGAATAAAAAAATCTAAACCTACAAGTATCAATATATAACAAATGAAAACATTAAAATGTGAATGATTATTTTCACAAATTAGTCAAACTGTCCTTACTGCCATGATAAAAATATATTGGGAGGGGTTAACTCATCAGTAATGAACCCTCCCAGAAATTTCTCCAATTTAATCCACCAGACCGCTTCTTTAGAGCTCTAATACTGTATTGGATCATTCTGCTTTTATATGCTACACTGAAGGGTGGAATCTTTAAGCAAACTATGGACATAGGTTTATGTTGCTGCTTTGTATTACGTATCAATATGCTAGGTCTGGTTAGATCCAGATAGGTTAATTTAGGTTAGGTTGATTTCTGATTGGTTAAATTTGGTTAGTTTGATAGATTAAATTATTAGTTAGTTTCAGATTGATTAAATTATATTAGGTTGTATTTTAATTTTTCAATTTTTTTATATATTTTAAAAAATAATACAGTAGAACCTTCCTGTAAAGGATGCCTAATTGCAGAGCCAGTGTCTTTTAAAGAGAGGTGTCCTCTTACCAGAAAATGTTTTTTTTTTTTTTTGCTTATCCCTAGTACACGTGGTACAGGCCATGATAATCATGGTGGGTAGTTAGCGACTGCTTTTACTGTAAGTGCACCACATGTCTACACATGTGAAAAGCAGTTCGACTTTGCACTTACTAATGCCAGAGCCCCGTTTGGTTACTTGCACTCGCTGGTGGGGTTGGACTCTTGCAAGAATCGGGGGCCATTGGAGCATTTTTTTTTTTAACAGAAAAAAGTGTCCAATGCGGGAATCGAACCCGGGTCCTAGTGGTCTAAAACCAAACGGTTTAACCAGCCTTCCACCGACCCCCCTCCAGAAAATGGTCATTTTAGCAAATGAAAACTGTCCTTTGTAGAGAGGTATCTTCTAAGGTGAGTGTCCTTTCATGGAGGTTTTACTGTATTATTCAACTCTAAAATGATTTTATTTAATTTTTAAATGTTTAAAAATTTATTTAAAAAAAATTAAATTTAAAAAAGTGGTGTGAAAATTATACACAATGCAAGCATAAAAAAAAAAAGTAAAAAAAAAAATACAGTATAATCTTGTTAATTCGGCATTCAATAATTCGATATTTGAGATAATTTCACCAGGTTTTCATATTCCGACCTCCCTCCTATTAAATAACAAATATTCATTTGACCAAACGATAATTCAACACTATTGATAATTCTCAACCGTTTTTAAAAAGCAAATTTTGACATTAGATAATTCTAGTCATTATTCAATTTTTTTGCTGCAATATATTGGCACGTGGTGCACAATGGCCATAGTTAGCGTCTAATTTTTCCCAAAATATTTCCCATTTTGCAGTGTTTCTCTATTTACAGTAAAACCCTACCAAAACAAACCAGGGATATGACAAACCTTACCTTATAATAAATCTAAGGTAAAATTCCCATATTTTATTTATAATACAGTGAACTATGGCTATAACAAACCATGGCTATAGAAATTTTACCAAATCTACATGTTCCTTTGACATGTTTTATATTAGTTTCTGTTCTATCAACAATCTTGATATGTAATTTCAAATAGTTATAATACAATTTTAAAGGCAATACTTTACTCTTCTTAATAAAAAAAAACGCTATTTAAAATATTTTTTGTTTACTGGGTTCAATAAAAGACAAAAATATACCTTTAACCCTATCATTGCCCACTTCTACTGTGCATGCACACCGAGAGTCCCCTCCCGCAGTTCTCTAACTTTCCAACATAGCAGTAGAATATAGAATAAACACCCTTCTACTCAAGAACGACCAAAAAATTCCAAATGGCATGACTAAAACGTTGTCACCATAGTCAAACTCCTCTATACTCGTGCGGGACTAGTTATAGGGTTAAAAATTGATACTTTAGGTATAAAAATACTTAGTGTTTTCTCTATGTTTCTTTACATTATATTTAGAGATTTTTATATTATAATGTTGAGGTTATTATAACACTCCAATCTCAAATATATCTCTAATTTTCGTTTTCAATTTTTCTTAAACACGAGGGATTTAATTTAATTGCATATTGTCTATATTTAAATGGCGGACTTGGTGTGTTCTAGGAGAAAGTAGAACACTCTGCAAAAGATTTTATAAACGCTCTATCTGTACAAGTTGGATAAAAATCTATTGAAACATGTATTTTTATGGTGCGAATAAAAATTTAAAACTAAATAAATATATATATAACAAAGATTACTAACCCGAAATAACGTTTGGGTTTTGAAATGTTTTCTTTTATCTTTGTGTTAATTTTAAAACCACATGATGGCTGATGTAATAATTAATAGACTATATATGTTTTTATATTGACTAACAACTAATAACAAACACGGACAAACTAAAATGATAGTTTTTGAAAACAAAAAGTTTCACAAATAGAAGTGCCAGATCAAAAGAATATTTTCGAAATATTTTTATGAATTCGTGATTTATTTTTTTCATGTCCAGAGTTTTAAAAGATAAAATGTGTTTAATTGTTAATTTTGTTTTAATTTTTGAAAATATTTATTACTGTAAATATACATAATATATAAAGGAATTAAGTCAAAATATAATTCACAGAATAATGTGTGAGATCTCTATTCTAAAGGTGAAAATGAGTGTTGTACTTCCTGGAAATAATTCAAGATCATACAGTGAAGTATAATTTTGCGGTATTCCTATCAAAGCCCCAAATGATACAGGGGATTATGTAATATAGACAGGTGCTTTCTATTTTCTTTTATTTTATTGTTTAACTGTGTGATTCACAAAAACTTTATTGGAGGGGGGGGGGGGTAAAAAAGATCAGCCATGTTTGTTCTCATCATTGCTACAAGTGTAACGATTGGTCATGAGGGTCACTTTTGTCCTAATTCTACTGCGGCAAGAAGGCCAGGAGTATTTGAGAAGCCAAATCACTACGCCACACTGGACTTGCCCTCTGGTGAAAGCCAAATCAGCCCAACTTACCCAGAATGACTAGAGCCTTCAAAGTTCACCAAGCTAATCCGAGAGTCCCCTCCCGCAGTTCTCTAACTTTCCAACATAGCAGTAGAATATAGAATAAACACCCTTCTACTCAAGAACGACCAAAAAATTCCAAATGGCATGACTCAAACGTTGTCACAATAGTCCTTACTCTAAACTCCTCTATACTCGTGCGGGACTAGTTATACAAATAGACCTCAACCCCATCCCATTCAGCTCTTCTGACCCCAACATTGACACTGCCCTGATTCCATTAGGTATCCAGGCGGTTGTCATTGCATCCTCATACTGGCATAACACAGTGCACCAGATAACACTTTTCTACCAATTCTGGAACATGCTCTAAATAGAGGTTCCTTTTTCATACAGCCTTGGCATGGACGCCAATGCCCACTCTCCAATCTGGAGCCGCAGAGCCACCCGCGATGCTCGTGAAGCCAGTTTGGAGGCCTCCGCTTCACTGATGGGCCTAGTTTCTGGGTGCTCCAACACCTTACACCTGGTCCAATGGATCCCTGCGTTCTTTCATAAACGTCACCCTAGAATCAAGCTCCCTTGCCGTCCATGCCGCTAGAGCTTATCTCCAGGAGATAGCCTTTTCATACCACCTCCCAATCCTTACCAATTTTGCTGACATCATCACTCAGAAACCACCAGTTAGTGGGTTGAGTCTTGATGCCTGGAAGCTGCGTTTAAAGCCTTCCTAGGAAACACCCTCCACCATATCGCCTCACTTTTCCAGACAGTGCTACCCCAGGAGAAATTGATGAAGCAGTTGTTGTTCTAATCACCTGTCTCCAAGAGACCAGCAATGAATCAATGAAGAAGTAGTCCAAGTATCCAAGACCATCACATTGGTGGAACAAAGAACTTTCTAAGCTCTGCAATATCATGGTGGCTCTCCAACATTGCTCCCGAAACACCTTCTTTTACACCAGGATCTTATTCAAAGGTATATACAGAGCCTGCCACGGTAAACTCAAAGCGGCTATAAGGCGGGAATATCATCTATCCTGGTTATCATTGTGCAAAGAGGTTTCCTCTGCGGCATGGAGCTCCATCCAGCGATATAACTCCAGAGGTTGTAGAGGTTCTCTGGGGCCAGCTCTGCTCAAACACAAAGATGGCACCCCACTAACCCCAGAGGAAACCTGCCTAGAGGTACTTCAGTACTACTTTCCTACAGATTGGACTGTGCCAAGACCAGCAGTGTACTGGCTCCCAACCTTCAACCAAGAACTTGCCTTCACAGCTTCTGCCCGTGTGGATGGAGAAAGCCCCTGGTCCCGACAGGCTAGGAGTCAGGTGTCTACTCTTGGTGGACCAGCACTTCACAAACTCCTATCACATCTCTTCACCAAATACCTGTATCTTAACATTTCCCAATCCTGTGGAAAGCTGAAATTCTGGTTCTCATCCCCAAACAGAACTCTGCCTCATCTAACCCACTGGTCAAGTATCGTACAATCATTATACTTTAGCTTGCAATGGCTATCAGATCAACATGGCTGGTTCTCGTCCATGAAATTTGGCTTCAACCCTGGGCGTTCGCTTTCGGCGAAAAGAGCCTCCTCCTTGACTCAATTAAAATTTTTATAAACAATTCTATGTGGTCAGGAAGACTATAAAAAAATAATGACAAAATTTGAAACTAAATATAGAAAAAAAATAGTCCATTACTGACCACCCAGAAGTCAGGAATTTTGTTAACTTGCATTGTTAGCTATATTGAGCAAAGCTACAAATTTTCAGACTTCTGTATGGTCTGGAAGTATTATAAAATGAATACAAAATTTGAAATTATAGAAATTAAAGGTAGTCCATTGCCAACCACCCATAAGTCTGATATTGCAACTTGTATTGTCATCAGGTTTGAACAAGGGTACCAAATTTTAGACTTCTAGGTGATCTGCATAAAATTTTCCAAAATGGTATAGCCTGATAAGACACAATTTGGATTATAAAAAGAATAAAATATGGTCAAATCTAAATAGGGTGTGATATTTCTGTAATAGTGTTGTTATCATCATCAGACAATTACTTAATGTATGTACTGTATCTATAATGTAAAGTACTGTATCAATTCAGTACTTTTGTCTGATGATGGTAACAATACTGTTACCAAAATGTCACACACTATTTATTTATTTATTTGGTCTTATTACCTTGTGTTTATAATCTATAATCCAAATTGTGCTTTATCAATATGTAAATATATAAACTCATACCAAAACTATATTTCCAACCTTCACTGAATATTGAACCAAATTATTGCCTTTGTAAAAAAATAGGCATATCCTGACAGCTCAAATGAATATTTTAGATTGCAGAGTGCCATCTAGTGGGAAAAATATCAACTAAACGTTGATTTCCATAATTTTGCTATTGTATCTGAAATGCTAATTTGAGTGATCAGGATATAGAGTAAACCTTCTCTAAAGAACACCTAGTTTTAGAGCCAAAGTTTGTTTTAGAGAGAGGTATCTGTGTTACCATCACATCTACTGGGGACAAAACTACTGGTGACTGTGAACCGTGGACATTCCAGAGATCATTCCAGAGATCACCGGAACCAGTAAAGACCAGGAGTGGACGCGTGATAAAGCCGCCAGACAAGCTATACCTCTAGAAGAAAAGGAGGAGATGTGTTGAGAATAAGTTACCATCACATCTACTGGGGACAAAACTACTGGTGACTGTGAACCGAGGACAAGGAACCAGTAAAGACCAGGAGTGGACGCGTGATAAAGCCGCCAGACAAGCTATACCTCTAGAAGAAAAGGAGGAGATGTGTTGAGAATAAGTTACCATCACATCTACTGGGGACAAAACTACTGGTGACTGTGAACCGAGGACAAGGAACCAGTAAAGACCAGGAGTGGAGGCGTGATAAAGCCGCCAGACAAGCTATACCTCTAGAAGAAAAGGGGGAGATGTGTTGAGAATAAGTTACCATCACATCTACTGGGGACAAAACTACTGGTGACTGTGAACCGAGGACAAGGAACCAGTAAAGACCAGGAGTGGAGGCGTGATAAAGCCGCCAGACAAGCTATACCTCTAGAAGAAAAGGGGAAGATGTGTTGAGAATAAGTTACCATCACATCTACTGGGGACAAAACTACTGGTGACTGTGAACCGAGGACAAGGAACCAGTAAAGACCAGGAGTGGACGCGTGATAAAGCCGCCAGACAAGCTATACCTCTAGAAGAAAAGGAGGAGATGTGTTGAGAATAAGTTACCATCACATCTACTGGGGACAAAACTACTGGTGACTGTGAACCGAGGACAAGGAACCAGTAAAGACCAGGAGTGGACGTGTGATAAAGCCGCCAGACAAGCTGAACCTCTAGAAGAAAGGGGGATATGTGTTGAGAATACCATCTGACAACCTGGCTGATTTATCGGTAAGGTGATCATCATTATTACTGTTTTTGTATACCTTAGGCTGGCTGAAGTTCCGGTATAGCTGTGATTGTAATAAGTTAGATAATGTTGCCTTGTAAATAGTTAAATAAATAAAACTAAGCGATATAAATCCTTAAGGTAAGAGTATTTCCTTATTTATAACAAGGCATAAAACCATACAGTATCCTCTTATCAGAGAGCAGATAATTAGTAAGAATGGTGATTTTGGTGATGGGAAATGTCCTTTGTAGAAAGTGTCCTCTAGCAAGAATGTCCTATCATGGAGATTCCACTGAACCTTTTTTTTTTTCATATCCTTATCTGATCTTCTATCTTACTTTAATCTTGTTTACATTGTTGCCTCCATGAGGATGTACCCACACACTCATGGACATAACTTAAGGAAGTTGTACCTTTTAGCTTGTATATCGGGATTCAGACAATAACTCTGAAAGATACCCTCATGGACAAAACTTAAGGAAGTTGTACCTTTTAGCATGTATATCGGGATTCAGACAATAACTCTGAAAGATACACTCATGGACAAAACTTAAGCAAGTTATAGCTTTTAGCATGTATATCGGGATTCAGATGATAACTCTGAAAGATATTTGATACATGGTGACCTTTATTGAAGACACACGAGATTATCACATGTGAACAAAATTACCTCTGTCTCCTTCATAAAAACATAATGACCAGCAACATCAAAATATGAAACTTCCTTTTGTCCATGAGTGTAGATTAACATTAAACACATCTTTTATTTCACACATTGCTAGAATGATGACAGCAATAGCTGAAGTAACGATAACAAAACATTTCCTTGTAATTATAGCCACAATTTGAATTATAGATTATAAACACAAGGTAATAAGACCAAATAAATAAATAGTGTGTGACGTTTCAATAACAATGTTGTTACCATTTTCTGACAAAAGACTGGTACTTGGTAACAACATTGTTACCAAAATGTCACTCACTATTTATTTGGTCTTATTACCTTGTGTTTATTTCCTTGTAATGTATTTTTATTTATTTAACTTTCATTAATCTTTCATTTATTTATTTATATAAAGAACAGTTCCATTGACCATTCTCAATATCAACATTTATTTAATTTAGTAATCTCTAGAACAGGCCATCTCAAGCCATTGAAGATAGAAAATAATAACAAAATCTACCCCAATTGCCCAAAATGTAGCTTGGCACCTGCAGCTCCAGAACACATTTTAACTTACATTAGATGCACTAAACAGGACCTTTGGGAAAGGCCACTGCTTATTATAAAACAGCTCGAGGAGCATGAACTCATGGAATTTGTGTAATCTTTACAAAAGGGGATAAGAAACAACAACAGTAATCTTTCAAATATCTAGTTTTAAATAATGATTACATTGCCAATCTGATAACAATTTTATTGTAGTACATATCAATTTTATTTATTCAACTTATTACATTAGCCATTTTAAAACCTCATCTTTAGCATTAATATTTTATCACTATCATGTGAAGAGCAAATCCCAGCTGGGTTTGTCACTGATATAAAACTGGTCATATGGCTGGCAAAGGCATAGTACTTCTATTTTTTTATCTTTGTTCATTGTTAAATTCTCTGAAGTTTCTTAATTCTTCTTTCTTATCTCCACTCAATCATATTAGGGTAACAAGCTTGTAGAGCTTGTTGATTGTGTCTGCTGGGGATGAGTAAGAGCTCATCAATGGATGAGTCAATACAGTCAATAATGTGTTTTGAGGATGCAGGTTGAGAATTGTATTAAGTACATAGTGGGAAAACCTTGCAACCATTCTGGAAAGTCATTGTCCGTAGATGACCAGACTTAAGTCTGGAAATCAAAGACTGTTGTTCCCTTGGAAGTACAGAATTATTATACCTATGTAACTTATATCTATGGTTTGTGTCCCTACATCTTCTTCTTTCTTATCTCCACTCAATCATATCAGGATATCAAGTTTGTAGAGCTTGTTGATGGTGTCTGCTGGGGATGAGTAGAGCTCATCAATGGATGAGTCAATACAGTCAATAATGTATTTAAGGATTGCAGGTTGAGAATTGTACTGGGTGAGTAGAATACATCTGCCTTTGTCATTAAGACTGAGAGCACTAAGTTTATTAATAAGTTTTCAATATATGAAACTGTATCTGAATGTTTTCCAGAAGCCTTGTACCTAACAGCTGCCTAGCAATATTTGGTTCCAATGTTGATATCACAAGTTTGACAATTCTGACACTTGTCTCCTGGCTTGGCCTAGATGTCATTACTGTGGTGGAGAGGTTATAAACAAATGGCATTTATTGGAATGTCAGGAGTTATTTTACAACTATTGGCTCTGTGGACAACATCTTCTCTTGGAATCTGCACAACAAATACCCATCAGAAATATACACATTCAGAGAAATATATTTAACTAAAAAGACATACATATTTTGATTAGATTACTTATAATACAATATAATATAATGCGGCTTGTGATTGTAAAACGACATTTGAAATACTATCCCGCATGTGTTTCTTTTCAACGAAAATTCAAAATTTATTTCAAGGAGAAATAACGATTATTTCTAACCTTTTGGATGAGTTATGAAAGGGTAAATTGTGAAGAGTAATGATAAACGGAAAATAAAAGTGTCCAGGGATTTTTCCGTTTATCATTACTCTTCACAATTTACCCTTTCATAACTCATCCAAAAGGTTAGAAATAATCGTTATTTCTCCTTGAAATAAATTTTTATTATTCGTTGAAAAGAAACACAAGCGGGATAGTATTTCAAATGTCGTTTTACTAGATAACTTTTGTAAATAAATACTGTGCAGGAGAACCAGAGGAAAAAGATCATGTATCAATATTTAATTTAAAAGACATATATATCTCAAATCATCATTCAAATATCATTTATTTTACCAATATTTCAGTTAGCTGAATGCCAACCTTTATCAAGGTATTATAACATTTTAATGTGTGTCAACAACCAACTCAGCGCCACATAACGTCAATAGAATTAAGTAAAAAATATATATATTTTTGCTTATATTCAATGGGGAGGAAAAAAATTGATATATATATTTAAATTATGGCCAAAATAAATTTTGTAAAATATTATAGTAAAATAAATAATATTTTGATCCAATATATGCCTTTTTAATTAAAGATTTATTTATGGATTGCTCTATTTTCAAAGAGAAATATATATGTAAAACCTGATTGAAGGTCACCTGTTGTTTTCTTTCTTATCTCCACTCAATCATATTAGGGTATCAAGCTTGTAGAGCTTGAGACTTGACAACCATCATGACTGGATGAAGTAGAATGCGTCTGCCTTTGTCATTAAAACTGGGGGCACTACTCAGTGGCAGGCCGACTTAGCTCCAAAAGAAATGGCCGCCTCTGACATGAGGAACAGACGCCATGTACAACCGCTCCTAACATGGAGTACAAACGCTGCTCATCCTGTATCCCTGGATTAGGAACCCTTACAGGGTACTATCAGCCGGGCCAGCTGAACCCAGGTTTTTAGTGAGCTTGTTACTGCTCCCCCTCCTCCTTTTTCATCCGGCGGAGTACAGTCACCTGTTGTGGTAAACAAGAGCTACCCACCAGAGACTGGCCAGGCCCTCAGCAAGAGCAAGGTTCCAGAGGAAGGTCTCCAGGGCTGGGGGGAGATGGGCGGACTGTAGCTGGGGCAGGGCCAACCGTGGAGAGTCCCCACATAGAGTCCGCAGGTAGCTGAGGACCTCCTGGGTCTTGTGGGCTATCTCCTATACCCATATCCTGGATTGTTGACCACCCTACCTTCAATACGTTATGTAGTGACACCAACCATAGGTGTTTTTTTTCTTATCCCTAGTACACATGGTACAAGCCATGATAATCATTGTTGTTGTTTCTTATCCCCTTGTGTAAAGATTACACGAATTCCATGATAATCATGGTGGGTAGAAGTAGGCGACTGCTTTTACTGTAAGTGCACCACATGTCTCCACATGTGAAAAGCAGTTCGACTTTACACTTACATATGTGTCAGAACCCCGTTTGATTACGTGCACTCAATCATAGGTGTAAGTTACATAGGTATAATTTAATTTATAAGACATATATTGGATTAAAAAATAATTTAGTAAATTAAACCGCTGAGAGGGTTCACTACTGATGAGCCAAGCCCTCTCATTCAATAACTCATATTATTGCAGTAAGGTCTGTAGAGATAATATTTGATGATATTTAAAAGAAGCGCATTGCCAGTAAATTTATTTGTGTAAAAAAAAATAATTTATTTACCAATATTTCAGTTGGCTGAATGCCAACCTTTTTCAAGGTACAACAATGTATATAGGTAAACAACAAACTCAGCATGCCACATATGGTCAATAGAATATAGTTTAAAATATTATTTTTCCTAAATATTCTAGTCTATTGATGTTATGTGGTGTTGAGTTTGTTATTTACATATATATGTTGTTGTACCTTGAAAAAGGTTGGCATTCAGCCAACTGAAATATTGGTAAATAAATTATTTTTTGATCCAATATACAGTGGACCCTCGGTTTACGAGCACCTTGGAGTACGAGCTTTTCGCAGTACGAGCAAAATTTTTTGAAAAATTTTACCTCGGATTACGAGTGAAATTTCGCATTACGAGCAACTCGTGATGGTTGCCCGTAATCGTGATGGATTAAAATTCACTGGGATCCCTCCCTTCAGATCAGATTCGGGAAATATGTAAAATGTGGGAAACTGTGCAATTGTTCGTAGCAAGAAGAATTGCCCGAGTTTCAATTATTAAAAATAAGAAATTAGTTTCGCACTACGAGCGTTTTGGAGTACGAGCATGGCTCTGGAACGCATTATGCTCGCAAACCGAGGGTCCACTGTACAGTTAAATCTGTCTATAGCGCCCCCTCTAAATAGCGCCTTCCTCTCTATAGCGCCCGATTTTAAATACGTAGTACGATGCGAGATTTACATTAAAAGTGACCTGTCTATAGCACCCTATTTTGGTGAGTCCCAAGAGGGGGTGCTAAATACAGGTTTAACTGTATGCCTTTTTAATTAAACATCTATTTATGGAAAAGGCATCTCCTTATCGTGCAACTGAAGGTTGCTGATGGCTTGTGCCATCTATTGGAATAAATATCAACTGTTCTCATTGATTTCTAATTATTCCAGAATTGGCCAAATACCCATTCTTGATTAATCAAGAAAAGCTAACAACGTACGCGTTTCAGGCTATCGATAAGGAGATGCCTTTTTCATAATTTATGCACCTTATCCCAGTACAATATCATATTTGTACTATTTTTTCACATCTATTTATGGGTTGCTCCATTATCAAAATAAGCATATAACTGTATAGAATCAAAATGATAGATCTTTCTCAAAAATATATCAGTGATCAATATTATTTAAAACAGATTATTATAATTGTAGAAATTAAACTCTTAAAATCACGATCATTAAAAACAATAATAAGCATTAAGAGACGCTCCTCTTAATGCTTATTATTGTTTTTAAAGATTATTATAATATTTAGCAACAATGTGTTAAAGATCATCATTAGTTTCAATATAAAAATTATGATGTAAAAAAAAAGTGATTTAAAATTAAAACCCTGATTCTACAAAATTATTTAAATGTGAACTGTTAATAAATACAAGGTAATAAGACCAAATCCAAATAAATAAATAGTATGTGACATTTTGGTAACAGCATTGTTATCATCTTAAGACAAAAGTATTGAATGAATGTTTAGTACTTTTGTCTGAAGATGGTAACAACGCTGTTACCGAAACCTCAGATACTATTTATTTATTTGGATTTGGTCTTATTACCATTCATTCAGTACTTTTTTCTGAAGATGGTAACAACGCTGTTACAGAAATGTCATACACTATTTATTTGGATTAGGTCTTATTACCTTGTGTTTATAATCTATAATCCAAATTGTGCCTTATCATCAACTGTTAATGAATCTAACAACCATAGTTAAATCTCAATACAATTGATCCTTACCACAACTCAGTAGACCAGTAGAATAACCAAGATTTACCACACAATCCATAGTACAATTCTGGTACATAGACTATGTAACTAGAGTGGAACCTTGTTAGAACACACAGCTACTTGGTCATAACATCATACAGTTATTCCGATAGATGGCGCAAGCCATCAGAAACTTTCAGTTACACGATAAGGAGATGTATTTTTCATAATGTATGCACCTTATCCCAGTACAATATCAAATTTGTACTATTTTTTTCACATTGTGTCACGTTCTCACGCAATTCTATCCTCAAATACCCGTTTCATGATTTTTCAGGATGCCTTAATGACCCATTTTTTGGTTGTTGAGGTACAGCTTGCACCACGCTAATGAGGGCCAACAGCCCGAAACACGTCTGCGGTTATCTTTTCTTGATTAGGTATTTGGCCAATTCTGGAATAATTAAAAATCAACGAGAATAGTTGATATTTATTCCGATAGATGACGCAAGCCATCAGAAACTTTCAGTTGCACGATAAGGAGATGCCTTTTTCTTAATTTATGCACCTTATCCCAGTACAATATCACACACACACACACAAAAACCTTTATTAAGACACACAGGTCTTACAGAGGATTCTCCTTGGGGTTATCCCAGTACAATATTACATTTGTACTATTTTTTCACATCATACAGTTGAACCTCCCAAGAGAGACCATAACCTAAACCTGGTATCTTCTGGAGGTTGTTTCTCATCAAAGACTCAGTTTAAAGTTTCCTTATGACTCTAGGTCTTATTTGACCCAGTTTGATAAGACCACCTCCAAAAGAGGTTTAACAAGGATGAGAAACTTGTCATTAACATCGATGATTATTTTGTTTAATATAATGGGTTGTTTTCTCACCCATCATGGAGTACAAGAGGAAAGCATGTTGTTGTTTCTTATCCCCTTGTGTAAAGATTACACAAATTCCATGAGTTCATGCTCCTCGAGCTGTTTTATGATGAGCAGCGGCCTCTCCCAAAGGTCCTGTTTAGTGCATCTAATGCAAGCCAAAATGTGTTGGATACCCTCACATGTTGGCATTGAAGGCAATGAAGAGAAAGCACGGCAACACCAACCTGGGTGGTGTGGTGGTTGGAATCATGGCTACTGCTGGCGGCCCGCACCATGCTAACTGCGATCTCCTTGTGGGTCTTGCTCATTCCAAACAGCTCTGTCACATCACCTCCCTGAGAATTTGCACAGTTTCATTTATTTTATTTTATTTTTTTGCTTATCCCTAGTACACATGGTACAAGCCATGATAATTACGGAGAAAAACTCCGCCTTTACTGGTCCCAAGCCCGGATGAAAAAGGAGGAGGGGGAGCAGTAACAAGCTTGGTAAAAAACCTGGGCTCAGCTGGCCCAGCTGATAGTACCCTGTAAGGGCTCCTAATCCAGCAGCGTTTGTACTCCATGTTAGGAGCGGCTGCACATGGTGTCTGTTCCTCATGTCAGACGCGGCCATTTATTTTGGAGCTAAGTCGGCCTGCCACTGAGTAGTGCTCCCAGTCTTAATGACAAAGGCAGACGCCTTCTACTTCACTCAATCATGATGGTTGTCAACAGACACCATCAAAAGTCTCAAGCTTTACATAGAATATGATACAATATGATTGAGTGGAGATAAGAAAGTAGATGGTGGGTAGAAGTAGGCAACTGCTTTTACTGTAAGTAAACCACATGTCTACATGTGTGAAAAGCAGTTTGACTTTATACTTACAAATATGTCAGAGCCCTGTTTGGTTACTTGCACTCGCTGGTGGGGTTGGACTTTAGCAAGAATCGGGGGCCATTGGAGCATTTTTAAAATATTTTTTATCAGAAAAAAGTGCCCAATGCGGGAATTGAACCCGGGTCGTAGCGGTCGAAAACCAACGGTTTAGACCATCCTTCCATTGACCCCCTGTTTCATTTGTGGTGTCAATATATTATACAGTAGAACTTCCATGAGAGGACACTCTCACTTAGAAGACACTTCTCTACAAAGGACAGTTTTAATCATCAAAATTACCATTTTTATAAAGTAGCTACAGAGGGCACCTCTCTCTAAAGGATACTTTGGCTCTGCAACTAGGTGTTTGTCCTTTATAGAGAGGTAGTTCTACAGAACTTCATTATACAATAGAACCTCTGTGAGAGGACACCTCTCTACAAAGGATAGTTTTCATCACCAAATTCACCATTTTTACTATTTAGGAACTCTCCAGTAAGTGGACATCTCTGTCTAAAGGATAATTTGGCTCTGCAACAGGGTGTTTGTCTTTTATAGAGATGTAGTTCTGATGTATATCTGGTAGAACATTATTATATATACAGTAGAACTGCCAATGAGAGGACTCTCTCACAAATGGACACCTATCCACAAAGCACAGCTTTCATCACCAAAATTACCATTTTTACCAAGTAGCAACTCTCTGGTAAGAGTCAGCTCTCCCTAAAGGACACTTTGGCTCTTCAACTAGGTGTTTATCCTTTATAGAGACATAGCTACTGTATATCCAGTAGAACATCATTGTACAGTGGAATCTCTATGAGAGGACACTCTCGCTAGAGGACACCTCTCTATGAAGGACAGTTTTATCACCAAAATTACCAACTAGGTGTTTGTCCTTTATAGAGACATAGCTACTGTATATCCAGTAGAACATCATTGTACAGTGGAATCTCTATGAGAGGACACTCTCACTAGAGGACACCTCTCTATGAAGGACAGTTTTATCACCAAAATTACCAACTAGGTGTTTATTCTTCATAAAGATGTGGTTCTACTGTATATCCAGTAGAATTTTATTATACAATAAAATCTTCATGAGAGGACTCTCTCGCCAAAGGACACCTTTCTTTAAAGGACAGTTTGCATTGCCAAAATTTCCATTTCTTCTATTTAGCAACTCTCCAGTAAAAGGATGCCTCTTCCTAAGAGACATTTCAGCTCTGCAAATAGGTGTTGTCCTTTACAGAGATGTGGTTCTACTGTAACAGCCATCTCTATAACAACAACTTGGTCAAACACAATACACTAATAGATAATTTTATAGTTTTTAGCTCACTTCTCCAAAGATACTAAGCTGTACATAGTGATCTGTATTCCAAAATTCCCCCTTTATTGGATAAACCTGTTTGTATTTTACAAATATTAATAATCATGTTTAATATTTAATTTTTTTATTGATTTTTTTTATTATACCATTAATTATTTATGGATTGGTTTCAAAAATCATCATCTATATGTAAAACACTAACAAGAATTTTCACACACAAACACATTTGTAAAATATTTAGCTATTTCCTCTGGAAACCATAAAATAGACCCCTGTAGATCTTTGTAAAGATAGAGGTTACCTGGCTGGCATTCATATTCCTATTAAAAATAGACACTTCAGCCAGTTAGAGTTTTTTTTATTTTTCTCAACGTTTCAACAAAAATCTTTTGTCTTCGTCTGGAGAAGTAAATAAAATAAAGCATTTGGCAAGGCGTTAAAAAGATTTAAAAGAATTTTGTCGAAATGTTGAGAAAAATAAAAAACTCTAACTGGCTGATGTGTCTTTTTTTCATAGAAACCCTGTAGATCTATATTTTTAAAAAAATGTCCTTAGTTTTTCCTTTCAATAAAAATAAACCTCTTTTTCATTTTTTAAATCCTAATTATTTTCTATATTTTCAGGGTTTCAGGGTTATCAAGATAAAGTAACAAGACCAAATGTCTCAAAATTTTTTAAATCTATAATCCAAATTGTGCCATATGGTAGTATTTTTTTATGATTTGTTTCAAATATTTTCATCTCTTTATATAACATACCAATACAGGGAAAGTGAAAGGCTTTAAGCACGAATGATTGTTTTTTTACAGAAAACAAACCTTTACTATCCTTATTGCGATTAAAAAATATATTGGGAGGACTTGGTTCATCAGTGGTGAACCCTCAGCAATCTTACTGCATGCTCCCATACAGCTACGGTGTTAATAAAAGAAAATAAGACCTAATCCAAATAATTTATTAGTGTGTGACGTTTTGGCAACAACATTGTCACCATCATCAGACAAAAGAATAAATGAGAAAAAATATTACAGCAAGTTCTTATATAGTACTGTTATCAAGTGTTTACACAAGATAACAGATAAGGAAAATAGTTTTTTAAGTCAACTTGAGAAATCTTCTTAGAATTAAAATTATATTATTATATATTTAATTCTAAGAAGAAGATTTCAAGTTTTCCTTATCTGTTATCTTGTGTAAACACTTGATAACAGTACTATATAAGAACTTACTGTAATATTTTTTCTCGATTATTCTTTTGTCTGATGATGGTGACAATGTTGTTGCCGAAACGTCACACACTAATAAATTATTTGGATTAGGTCTTATTTTCTTTTATTATAATCTATAATCCAAATTGTGTAAATTGTATAATTATACAAGGTCATGGAAACTATATTCATAGATCCAATTTACAATCTTGGTAGGGTTGGAATATAGGTCCTGTCTTGAGGCTCCCATACATTCTAAAAGGTGGTCTGGTGATCAGCTACATTATTGAAAGAATCAGTGGAGCCCTCAAGGAATATAACATCGAAACAATAAACCATACAGCATCAAATGTAAGAATGCACCTCCTGATAATTCAAACAATAGTCACCTTTGGCATGTGGAGCCACAGTCAACTCAACAGCTGGCAGGTTGACATAGAGGTCGTAGAGGTCCGTGCGGGACTCCATGCCAGCCATGTTAATCCCAGCGATGTAGTGGGAACCCCGCAGCTGGGAGGTGTCTGCATGGGGCCACAGCATGTTCCAGTCCTGTCTGTGCCAGGCCAGCGCAGGCAGAGCACTGGACACAAGCCTCACTGGAGTATCTGCAAACCTAACTACTGATATGATGCCAATATAATTGGAGCTGTTGAGGACATGTTACTGCATCATATTATAAATGTTCTCGGATGAAAAAGAAGGGGGGGGGGGGGAGCAGTAACAAGCTTGCTAAAAAACCTGGGCTCAGCTGACCCGGCTGATAGCACCCTGTAAGGGCTCCTAATCCAGGGATACAGGATAAGCAGCGTTTGTACTCCATGTTAGGAGCAGCCGTCTGTTCCTCGTGTCAGAGGCGGCCATTTCTTTTGGAGCTAAGTCGGCCTGCTACTGAGTAGTGCTCCCAGTCTTAATGACAGAGGCAGACACATTCTACTTCACCCAGTCATGATGGTTGTTAAACAGACACCATCAAGGGTCACAACTTGATATCCTAATATGATTGAATGGAGATAAGAAAGAAGAAGAAGATAAATGTTCTAATAAAAGACACGATTTGATATTTGTGCGGAAGAGCGATTGCTCGAAGCATATTATCTATTTATAAATGTATGTAATTCTACTGTCCTCAAAGCTTATGTCCATAGTTCTTCTAAAATACCCATTCCAAGAGTCTAGAAACAGTATCACTATAAAAGGAAGTTCCAAAAATGCAATATAACAGCGGTATGGTAGATTAAATTGGTGAAACCGCTGGGAGGGTTCACCACTGATGAGCCAGGCCCTCCCTTTAATTTTTCCATTGCAGTAAAGGCAGTAGAAATTGTTTAATTTTAAAAAGAATCTTATGCGTTTAAAATAGTTTTGAATTTTGATAACAGATGGCGCGCTAGTGCATCATATTATACATGTTACTGAGGCAAGGAAATCCAGGACTCAAGACACCTACTGCTGGAATGCCCACTTCTATATAGTGTTGGACAACAGAGAGTTAATAATGTTGCATTATGAATTTGTTAATAGCAGAGAGTATAGTAGTCTTAGTTGGTAATAAAGGATAATTGCTCTAGAGTTGGTAGGTGGTTAAACTGCAGCTGCGAGACACAACATTGGCCATCTCCAATGACCCTGGCATTGACACAAGTGCCATGGCCCACAAACCTTTGTATTCCTTCAACTTTCCCAGATCTTTTTCTTCTTATTTCTTATCTCCACTCATTCATATTAAGGTATCAAGCTTGGTTTTCGACCACTACGACCCGGGTTCGATTCCCGCATTGGACACTTTTTTCTGTTTTAAAAAAAAAGCTCCAATGGTCCCCCGATTCTTGCAAAAGTCCAACCCCACCAGCGAGTGCAAGTAACCAAACGGGGCTCTGGCACATTTGTAAGTGCAAAGTCGAACTGCTTTCACATGTGTAGACATGTGGTGCACTTACAGTAAAAGGCAGTCGCTAACTACCCACCATGATTATCATGGCCTGTACCACGTGTACTAGGGATAAGCAAAAAAAAAAAAAAGGTATCAAGCTTGTAAAGCTTGAGACTTTTGATGGTGTCTGCCGGGGAAGAGTAGATCTCATCAATGGATGAGTCAATACAGTCAATAATGTATTTTGGGGTTGCAGGTTGACACTTAGTACATAGTGGGAAAACCTTGCAACCATTCTGGAAAGTTATTGTCCTTAGATGACCAGACTTTCTCAGATATAGTTCTACAGCCTGCTAAAGAAGAGAAATTTTTTAAATGTTGAGTATCACCTACCTGAGGAAATTAAGTAGAGGCTCCGACTTGTGGTGGTAGACCAAGATACGTTTCTTGAGTAGCACCGCGGTGTAGATGAGGATGGACTCGAGGCCGAAGGTGCTGATGACCTGGTTGACATCGTAGTCAGGAGTGTCCTGGCCAGGGATGACACCGGCCACAAGTATGTCCAGGTAGTGCTTCACCAGCTGTACAGGCTGTGCTACGGTGCGGGACAGAGCCTCCACCAGGGGGAGGTACTTGTGGGGGCCGAACTCCCTGGTCTGGAGGGCTGTGACCACCCAGGCCACCTGCTACCACCACATATACTTCTTGGCAGAGCTGACTGCTACAGGGCGCGTCCCCAGGTGGCGGATAGGGGAACGACCTTCAGATATGAAGGCCAGCTGTGAAACAAGCAGAATAACTCTGACAAATAAGCAGTCGCGGACCAACAGCAGCATTGTTAGGAGAAGAGTAGACCTCTTTAAAAATCCTGACTTCAACTAACCCGGTTGATGGACCTCAGCAAGGGTCCCACTCCAGGGATACGGAGGAGCTGCGTCTGTACTCATGTTAGAGTCGGCAGCAAAGGCGTCTGCTTCCATGTTAGGAACGGCCTCAAACTACAGGCAAAGTCATACTGCACACCAAAGTGTGCTTGGATCATGGTGCCATGATCAACGAAAGCTGCACCCCTACACCCCATTCTATGAGCTCATGGAATTCGTGTAATCTTTACACAAGGGGATAAGAAACAACAACAATAACATATACTTCTGGTACATCACCACATACTGGTATACCTTTACTGGTACATTCCTACTGGTACACCCCCATATACTGGTATGTTCCCACATACTTGTATCCTCTGTACACCCCTTGATGATGATACTTACACCTAAAGAGTGTTTAAAAGTAATAATAAAGTACAATTAACTCCACCTTTGCCAGTCCCAAGCCCTGATGAAAAAGGAGGAGGGGGAGCAGTAACAAGCTCATTAAAAAACCTGGTTCCAGCTGGCCCGGCTGATAGTACCCTGTAAGGGCTCCTAATCCAGGGATACAGGATGAGCAGCGTTTGTACTCCATGTTAGGAGCGGCTGCACATGGCGTCTGTTCCTCATGTCAGAGGCGGCCATTTCTTTTGGAGCTAAGTCGGCCTGCCACTGAGTAGTGCTCCCAGTCTTAATGACATAGGCAGACGTATTATACTTCATTCAGTCATGATGGTTTCAAGCTTTACAAGCTTGATACCCTAATATGATTGAGTGGAGATAAGAAAGATGAAGAAGAAGATAAAGTACAATTTGTATTATAGATTAGAAATAAAAGGTAATATGGCCAAATATAAATAAAAAGTGTGTGAAGTTTTGGTAATAGCATTGTCACCATCATCAAACAAAAGTACTGAATGAATAGTGTTTAAAAGTAGAGATGATGATGATCAAAATGATAGAATGAAAGGGCACACCTCCTGATTGCACAACTGAATATTGCTGATGGCTCACTGCCATCTATCATTGAAGTACCAACTGTCTATTCATTTTTTTTTTAGAGAAGGGTTGGTGAAAAGGTTTTCTAAAATGTTGGTTTTTGACCTCTACGACCCGAGATTGAATCCTGCATTGGGCACTTTTTCTAATAAAAAAAAAAATGCTCAAGTGGCCCCTGATTCTTGTAAAAGTCCAACCCCACCAGTGAATGCAAGTAACCAAACAGGACTATGGAACATTTGTAAGTGAAAATTTGAACTGCTTTTCACATGTGTAGACATGTGGTGTACTTACAGTAAAAGCAGTCGCCTACTTCTACTCACTCATGGCCTGTGCCACATGTACTAGGGATAAGCAAAAAAAAAAAAAACTTCTCGGCCTTTTGGCTAAGATCAAAGTGTAGGGCACCGAAAATGAAGGACCCCGCCCTGGCCCTTTTTGAGAAAGTGGACCCACCCCCCTTGGCCAGGAACCGTGTACCCCAAAGCCTAGACTGCTTGACCATTTTACTTTACCAAACTAGCACTGGCAAGCATTTTCTAGTGAAGGCTCTTCAACTATCTCTTGTTTTTTTTTAAGATAGATGCCTTCAATAAAAGTTTTTTACTCTGTTCTTATCAGCTTTTACTTCTACCTACCATGATTATAATGGCCTGTACCATGTGTACTAGGGATAATAATTTTTTTTTAAATGGCCCACTGCCATCATCATTAAGTATCAACTGTCTGTTGATTATCTTATTTTCAAGAGAATACTGGTCAAAAGTTTACTGATGAATGCCAACAGCCTGAATTGCATAAGAATTTACTTTATAATCCATTCTTGGGTTTTCTCTGGGATAATTTAATGGACAAGACTTTGGAAAGTGGAAAGTGATGTCGTGTCGGTGATCTATTTTTTTTTTATTATTTTTTTTTAGGAGACAGTAAATTTTGTTCACATTTGGTTATCTCATATGTCTTCAATAAAGGTCACTGTAATATCTTTCAGAGTTATTGTTTGAATCCCGATATACATGGTAAAAGGTACAACTTCCTTAAGTTTTGTCCATGAGTGTATCTTTCAGAGTTATTGTCTGAATCCCGATATACATACTAAAAGGTACAACTTCCTTAAGTTGTGTCCATGAGTGTATCTTTCAGAGTTATTGTTTGAATCCCGATATACATGGTAAAAGGTACAACTTCCTCAAGTTTTGTCCATGAGTGTATCTTTCAGAGTTATTGTTTGAATCCCGATATACATGGTAAAAGGTACATCTTCCTTAAGTTTTGTCCATGAGTGCATCTTTCAGAGTTATTGTCTGAATCCAGATATACATGCTAAAAGGTACAACTTCCTAAGTTTTGTCCATGAGTGTATCGTTCAGAGTTATTGTCTGAATCCCGATATACATGCTAAAAGGTACAACTTCCTTAAGTTTTGTCCATGAGTGTATCTTTCAGAGTTATTGTCTGAATCCCGATATACATGCTAAAAGGTACAACTTCCTTAAGTTTTGTCCATGAGTGTATCTTTCAGAGTTATTGTCTGAATCCTGATATACATGGTAAAAGGTACAACTTCCTTAAGTTTTGTTCATGAGTGTATCTTTCAGAGTTATTGTCTGAATCCCGATATACATGCTAAAAGGTACAACTTCCTTAAGTTTTGTCCATGAGTATATCTTTCAGAGTTATTGTCTGAATCCCGATATACAGAGGGTGTTTCCTTTCAAATGAAACGATTTCAAACGTCCGTTAGAACTTTATTTTTCGAACGTGAATTTTTTTCATGTGTTCTATGTGCTTCCCCTTCTTCTTGGCTATCTCCCTGCATCGGACTTTCCAAGCTGCGAACACTTCCTTGACTTTGGAGAGCGAAACATTCGACCACTCCTCTTGTGCGGCTTTCCAAAGTCCGGCCTCAGTTTTGGGACGTCGGTTGAAGAGCCGTTGTTTCAACATACCGAACCCGTAAAAATCCAGTGGGCTGGCGTCGGGAGACTTCACTGGAATGTCCGAGTTCCTGATAAAATTTAGGCCTAGGGTGTCCTTCATTTCTTGTAGGAACTGTTGGGTTTTGTTGGAGGTATGGGAAGAGGCTTTGTCGTGATGAAGGAACACTTTGTCCATTTCCCCTGGGTAAAGGTCCTTCAGTTGTTCGATGACAGGTTTCAGAACGCATTCTATATAGAATTCTGAGTTCACCTTCACCTTCGATGGAACCTTTATGAGCGGAAGGACTCCACGGCCAGTCATTACCCCGACAACCATGAAACCTTTAGGGAAAGTTTCGGAGCATTGGTGAACCCAATTATCCGGGACCTGATTGCCTCTTTTGATGTAACAGATCTTCCGGATTCCATTGCAATACGTCACATACATCCATGCTTCGTCCAATGTTGCAGTATATTCCGATCTGGAACCGGCCAGGTGTTCCTCGTAGAGCTTCTGGGCATTCGTTGCACGGTTTTTCATGTGGAAAGGGGTGAGCTTGTGAACCTTGCCTTTTCGTCGGGTATCCAGTTCCAAATCTTTGTGAATGATGTTATTTATCGTTTTTAGCGATGTTCCACACATTCTGGAAAGTTGGCGCTGAGATGGTGGATTTTCAGTAGTTGCTAGCCGCTTTACCTTGGAAACCGTGGCGGGGGTCCGCACCGGACGTGGTCGATCGACTTGAAATTTTTGCCCATTGGATTCAGCTTCCCTTTTCTTTCCGATGCCATTTACTACCCTACATATTGTAGCTTTGCCAACATCTAGTCCTTCTGCTTTTAGCTTTTTCACTATGACGCTATAACTGTTTCCTTCTTTGGAAAGGGTCCGAATTGTTTGTTCGACTTGGAGCGTTAGTCTCTCTCCCCCCATGTTGCAAAAATCATGATACCTGATGAAAATGAATTCTCCAGAAGATTCTAGATCTATTGGAACCAGTGTCGTGTGCAGCATGCCTGCACGTGCAAAATGCGAGCGCTCGAAAATCGTTTCATTTGAAAGGAAACACCCTCCGTACATGCTAAAAGGTACAACTTCCTTAAGTTTTGTCCATGAGTGTATCTTTCAGAGTTATTGTCTGAATCCTGATATACATGGTAAAAGGTACAACTTTCTTAAGTTTTGTCCACGAGTGTATTACAGTAACCTAACCATAACATAACCTAATTTAATCTGAAAACCTAAAACTTGACCTAATCTGAATGTAAGCTGAATAATTTTTTTTTACAAAATACACCTATCCCCCAATTTACACGGTACTTGTTTTACACGTTTTCGCTTTTACACGGTTTTCCAAATAAGTTTATTTTTTTGTTTTTATCGCACTATACTAAAATGCAATATTCTACTTTATACTACCTATGTTGAAAAGAATATTGGGAGGCTCTGATTCATGAGGGGGCGAACACCTATTCAGATTTGACAGTTTAATATACACCTATCCCTCAATTTACACGTTTTTCTCAGGAACGTATCTACCGTGTAAATCGGGGGATAGGTGTATATAAATTGAAAGAACTAGAAAATGAAAAATATCAAAAATGCATTTCTGCTCAAATATGATAGATCAGATGACTTTTCTCCAGTACTACTCCTACCTGAGAGAGTTTCCATTGGTAAATCAAAAAACAAGTAAATAAAAAATGTTAACACATAATATATGAGTTGAATATAATTTCTTAAAAATGAAATTTGTATTAGATATTTGAAACACAAGTTAATAAAAGACTATAAAACCAAACACAAGGTAATAAGACTAAATCCAAATAAATAAATAGTGTGTGATGTTTCAGTAACAGCGTTGTTACCATCTTCAGACAAAAGTACTGAATGAGAAATTTTACCACAGCAGGTTTTAAATATTTACTGTAAAACCTGTATTTAAAACCTGCTGTGATAAAATTCAGTACTTTTGCCGCTGTTACCGAAACGTCACACATAATTTATTTATTTGGATTTGGTCTTATTACCTTGTGTTTATAATCTATAATCCAAATTGTGCCTTATCAATAACCTTAATATGATATAGAAACCTGCATTAGAATACACTCCCAATAGAAGACACCTCTCAACAAAGAACAGTTGAAGACCATACCAGCCGCAGTGACTCCAACACCCCCACTGCCCGCGCCTCGGCCATCTGAGCCAACGCCGCCCACTTTCCACAGGGAAGAGCTGACACCTACTATGACGACACCTCCGCCGATGGAGGAGTACGATCTGACGGCGGAGGAAGAGCAATGTACATTTGAAGCTCTCGGGGCTTTGATCAAAATTGTTTAAGCCCCACCCCGGTGAGGGCTCCGCCTATTCGTTAATTGTAAATATTTTTATTATTGGCCCTCATTGCTGAATGTAATCATTGACTAATTGTCAATAAAAAAATTTTTCATTGTCATTGTCTCTCAACAAAGAACAATTTATATATTGTCCAAATAATTACCATTTTGAATAACAGCTCTGATGACACTTTGGCTGTGCAATTAAGCTTCCTTTAGAGAAATGTTCTCTACACTAATTTTAAAATAGTTTTTTTTATATCTACAAGGTAATAAGACCAAATCCAAATAAATAGTGTGTGACGTTTCTGTAAAAAATGCTTTTTATCTTCTTCTTTCTTATCTCTACTCAATCATATTAGGATATCAAGCTTGTAAAGCTTGAGACTTAACAACCATCATGGTTTATTAAATAATCATTATTATTATCCCAAGTACACGTGGTACAGGCCATGATAATCATGGTGGGTAGAAGTTGGCAACTGCTTTTACTGTAAGTACACTACATGTTTACACAAATCAAAAGCAGTTCGACTTTGTACTTACAAATATGCCAGAGCCCCATTTGGTTACTTGCACTCGCTGATGGGGTTAGACTTTGCAAGAATTGGGGGCCATTAGAGCATTTTTTTTTTTTTTAATTAGAAGAAAGTGCCCAATGCAGATTTGATCCTGGCTCGTAGTGGTCGAAAACCAATGGTTTAGACCATCCTTCCACCGACCCTCCTGTAAAAGCGTTGTTACCGAAACATCACACACTATATATTCGGATTTGGTCTTATTACCTTATAATGTTAATCTATAATCTAAATTGTGCCTTATCAATAAATTATATATATATACTATTAAAAACAAAGTAGGCATATCCTGACCAGGAGCACATGTGCTTTTAAGAAGGCAGAGCGCCATCTGGTGGAACAGAAACCAACTATTCAATGATTTAACCTGTTCCCTGATATTTGGCCAACCCAATTTCTTGATAAATCAAGAAAAGCTTACACGAATTTTTCTATTGTTTTTTTTATATACTGTATATATATATTTTTAAAAATGTATAACATGGACCAAGTAGTCAGCTATAGGTGTCCTGAAGAGTATTGTTCTATCGAAGGAAGCTACCAAGGTAGTGGACGTTACCCGAGAGTTGACAGCAGGCTCTGTCAGACGTAGATAGAACCAGTGGTTCCCATGGTGGAAGTACTGGGGAGGACCATCTTCTGACTTGCAATGGGCCAGAAGGGCTTCTTTATGGCTGGGACCAAGGGATGGGAAACACCATGTGAGCATGGCATCCCGATTCACCTCCTTCTCTGTAAACAACCATAAAAATGTAACTTATTCCTTGAAGCCGAATGTTTTCACCTTAATATTGATATATGGTATTATTTTATTGAATTATGAACAAAAGATTGTACGCTATGTATATTAAAGCGACATAATACCTATAATTGTGATTGCTAGTATATTTTTTGGCATCTCAAAGCGTATATTTTTAATTATAACAATAAATAAATTTATTATACTGAACTAGGGTTTCTTAAAAAAGAATAATGATCATATATACATAGTTAACTTTTCCTTACAAATTGTTATCAAATATCAATGTTTATTTGGATGTTCCTTTTTAGGATAATTTTCTTTAAATATCATTAATCATAGAGAGAGCGAGCAAAAATTATATTTTACAAAGTATTGAAGCATTAATAAGTTTTCGCAAGAAAATAAATATTAATTCATTAATTCAATTATCCGATAAACAAATAGTTATATTTTAGAATATACTTTTACATAGCTAGGGCGCAGTTGGGATTATCTATGAAAAAGGATGCAAAGCTTGGGGTTCCCTGCTGTTATTATTATTTTTTCTTTTTTTGTGGAGTCCTGTATCTGAACATCACACCCTAGTTACTTGAAGTAAAATCAACCTCACACTACATATCTAAACATAAATACCAGAATACTTGCACGCGACATGTATCATGCATGAACTCCAAATGGTTTGTGTGACAATTAGTAATATTGTAGCGTAGAAATCAAGTCTTGAAATATCCTAAGATGTAAAAGTATTTATTGATGACGTCACAGCGACGAGTCGACAATTATTAGCAGGTCAGCCAAAACTATTTACAGCTAGAGAATCGTAAGCAAGCAAGCAGAGAAATATTTTAAAGATGATTTCACAAATACAGATTAATATATATTTTTATAATCTGTTGAATATTTTCATTGAATAATATTAAATTAAATAATAAAATATTTCTTCGTCACATAGCCTCCTCCTATAGAGAGCATCGACCCGATGCTCAACAGGAGACTTACGTCGTCAGTCTTAAGGACTAGTACTATGGCCAGGGATATTTTCAGGTGACTGCGGTGGATGTCTTCTTTCAGTTGAGATATCTTCTTCATGAGGACTTGGTAGGTCTATGTTTACGTCAAGGTAGCTTTTTCTAATTTCTACTGTGGTCGGTAAGGGGGGATTTTATAACTTTGCGGCCTCGCCTCCAATGTGGTCTATCATCTAGTTTTAATGGCGGGGCGTCCAGCTAGATCTTCTAGCAGGTGAGAAATGTTGTCTGTTTCGACCGCGATATGAAGTAGGGCTTCGGTAGCGACTGAAATTTTCCTCGATGATTCAATGATTCATCGTTGGGTTCCTGAGATTCGGTTTGAGAGTTGTAGAATTCCTTTGCGTCTTTCTTTCTTCGGAAATATTCATTTCTCCTCTCCTCATTGTGTCTCTTCCTGTCGCGGCAATAGCGGACGACGTGACCTGGGCGTCCGCAGTAGAAACAGATTGGCCTTCCCTCAGTTGTCCGCCATTCATTGGTGTCGCGTCTTCCTCCTTGTTTTGGGTATCGAGGTTCAGGGTGCGGTCTTATCGTTTCGGCCTCATATCTAGTATTTAAAAACTGTCGGGGTCTTTCCTTCTGAGGGGGACTTCTCCTAGACTTTGAGATTGGCGCCAGGGTTCTTCCAATCTCCTCCTTTACAATTTCTTCGATTGTAGCATTTTTTTGGTTCCTCCCGAGGAGAGCCTAATGCCCGCTGTACCTCCTCACGAACAATATGCCTAATCATAGATGACAGATCTTCTCCGTCATCCTGGTCACAGAGAGAGGCTACATTTGGTAGGCGCTCGTACCTGGTTGGGGTAACTCGCCTACAACGGAGCTTCGACACGGCGACATTCTGTAATGAATTGCTCGGTGCTCTGTACATCCCTCGGTAGGAGTGCTTGATAAAGCTCCTCAGCTATCCCCTTCATGAGGTGGGAGATTTTATCTTCCTCTCACTCATTTGAGGATCAACCTCTTTGCACAAGCACAGGAGATCCTGGATGTAACATTCGGTACTTTCACCTTTTAATTGTGCCCGTGTTTTAAGTTTCTTCTCCGCTTGCAATTTTGAATTTTCTTTTTTTCCGAACACATTCTCTAATTGAGATGTGAATTCCTTCCAAGTCTGTATGCTTTCTTCGTTGTTCTCAAACCATTTGAGAGCAGTTCCAGACAGATAAAAATAAACTTTAGTAAGACAAAGGGTTTCGTCCCAATGGTTGTACCTTGCCACACGTGCATACCCTTTTAACCATTTTTGGAGATCTTCACCATCCTCCCCGGAGAAAATGGAAGGGTTCCTTGGCAAATGTTGAACAACGTAGTTGCTTACCTGAGTACCTTCCTTCTTTACATTCATAGAAGTTTTTTCTGGTTCAACAGAATCAATTTTTCTTTTATTTCTTAATGGGTATCGGTCCAGTCTCTCCACCAATTGTAGCGTAGAAATCAAGTCTTGAAATATCCTAAGATGTAAAAGTATTTATTGATGACGTCACAGCGACGAGTCGACAATTATTAGCAGGTCAGCCAAAACTATTTACAGCTAGAGAATCGTAAGCAAGCAAGCAGAGAAATATTTTAAAGATGATTTCACAAATACAGATTAATATACATTTTTATAATCTGTTGAATATTTTCATTGAATAATATTAAATTAAATAATAAAATATTTCTTCGTCACAATATATTAAGAAAAAGGCATCTCCTTATCGTGCAACTGAAAGTTGCTGATGGCGCAAGCCATCAGCAACTTTCAGTTGCACGATAAGGAGATGCCTTTTTCTTAATTTATGCACCTTATCCCAGTACAATATTACATATGTACTTTTTTTTTAAATTCGTAATATGTAACCTATTACCAATATGTTTATTTCGGATTTTCGAACCACAAGGGATCTAATTGAATCTTCACAATCTGCCAAAGTGGTATTCAGCTGGCATATTAGCTAGGCCCAATATGCCAAATGCCAAAATATAGATGGAAAATTTTCTGGGAGAATATTTATCTATAAATTTTGACTAGACAAGCTACTTTTGTTTTATAGATCAATATCCCCCCCCCCCCCCCCCCCTCTGGCAAAATTTCTATCAATATTTTGGCCATAGATTTGGCCTTGCCACTTTATCAGCTAAACACCTCTTTGACGACTTATACTATTGACATTAACATTTGTAATATATTTAAAACAAAAGGGTTTCAATAATATCATGAGGGGAACAAAACCAATGAGTATAAGGCAACATGGGTCTTTACTAAAATTAAATCAACGAATAGTATAATGGTAAATATGATGGAAAAACACACTGAAACACAGGCAAGAGAACTGGCTTATTTGATCACTGTGGGCATGACAGGCACTTTCGACAATGCATGAGGCCAGCAATTTATTGGAAGACTTGATTGTTAGTAACATTCCCTCCAAATAGGTAAGAATCATACAATATTTCATTTAAACAGTGAAAGAAGGGCAAATTCCTCATATGAAAATACAAATATTACTAAAACCTGACAAAGAGATACCCTCAAGGCGGGTAAAATCGTATTTACCGCTGTTTCTGTATTAAAGTATCACAATAAGGTACAATACACAACTCCATTCCATTAGAGCCGGTAGTTCTATATTTCAGTACAATTTGTAATAATAAGATGTGGGGGTAGTACCATAAAACAAAAGAATGAAATATGTATGAGGGGAAACAAAATTCTCCATATATGTTATATACTAGATATTTATTCAGATTAAATAAAATTTGGGAACATTTCTATACTAGCGAGATATGCTATTTACATAATGATCTAGATAGAGGTGACTTGAAGTTACAAATTTGCCTTTATAAAGGGGAAAGCCCAGATCTCCATCTATTCTGGCGGGACAAAATATAAGAACCTTATCATTCCTTTTAAGTTACTTAAAGCCCTTTAGGGCCCATGCGAAATCTGAGTTAGTTTCTGCTCGAAAAGGGGGGGGGGGGTGCTAAGCCACAATGGCGAGGGGCTTACCTTCTCTCGAAAGCGCCGGCAAGGTCTGGTCTCCTCCTTTCTGCGTCTCAAGCCCGACTGTCGACTCTGGTTGAATCCCTCCGAATCTGCCCCCCTTTTAGCAAAGAAAAGCCCTCTTTTATCCTTGCCTCTCTCCATTTTCATTCGTTGCTCGCGCCAAAGTTTCTATTGGTTGGCATTTTCATTCGTCGAAAGAAAACACGCACGTGATCATGACCACGCCTCCAATTTACCGTGTTGCCGCGAGAGAAAAAAAAAACATTGTATATATTGAAAAACAAATTAATTCCTTTAGGAAATTAAATAATATATATATCCCGAGTATTAAAAAAAAAGATTATTGATTTAAATGTTTATATGACAAATTGTTTTCTTTTGGTCACCTCTATCTAAATCTTAAATGAGGGGCATATATGTACATATGGTACAGCAGCTTCCAGCACGGATGTCTCTGGATGTCACTGGTGTCTTCTTCTCCCCCAGGCATCAGCTTTCGGCATGGAAGTCTGGTGTCATCAAGTGTCTAGGTTTCTGGGCAAAAAGGTAGTCTATAAGTCTATATGGGAGGGAAGCCATGTATCCAGTTGAAGTTGGATATACATCGTCTGTTGGGGTATAAAAAACGTACCCCAACAGTATTGTGGCTTTGTCACCGACCCAAGGCCGCTTGTTTGCGGCGGCAGTCAGTCAATAGATGAAGTTTAGTTTTAAAATCTATTTTGATGGGAGAACGACCTTTACTTTATATTTAATAGGTATATACATAGGTGGCGTCCATCGCAGGAATGACTCTTCAACGATGGACCGTGAATGTTCTTTCCCACAGAGTGGGTAGGTCGATTAGATGGCTGGCATTGCCCAACTCAATACCAAGATGATACTTGTAGATGGTAGCATTCGCCATACTTGTGATCTTATTGCCTCGAGGTCAAAGCGCCAGGTCTACAGATCAATGGGCATGTTACAGGAGGTGAACTCCTCCCGAAGCTGGAGTCTCACGGCTCGACAACTCCAATATCTGTAGGTTAGCGACTCGTTGCTGGACCCACAAGCGGCACATTCGGCGCGCCTCAAGAAAGCATGAGGTAGGGCGAAGTCTGTGTCGTGCCCTGAGAAGCAATTACGACGCAAGGCAGCTCAGGGGATGGAGCGCGGCACATCCACGGGGTCTAAAGCGCAGTCAGCTTTCTAACAGGATGCTCCATCAGTCTTGCTGAGTTCAGTGCTCAGCGCGTCTTCTGGCTGATGAGGCGGGCAATGAGCGTCGTCAACCCCCGCCTCGTGCTCCGAATAATATCTAGAGCTGGCGTTTTCATGAAGTAGACGCTGGCAGAAGGCCTCTGTGTACCGAACGTCCAAGAGTGTAGTATGTATTAAGAGCACTAGGGCAGGGACGCCACAGGAGAAATCCGTAGCGGGCGTTTGGATACTAACAGTAACATGTTGTCTCCTCAAAGATGCAGGCACCTCAAGCTGGCGGAGTGCTGAACCAGGTGATCCAGCTCAAAGATTTTGGGCGCGTTATTTCAGAGGCTTAGCAGTCTCTCCTCCTTGGAGAGAGCCAGACCTCAGCCATCTGGGTCATCCACGCCCGACTGCGAACCAGCCATTAGTAGTTGTCTTCGGCACCACGCAGTGAGGCCTGGACTCCATTCAGACAGGCGAGACAAAGCTGATCCGCGAATTTTAACAGGCCAACGTCACCCTCGGAGATTGGACGCACCACGGAAAGCCATGAAACTCGGCTTGTTCTCCACACGAAGCAGGCCACCCACACGAAACCAGGGAAGTGGGGCAGGATCGATTCCAGGACTAGGATATTGGCCGCGCGTCCCACCAATGTCAGGCCGTGGGTGAAAGGAGACTATCTCGCGGTGGCTCGCTCCATCAGCCCCATCAGGTGGAGGGAACGACATTCCTGACAGAAATCGTGTAGCCTAGGACAGTTAGCGAGTCGAACGTCCAGCAGAGGAGAATCCGTCAGGTTCTTGAAGAAACCACATCTGAACCCGCAGCTCTTGTCAAAGTTGAAAGCCACCCCAGAGGCCATGTTGAACTCTTCGAAAATCAGTGGTAGAGCTCAAACTGAATTCTGTCCCTGATTAAGCGAACGATGTCATCTGCATTTGTGACTAAATATCCGCGGCCCAATATCCTCTCGAGGCGGTGTAGCAGAGGCCCATTGAAGGGAGGCCTTGGTGTGGAGATTTCAGACAGTATGGCGGCGTCTGCTTCCCCGCAGCCCACCGGGGGAATGCAGATGGTAGGCCTAGTTTCTCCAACATAACAAATAGGTAGCCCCTGTTCAGGTTGTCAAAGGTCCACTTCAAGTCCAGAGAGATGACAGCCAACGTCGGTCTGAAACTCTCTGGAGCTGGGACACGAGGTCTGGCAGATGACGGCGGCACAGACGACCCATGAGCCCGATGCTGACGATCCTGTATTGGTCGTTGAAATTTTGATTGGACGAAATGCTAGTAGAGACCCAGACCACCTTATGACTTCGGCAGCAGGATGACCTTGCTGCGTCTTGAAGATGGGAGCAAGGCCTCGCGGAGGCGAGAAGCCACAAAGACTAGCCAAAGAACTTCGGCGAAGAAATCTTATAAAGCTTTGACAAACATGCAGGGTAATCGGTCCAATTCTGAAGCACAGCCGTTTGGCAGGCGGTGGATGGTTGCCGCTATCAGGTTGCGGGAGAAGTCGGAGAGAAAAAGCTGGTCCTACTCGCGAACTCCAAGGGGTCACTTCAGCGAGAAAGTCGTAGATGGCTTCAGCCAAGCTAGGAACTTGGGCGAAGCGACTGCTCAAGCGTTCCAGAAGGAAACGTCTTAGCTGGCCCCTAGGAGACTATGTCGATGGTGAAGGCGGAAGAAGCGCGACGTCTGGCTCAGAGGGATGATGCGCATATTATATTCATATTATAAAAAAAAATGCTCCAATGCCCCTGATCCTTGCAAAAGCTCAACCCCACCAGCGAGTGCAAGTAAACAAGCATAGTTCTCTGGCACAATTGTAAGTGCAAAATTTGAACTGTTTTTAATATGTGTAGACCTGTGGTGCACTTAGAGTAAAAGGAGTAGACTACTTCTATCCACCATGCTTATCATGGCCTGTACCAGGTGTACTAGGTATAATAATTAAAAAAAACTAATAATAGGGAATTTAATTTAGGTAACTAATAAATGAAGTTTTTATCTATTTCAGGTTCATATTAGCAAATTGTAATCAAAATTTTAAACTATATATATGCAAATGCTTCTTTTTGGAAATTAAACAATTCCTTACTGCAATGATAAAATATTGGAAGGGTCTGGCTCATCAGTGGTGAACCCTCCCAATATTTCATCATTGTAGTAAGGAGTAGGAATATTTTCTAAAAAGAAGCACACACATTCAGACAGTAAGCTAGCTTTGAAATTACTGCTAAGCTAAGGTCAATGGATGTCTGGTTTTGTTGTGTTGTATATGATAAATCTGGGGAAGGAACTGAATCCTATCAGGAAGCAGGTCGCATACAAAAAAAAAACATCCAAGCCAAAATACAGGAGTCAACATTCCATCTATGGTATCTGAACCAAAAGCTTGGAGCTATTCTGAAATGAAGGATGAACCAACAGGCAAGCAACCTGTATTTCAAAGCTCAAAACTGGCCATACATGATCACTCCCCTTCCAGGATGGTGTCTTCCCACAATGCACCATCTGCAGGACCAAAGAGGCCTCACCAGACCATCTATTGTAATGCATGGGTGCCTCAAGACAGAACCCATGTTCCAACCTTACCAAGATTATAAATTTAATCCATCTTCTTCTTTCTTATCTCCATTCAATCATATCAGGGTACCAAGCTTGTAGAGCTTGAGATGGTGTCTTCTGGGGATGAGTAGAGCTCATAAAAAATATTTGACATTCATAGTGATTGGGTGAACTAGAATGCATATGATTTTGACATTAAGACTGGGAGCACTACTCAGTAGCAGGCCGACTTAGCTCTAATATGAAATGGCCGTCTCTGAGATGAGGAACAGATACCATGTGCAGCCACTCCTAACATAGAGTACAGATGCTGCTCATCCTATATCCCTGGATCAGGAGCCCTTACAGGGTACTATCAGCCGGGCAAGCTGAGTCCAGGTTTTTTAGCGAGCTTGTTACTGCTCCCCCTCCTCCTTTTTCATCCGGGCTTGGGACCGGCAAAGGCGGAGTTGAATTTAGTAACCATGACCTTGTATAATTATACAATGGAATAATTAAAAAAAAAAGGCAGCAGGTCACCATCTGGCGGATGTGGAAACAGCCATCAGATATGGAGCTGTAAATATCTAATAGCCTTCCTAACCCAACAGAGTGTGGTGGACTAGCTTATGGTGGAACTAGACTTTTAAAAGTCCCATTTCAATGCTGGATTAATGGTTAAATTACACCTGTGGACAAAACTTAAGGAAGTTATACCTTTTACCATGTACATCAGGAATTAGACAATAACTCTGAAAGATATTTGATACACAGTGACTAATCAGTAATCCAAATGGTGCCTTATTGATACAGTGACCTTTATTGAAAATACATGAGATAACTAAGTGTGAACAAGTAAACATATTGAAGAAGTTATTAGAAAAGGAAGAGACCGACTAAAAATCCTGAAATATATTTCAGGAAGAGAGTGGGGAGCCGATGCAACCACACTAAAATTAACTTACACATCTCTAATTAGACCTATCCTGGAATATGGATATCAAATCTATGGTACAGCATCTGAAACAAATCTAAAATCACTGGAAAGGATACAACTAAGTGCAGCTAGAATTATTACAGGTCTTCGAAATACCTGCCCTAATGATATTGTACTTTATGAGGCAGACATTATGCCCTTAAAGGATAGAAGAAGCTACAATCTGCCAAAATATATAAACAAAATCAAGAGTTATGGAAACAAACACAGAACTTCCAAGTACATACTTAATTGGGAATCCAATTTAAGACTAAAAAAAGAAGGCCCTCTACACCTGGCCAAAAGAAATGAATTTTTAAAATATAAAGTGGAAAAAAATTATTTAGCAGAAAAAATTTCTCCATGCAAACCACTACAAAATGTTATTTTTAATGCCACTTTAAATGAACCCACCAACAAACAATACCAAAATCCAGAATACTTAAAACAATTATCATTAGAAATAATTAATAAAATTCCTAAAAATGCAATAACTATCTATACCGATGGTAGCAGAGACGAGCTAGGACACACTGGCAGTGGCTGTCTCATCAAAACCACAAATGGCATTGAGAAAATGAACAGAAGAAACCCAGATTTTTGCTCAGTCTTCAGATCAGAACTTATAGCCATCTATGAAGCCTTAAAATCCATCAGAAATACTAATTATCAAGATATCTGGATTCTTACTGATAGTAGAAGTGCCATACAACACTTGAGTCACACAGGGGAACTTAGAGACAAAGTAAGCAGGAACATAATTGGTTATCTCCAAAAACTCTCAAAAACCTCAAAAATTCACCTTCAATGGATACCCTCACATGTTGGCATTGAAGGCAATGAAGCTGCTGATGTGCTAGCGAAAAAAGGCACAAAAGAACCCTTGCCACAGAAAAATAAACTTACTTTTAAAGAAATAGAAACAATAGCCAAAACAAAAATAAACAAGAACTGGAGGATCCCACCTAAGCACAGTTGGTACAGTGGAGTGAACCCAGGAGGAGCTCTGAACATCAGTAATAGACAGCACCAAACAACACTAACAAGATTTAGAACAGGCCATCTCAAGCCATTGAAGATAGAAAATAATAACAAAATTTATCCCACTTGCCCAAAATGTAGTTTGGTACCTGCAGCTCCAGAACACATTTTGGCTTGCATTAGATGCACTAAACAGGACCTTTGGGAG
>CP092871.1:15802222-15826890 GCA_030710605.1 Cordylochernes scorpioides
GGAAAGTCTTTAATGTCGCTGGTTGTCTGTTGTTTTGAAGGAAACAGAGACAATTTTTTCATGCCTGCTTGTGTGTCTTCACAATAAAGGTTACTGTGTATCAAATATCTTTCAGAGTTATGATAAGGCACAATTTGGATTATAGATTATAAACACAAGGTAATAAGACCAAATCCAAATGAATAAATAGTGTGTGACATTTTGGTAACAGCGTTGTTACCATCTTCAGACAAAAGTACTGAATGAGAAATTTTACCTAAGCATGGTTTAAATAGTTACTGTTATCAAGTGTGTAAACAAGATAGCAGATAAGAAGAAACCGTTGTTACTGAAACATCGCACACTATTTATTTATTTGGATTTGGCCTTAATACCTTGTGTTTATCTTTCAGAGTTATTATCTGAATCCTGATATACATGCTAAAAGGTACAACTTCCTTATGTTTTGTCCATGAGTGTATCTTTCAGCTTCAATCTTAAGCTTTGTCAATGGGTGTATACCACTAATATTCCTTTAGGAATTTAACAACCAAAAATATCCTCTTCTTTTTTTTTCAGTTTAATAGCATTAGGTCACTTTCAACTTTCTGAGTAATTTATCACACAAGATGATGAGACTAAATTAATAAATAATATGTCATTTGAATATGGTCTTCTCTATCTCTTGTGTTTCTGGTCTATAATCCAAATTTGACCTTATCATTGAGGAATTTGATAAAGCACAATTTGGATTATAGATTATAATAAAAGAAATTAAGACCTAATAATAAATTATTTGGATTAGGTCTTAATTTCTTTCATTGAGGAATTTATTATTTTACTTTTTCTCTCATCTCATGAACAATAGCTAAATAGTATGCAAATCTATAAACACAAGGTAATAAGACCAAATCCAAATAAATGAATAGTGTGTAACACAACAATTTTGGTAACAGCGTTGTTACCATCTTCAGACAAAAGTACTGAATGCACTACAGTACACTACAGAAAGTACTACCTTCAGTACTTTTGTCTGGAATGGTAACAACACTGTTACTGAAACGTCACACACTATTTATTTATTTGGATTTGGTCTTATTACCTTGTGTTTATAATCTATAATCCAAATTGTGCCTTATTATGCAAATATATGTATGTAATATGTAAATCATAGTATGAGATTAAAGAATTAACTCTGCCTTTGTGCATGTCCCAAGCCTGAAACCATGGTATACAAATTGGCTTTTTGTCTAAATTTGCCTAAATTGGTGTTTTAAAGAGGCAGAGGCAATTTTGTTTACACTTGGTTATCTCATGTATCTTCAATAAAATTCACTGTGTATCAATAAGGCACCATTTGGATTACTGATTAGCCACTGTGTATCAAATATCTTCCAGAGTTATTGTCTGAATCCCGATATATATGCTAAAAGGTACAACTTCCTTAAGTTTTGTCCATGAGTGTATCTTTCACAGTTATTGTCTGAATCCCGATATACATGCTGAAAGGTATAACTTCTTCAAGTTTTGTCCATGAGTTTAATTTAACCATTAATCCAGTATTGAGATGGGACTTTTAAAAGTCTAGTTCCACCATAAGCTAGTCCACCACACTCTGTTGGGTTAGGAAGGCTATTAGATGTTGACAGCTCCATATCTGATGGCTGTTTCCACATCCGCCAGATGGTAACCTGCTGCCATTTTTTTAAAAATTATTCCATTGTATAATTATACAAGGTCATGGTTACTAAATTCAACTCCACCTTTTCCCGGTCCCATCCCCGGATGAAAAAGGAGGAGGGGGAGCAGTAACAAGCTCGCTAAAAAACCTGGGCTCAGCTGGCCCGGCTGATAGTACCCTGTAAGAGCTCCTGATCCAGAGATATAGGATGAGCAGCATCTGTACTCTATGTTAGGAGTGGCTGCACATGGTATCTGTTCCTCATCTCAGAGACGGCCATTTCATATTAGAGCTAAGTCGGCCTGCTACTGAGTAGTGCTCCCAGTCTTAATGTCAAAATCATATGCATTCTACTTCACCCAATCATTATGAATGTCAAATCTTTTTTATGAGCTCTACTCATCCCCAGAAGACACCATTTCGAGCTCTACAAGCTTGGTACCCTGATATCATTGAGTGGAGATAAGAAAGAAGAAGATGGATTAAATTTATAATCTTGGTAAGGTTGGAACATGGGTTCTGTTTTGAGGCAACCATGCATTACAATAGATGGTCTGGTGAGGCCTCTTTGGTCCTGCAGATGGTACATTGTGGGAAGGTCTTTACACCATAATGGAAGAGGAGTGGTCTTGTATAGCCAGTTTTGAGCCTGGAAATACAGGTTGCTGCCTGTTGGTTCATTCCACATTCCCTATTATTAGGTTTTTTAAAATTATTATACCTAGTACACCTGGTACTGGCCATGATAAGCATGGTGGATAGAAGTAGTCGACTCCTTTTACTCTAAGTGCACCACAGGTCTACACATTTTAAAAGCAGTTCAAATTTTGCACTTACAATTGTGCCAGAGAACTATGTTTGTTTACTTGCACTCGCTAGTGGGGTTGAACTTTTGCAAGGATCAGGGGCCATTGGAGCATTTTTTTTTATAATATGAATATAATATGCGCATCACTCCTCCGAGCCAGACGTCGCGCTTCTTCCGCCTTCACCATCGACAACGTAGTCTCCTAGGGGCCAGCTTAGACGTTTCCTTCTGGAACGCTTGAGCAGTCGCTTCGCCCAAGTTCCTAGCTTGGCTGAAGCCATCTACGACTTTCTCGCTGAAGTGACCCCCTTGGAGTTCGCGAGTAGGACCAGCTTTTTCTCTCCGACTTCTCCCGCGACCTGATAGCGGCAACCATCCACCGCCTGCCAAACGGCTGTGCTTCAGAATTGGACCGATTACCCTGCGTGTTTGTCAAAGCTTTATAAGATTTCTTCGCCGAAGTTCTTTGGCTAGTCTTTGTGGCTTCTCGCCTCCGCGAGGCCTTGCTCCCATCTTCAAGACGCAGCAAGGTCATCCTGCTGCCGAAGTCATAAGGTGGTCTGGGTCTCTACTAGCATTTCGTCCAATCAAATTTTCAACGACCAATACAGGATCGTCAGCATCGGGCTCATGGGTCGTCTGTGCCGCCGTCATCTGCCAGACCTCGTGTCCCAGCTTCAGAGAGTTTCAGACCGACGCTGTTCTGGTCGTTGGCTGTCATCTCTCTGGACTTGAAGTGGACGTTCGACAACCTGAACAGGGGCTACCCATTTGTTATGTTGGAGAAACTAGGCCTACCATCTGCATTCCTCCAGTGGGCTGCGGGGAAGCAGACGCCGCCATACTGTCTGAAATCTCCACACCAAGGCCTCCCTTCAATGGGCCTCTGCTACACCGCCTCGAGAGGATATTGGGCCGCGGATATTTAGTCACAAATGCAGATGACATCGTTCGCTTAATCAGGGACAGAATTCAGTTTGAGCTCTACCACTGATTTTCGAAGAGTTCAACATGGCCTCTGGGGTGGCTTTCAACTTCGACAAGAGCTGCGGGTTCAGATGTGGTTTCTTCAAGAACCTGACGATTCTCCTCTGCTGGACGTTCGACTCACTAACTGTCCTGGGCTACACGATTTCTGTCAGGAATGTCGTTCCCTCCACCTGATGGGGCTGATGGAGCGAGCCACCGCGAGGTAGTCTCCTTTCACCCGCGGCCTGACATTGGTGGGACGCACGGCCATTATCCTAGTCCTGGAATCGATCCTGCGTCACTTCCCTGGTTTTGTGTGGGTGGCGTGCTTCGTGTGGAGAACAAGCCGAGTTTCATGGCTTTCCGTGGTGCGTTAAATCTCCGAGGGTGACGTTGGCCTGTTAAAATTCGCGGATCAGCTTTGTCTCGCCTGTTTGAATGGAGTCCAGGCCTCACGGCGCGGTGCCGAAGACAACTACTAATGGCTGGTTCGCAGTCGGGCGTGGCTGACCCCGATGGCTGAGGTCTGGTTCTCTCCAAGGAGGAGAGACTGCTAAGCCTCTGAAATAACGCGCCCAAAATCGTTGAGCTGGATCACCTGGTTCAGCACTTCGCCAGCTTGAGGTGCCTGCATCTTTAAGGAGACAACATGTTACTGTTAGTTTCCAAACGCCCACTACGGATTTCTCCTGTGGCGTCCCTGGCCTAGTGCTCTTAATACATGCTACACTCTTGGACGTTCGGTACACAGAGGCCTTCTGCCAGCGTCTACTTCATGAAAACGCCAGCTCTAGATATTATGCGGAGTACGAGGCGGGGGTTGACGACGCTCATTGCCCGCCTCACCAGCCAGAAGACGCGCTGAGCACTGAACTCAGCAAGACTGCTGGAGCATCCTGTTAGAAAGCTGACTGCGCTTTAGACCCCGTGGATGTGCCGCGCTCCATCCCCTGAGCTGCCTTGCGTCACAATTGCTTCTCAGGGCAGACACAGACTTCGCCCTGCCTCATGCTTTCTTGAGGCGCGCCGAATGTGGTCGCTAACCTACAGATATTGGAGTTGTCGAGCCGTGAGACTCCAGCTTCGGGAGGAGTTCACCTCCTGTAACATGCCCATTGATCTGTAGACCTGGCGCTTTGACCTCGAGGCAATAAAATCACAAGTATGGCGAATGCTACCATCTACAAGTATCATCTTGGTATTGAGTTGGGCAATGCCAGCCATCTAATCGACCTACCCACTCTGTGGGAAAGAACATTCACGGTCCATCGTTGAGGAGTCATTCCTGCGATGGACGCCACCTATGTATATACCTATTACATATAAAGCAATTGGTCGTTCTCCCATCAAAATATATTTTAAAACTACACGTCATCTATTGACTGACTGCCGCCGCAAAGAAGCAGCCTTGGGTCGGTGACAAAGCCACAACACTAGCTTTGGAAAACTGAGAAGCGTCCACCTGAAAATCATGGTTTTGGGCTAATGACCCTCTCAGCCCAGGTCGACTTTATTCCGTGAGATCCACAAGGGATTTAATGGAATCTTCACAATTCGTCAAAGAGGTTTTTAGCTGATAAAGTGGCAAGGCCAAATCTATGGCCAAAATATTGATAGAAATTTTGCCAGGGGGGGATATTGATCTATAAAAGCCAAAGTAGCCTGTCTATTCTAAATTTATAGATAAATATTCTCCCAGAAAATTTTCCATCTATATTTTGGCATTTGGCATATTGGGCCTAGCTTATATGCCAGCTGAATGCCACTTTGGCAGATTGTGAAGATTCAATTCGATCCCTTGTAGATTTCGAAAATCAGAAATAAACATATTGGTAATAGGCTACATATTACAATTTTAAAAAAATAGTACAAATGTAATATTGTACTGGGATAAGGTGCATAAATTAAGAAAAGGCATCTCCTTATCGCGCAACTTTCAGTTGCACGATAAGGAGATGCCTTTTTCTTAATATATTACGAATTGTCACACAAACCTTTTGAAGTTCATGCATGATACATGTCGCGTGCAAGTATCCTGGTATTTATGTTTAGATATGTGGTGTAAGGTTGATTTTACTTCAAGTAACTAGAGTGTGATGTTCAGATACAGGACTCCACAAAAAAAAAAAAAAAAAAAATAGCAGGGAACCCCAAGCTTTGCGTCTTTTTTCATAGATAATCCCAACTGCACCCTAGCTATGTAAAATTATATTTTAAAATATAAATATTTGTTTATCGGATAATTGAATTCATGAAATAATATATATTTTCTTGCGAAAACTTATTAATGCTTCAATACTTTTTAAAATATAATTTTTGCTCGCTCTCTCTATGATTAATGATATTTGAAGAATATTATCCTAAAAAGGAACATCCAAATAAACATTGATATTTGATAACAATTTGTAAGGAAAAGTTAACTATGTATATATGATCATTATTCTTTTTTAAGAAACCCTAGTTCAGTATAATAAATTTATTTATTGTTATAATTAAAAATATACGCTTTGAGATGCCAAAAAACATTCTAGCAATCACAATTATAGGTATTATGTCGCATTAATATACATAGCGTACAATCTTTTGTTCATAATTCAATAAAATAATACCCTATATCAATATTAAGGTGAAAACATTCGGCTTCAAGGAATAAGTTTCATTTTTGTGTTGTTTACAGAGAAGGAGGTGAATCGGGATGCCATGCTCACATGGTGTTTCCCATCCCTTGGTCCCAGCCATAAAGAAGCCCTTCTGGCCCATTGCAAGTCAGAAGATGGTCCTCCCCAGTACTTCCACCATGGGAACCACTGGTTCTATCTCCGTCTGACAGAGCCTGCTGTCAACTCTCGGGTAACTTTCACTACCTTGGTAGTTTACTTTGGTAGAATTTGGTAGAACAATACTCTTCAGTACACCTATAACTGACTACTTGGTCCATGTTATAATTTAAAAAAATATATATATATTAAAATATACAAGTATCAGAGTCATCAACAATCAATTCTGTCATTGTTTCCTTTTGTGAATGGAATAAATACCCAAATATGGCCATTTCTTATAAGCATCGGTGGTTCAGTGGTAGAATGCTCGCCTGCCACGCGGGCGGCCCGGGTTCAATTCCCGGCCGATGCATTTTTTTTTTTTACAATTTTTAAAACTCATTTATCTATTTAAACTATATTAATTTTGAAACAACTAAATGGATTGCAAAAAATAATTAAATCAAATAGATTCGCCGCTAGGTGGCCGGACAATAAACAACACGTGCAGCACCGCTCCGGTAAATATAGTTTATATTACTAATATTTCAGTGTATATTTGCCTTATACTATGAAAGGGATAATACTGTCACTCTTAGTACTCGTGGTATGCAACAATAAATATGCAAATTTACTCAAGGTAACGCACTATGCAAAAAACTCAGTACGAAGGGATAATGATGGACAATGTGGCCTAAATATAAACTTACCATCTGGGAATATATCTGGTAACCAAAAAAGACTGCTATGTATCATTCTGGCTCTATTATTTATCTCAGGCATTGAACAAAACCCAGGCCCCCCAACCAAAAAGCAAACTACATTGACTGCGCCAGTACACTCAGGAGAGAGAGAATCAATAGATGGCGAGCTAAAAATGCTAATCTTAAACATGGCGACGGAAATAAAGAGTCTAGGAGAGAGAATTGACATCAGACTTACCAAAATAGAGACTCGAATGGACGATTGGGATAAGCGATTCTGCAATATAGAGGAGAAGCTAACTAAATGTATAGAGTCTCAACAGGCTACCGAAAAACTGGCTTCATGTAATTCGTTAAAGGTAAATGAACTGGAGGCTAGAGTCGAATTTTTTGAGACGAGACTGCGTGAGCCCAATCTAGTGTTCTATGGTATTGAGAGGGAGGGTGACGAAAATCAGGCAGATTGTAACTTAAAGATTCAAAACATAATTAGAGATAAAATGGAAATCGGAGATGATTTAAAAATAACAAAATGTCACCGACTTTCACGCGGATCCAATGCACCAGTTCTTGTTGTGGTGCCTGATTATGCTGATAGAGCAAAAATATTTAAAAATGCCTACAAACTCAGAGATACTAAAATTTCGATAAGTAAAGATTATAGTAAAAATGTTAGAGAGCAACGGCGCATCCTAATTGCAAAAAGGAAAGAATTGGGTGAAAGGGGAATAAAATCGAAGTTGAGAGATAACAAGCTTTTTGTAAATGATAAAGTCTGTAAAGTGATGAATGGCCAAGTTGTTGATAGCACAGGAGTTGCTATATAGCAAAAACCTTGTAGAAACAATTGTGTAAATAGAAGAAATACGACATCAAAATCACAAATTAATTCTCCGCCCCATAATCAAATAACGGAAAGTTACTACGACATAAATACATGTAAATATGATTCTCAAGACGATGACAATGCAAATTTTTCTGAAAATTCGCGAGACATCGCGGAAAAAATAATATGTTGGAATATAAATGGTTTCTATAGGATTCTTTCGATATTTCCACTCCTCGAGCATATAAAGAACTACGAAATTTTTGCTCTACTTGAAACATGGTGCCTGAACAGGACTAACATAACACTAAAAGATTATCAAATTATCAAATTACCTGCCACCAAAGAATCTGGAAAGGGAAGAGGGTCAGGGGGGTATAATTGTCGGTTTTAGGGAAGGCGGGAAATATAGAGTAGAGAGTTCTGAAAAGGATGGCACTTGGTTATCTATTTTCTTATCAACAAACACAAGAGCCCCCCAACATGTTATCTGTTTAATATTTGTATACCTTCCTCCAAACCAAATACAGCTGCATAACTTAGATAAACTGTTCACATACATTCAAAAGCAAATAGCAGATGGAAAAGAAATTATTTTACTTGGAGATTTAAACATCAGAACTGGGAAGTTGGGAGGACTACACAATCCACTTAATTTCCAGCTCCCTCTAACATCGGAAAGAAGGGCTAAAGATCATATAATATCATCTCTGTCTAATAAACTTCTTGATTTCCTGGAAGATAATTCTTTGACAATAGTTAATGGAAGATCTAGAGGTGATAAAGATGGAGATTTTACATACATATCTGAAAGAGGCTCTTCAACTATTGACTATTGCATACTCTCACAGGGTTCACTACAAATTTTACTGGACTTCAAAGTCGATGACCAACTGTACTCTGACCACCACCCTTTGGTTTTAACGATAAAAGGCCAAAACTTCAATGAGAAAAAAAACCAAACGGGAAGATTATAATATTACGAGATATAGATGGTCAGCCGATGGACTCGCAATGTTTAAAATGAAACTGGAAGAATTGCGGGAAAAAAACATACCAGCCTCCGATGACCTTGTATACACTGTCAATCAGCGAATTTTGGAAGCAATGTCATCTGCAAAAATAACCTACTCAATTAAGGGCGGCCCCAGGAATTCTAAGCCGTGGTTCGATAAGGACTGCTATGATATGAAAAAACTGGCAAAAGAAAGTCTGAAGAAATATCGTAAAACAAATAGATTGGAAGACAGAGAATGTTATGCTTCTTCCAGAAAGAAATATCTCGCTTTATTGGATCTAAAAAGGAAAGGCTTTGATAATGAAAAACAGGAAATACTCAGAAATGCTAAAGACTCAAAGACCTTCTGGAAAACTATTGCGCTCTACAAAAGCACATCTATAATCCAAGGAGAAATATCTATACAGGACTGGCTGAACTTTTACCGCGAACTAATGACTACAGAGAAAAATTTGAGAATTTGTAATTTACATAATGTGATTTCTCAGAACGATCCTATATTGGACTCAGAGATAACCAATGCAGACATATACAAGGAGATAGCTGGTTTGAGGAGTAACAAGGCATGCGGGCCCGATGGCATCCCCAATGAAGTATTAAAAACACTCCCTGATTCGTACATACTGCTGTTGAAACAACTTTACAATAGTGTTATGACGACTGGAAAATACCCAGCAATTTGGACTAATTCCACCATACACCCAATATTTAAAAATGGTTATAAGAACAGCCCCTCCAACTACCGAGGTATTGCACTGATTAGCAATGTATCAAAGCTTTTCACATCAATCCTAAGATCACGACTGGAGGAATGGGTCGAAGGAAGAAGGGTTATACCCGAAAACCAAGCGGGATTTAGAAAAGGAAGATCATGTATTGACCACATATTTACACTAACTACTTTAATCCAACTATCATTAAGAAAAAAGAGGGGAAAACTATATGTCTTTTTTGTCAATCTAAGGAAGGCATTTGATACTGTACCTCACTCAATACCTTGTAAAAAACTTTACAACCTAGGCATAAGTTACCAATTCATAAGTACGATCAGAAGTTACTACAAACAAGCAACTATAGCTATCAGATGGAAGGGATCATTCACGGAAAGTATTAAGATAAACTCGGGAGTCCTCCAGGGAGAACCACTTTCCCCACTGATATTTATATTATTTATCACGGACTTAATCGAAATTTATAATAACTCAGACCTGCCGAGTGTAAATTTGCCAGAATTTGGAGATATCCATTTATTGCTGTACGCCGACGACATAGCAATTATAGGTGAGTCCAGGATGAACCTCCAAAAGAAGATCAAAATACTGAAAGAATATCTCGATGAGAACTTAATGACACTAAATGAGTCCAAGTCAAAGATTATGGTGTTCCGTAATGGAGGTAAACCCTCAAATAAGGATAGATGGTTCTGGAATGATAAACCCATAACAATAACTTCAAGATATACATACTTGGGATTCCCTCTGACACCAACAATAACAACTACTCACCCGGCAAATTACTTTAAAGGAAAAGCACTTACAGCAATTAACGCCACACACCCAATATTAATAAAATCAAAAGCAAAGTCAATAAATTTATCAATCAAACTCTTTGATACAATAGTGAGAGCTGTCCTGATGTATGCCGCTCCATTGTGGGCTACAGAGCATAAAGACTTACTGGACAATATACAAGACATATTTATCCGTAGGTTCCTGAATCTGCCCAGATACACTCCAGGTTACCTAATCAGATTAGAAACCGGTCGTATCTCATTGAGTGTAACAGCCTTAAAATTAACCCTGAAGTATTGGCTGCGGGTGTTGAATATGAGCAGTGACAGATTGCCACTAATATGTTTTAATAGAACACGGGAACTGTCTAATGCTTCTGGCACACCCATCGGTTTCATTAAAAAGCTCACCAATCTGCTTAACAATAATGGATCCCCTGCACTTGTTTCCTGTGATGACCCTGAAACGCTGAGGAGCGCGATTACAGGGCTCTTAAAAACAGCGGCAGACCAATCTATACAAAACGACCTTACAAGAATGGATAAATCTAAGCTATACTCTCACTACAAAGACATTCACATATCTTTCATGACGGAGGGATACCTTTTAGGGGATTTTCCTTTCCCGGTTGTAAGACTACTCGCACAAGTTAGAATACTTTCAAGTTTTTTTAGAGAAAACCACACCAAGATGCTCTGCGGTGAGGACCCGACCTGTACCTTCTGTAATTCAAAACTAAAAAATGAAATCACTCACTATATTTTTGATTGCTCTGCTCTGAAAGAAGAAAGAAGAACCCTTATGCTCAAAACTGGGCAACTCTGTGCTTCACTTCCATCAATAATTGACAATATGACCCAGAATAAGTATATTGCTACGGCGTTTTATGGTTTCCACAAGTCCATATCTCAGAAGAAGGCCAAGTGATACTCACTCCTCACTTTCTTACTGCTACTCTTTTTGTGTTGATTTCTTGCTTCCCTCTTTCTTATTATTATTTTTTTCCTTTTCTTGTTTTTTTTTTCTCTCTTTCTCTTTTTACTCTGTATATATCGTTATTTCCTTTGTCTCACTGCTTTGTTCTTATGCATACCTCTGGTGAATCCTGTATAGGGTCAGTGACCCTAAATAAAGGCTTTTTTGTTGTTGTTGTAATTAAATCAAATACCTAAACACTAATATAATACAATTTTTGCCATTACACACTTTTTTTCCCTGTAGTTTATGTGTTTCTTCTGTATTGCTATTCTATGGCACTTCTACTATTTATTATTGATGTACTTTCAGTATGAAGGATACTTCACTCGGGGGATCTCTCGGGCGAAGCCGGGTCATTCTTCTAGTATTATATAAACAAAAAGATATTCTGCTAATTTTTGATTATCTTGAGTTATAGAATTATTATCTGTTGCTTGATTTTGGTATCCATGAGTATGTTACGGTATTGTTCTGCAGTCGTGGCAATAATAATAATAGTCTTGATCAGAGATTTCTTTAATTGAGCTAAGAAATATATATAAAAAACATAATTTGATAAAAGTAATGCCTGGCTTAAGGCGAGTAGAACAAGGAAAACAAAAGATTATTTACATAATGTACAAAGATTTGAGCCAGCCAACTGGATAGAGAGAAAATATCTTTATTTACAGAGCTGCTAACTGGGATACAACAACAACGAGTTTTTATAGGGGAAGCATGACCTCTTGCAGCCGATTTAACAGAGTATTTGAATCTATGAAATTATAATTTTAAATAAAATAATATTTTAATATAACATTAATCTATACAGTTATCAGCGTCATAATCAATTCTTTCTTAATCAAGTCTGTCACCGTTTGCTTTTGTGAATGGAATAAATACCCAAATATGGCCATTTCTCATAACTATCGGTGGTTCAGTGGTAGAATGCTCGCCTGCCACGCGGGCAACCCGGGTTCAATTCCCGGCAGATGCATTTTTTTTTTTTTTTTACAAATTTTAAAACTCATTTATATATTATACAATAATGACATCCACGGCGCTAATTTATAATTGTAACGAATAGTATTTGAATAAAAGCATTTAATCGGGTAAACCCCGGGCGTTGCCCGGGTCATTCGGCTAGTATATTTATATATATAATTTATTGATAAGGCACAATTTGGATTATAGATTGACACTACAAGGTAATAAGACCAAATCCGAATATATAGTGTGTGATGTTTCGGTAACAACGTTTTTACAGGGGGGTCGGTGGAAGGATGGTCTAAACCATTGGTTTTCGTCCGCTACGAGCCGGGATCAAATCTGCATTGGGCACTTTCTTCTAATTTAAAAAAAAAAAATGCTCTAATGGCCCCCAATTCTTGCAAAGTCTAACCCCATCAGCGAGTGCAAGTAACCAAATGGGGCTCTGGCATATTTGTAAGTACAAAGTCGAACTGCTTTTCATTTGTGTAAACATGTAGTGTACTTAGAGTAAAAGCAGTCGCCTACTTCTACCCACCATGATTATCATGGCCTGTAACACGTGTACTAGGGATAATAATAATTATTATTAAAAAAACCATGATGGTTGTGTCAAGTCTCAAGCTTTACAAGCTTGATACCCTAATATGATTGAGTAGAGATAAGAAAGAAGAAGATAAAAAAAAAAAAAAACATTTTTACAGAAACGTCACACACTATTTATTTGGATTTGGTCTTATTACCTTGTAGATATAAAAAAACCTATTTTGGAATTAGTGTAGAGAACATTTCTCTAAAGGACACTTAATTGCAGAGCCAAAGTGTCATCAGAGCTGTTATTCAAAATGGTAATTATTTGAGTAATATATAAATTGTTCTTTGTTGAGAGGTGTCTTCTATTAGGAGTGTATTCTGATGCAGGTTTCTATATTATATTAAGCTTATTGATAAGGCACAATTTGGATTATAGATTATAAACACAAGGTAATAAGACCAAATCCAAATAAATAAATTATGTGTGACGTTTCGGTAACAGCGTTGTTACCATCTTCAGGCAAAAGTACTGAATGAGAAATTTTACCACAGCAGGTTTTAAATACAGGTTTTACAGTAAATATTTAAAACCTGCTGTGGTAAAATTTCTCATTCAGTACTTTTGTCTGGAGATGGTAACAACGCTGTTACTGAAACGTCACACACTATTTATTTATTTGGATTTAGTCTTATTACCTTGTGTTTGGTTTTATGGTCTTTTATTAACTTGTGTTTCAAATATCTAATCCAAATTTCATTTTTAAGTAACTATATTCAAGTTATACATTATTCGTTAACAGTTTTTATTTACTTGTTTTTTGATTTACCAATGGAAACTCTCTCAGGTAGGAGTAGAACTGGAGAAAAGTCATCTGATCTATCATATTTGAGTAGAAATGCATTTTTGATATTTTTCATTTTCTAGTTCTTTCAATTTATATACACCTATCCCCGGATTTACACGGTAGATACGTTCCTGAGAAAAACGTGTAAATCGAGGGATAGGTGTATATTAAACTGTCAAATCTGAATAGGTGTTCGCCCCCTCATGAATCAGAGCCTCCCAATATTCTTTTCAACATAGGTAGTATAGAGTAGAATATTGCATTTTAGTATAGTGCGATAAAAACAAAAAAATAAACTTATTTGGAAAACCGTGTAAAAGTGAAAACGTGTAAAACAAGTACCGTGTAAATCGGGGGATAGGTGTATTTTGTAAAAAAATTTATTCAGCTTACATTCAGATTAGGTCAAGTTTTAGGTTTTCAGATTAAATTAGGTTATGTTAAGGTTAGGTTACTGTAATACACTCATGGACAAAACTTAAGGAAGTTGTACCTTTTAGCATGTATATCGGGATTCAGACAATAACTCTGAAAGATACACTCATGGACAAAACTTAAGGAAGTTGTACCTTTTAGCATGTATATCAGGATTCAGACAATAACTCTGAAAGATACACTCATGGACAAAACTTAAGGAAGTTGTACCTTTCAGCATGTATATCAGGATTCAGACAATAACTCTAAAAGATACACTCATGGACAAAACTTAAGGAAGTTGTACCTTTTAGCATGTATATCTGGATTCAGACAATAACCCTGAAAGATGCACTCATGGAAAAAACTTAAGGAAGTTGTACCTTTTAGCATGTATATCGGGATTCAGACAATAACTCTGAAAGATACACTCATGGACAAAACTTAAGGAAGTTGTACCTTTCAGCATGTATATCAGGATTCAGACAATAACTCTGAAAGATACACTCATGGACAAAACTTAAGGAAGTTGTACCTTTTAGCATGTATATCGGGATTCAGGTAATAACTCTGAAAGATACACTCATGGACAAAACTTAAGGAAGTTGTACCTTTTAATATGTATATCAGGATTCAGACAATAACTCTGAAAGATACACTCATGGACAAAACTTAAGGAAGTTGTACCTTTTAATATGTATATCAGGATTAAGACAATAACTCTGAAAGATATACTCATGGACAAAACTTAAGGAAGTTGTACCTTTTACCATATATATCGGGATTCAGGTAATAACTCTGAAAGATACACTCATGGACAAAACTTAAGGAAGTTGTACCTTTTAATATGTATATCAGGATTCAGACAATAACTCTGAAAGATACACTCATGGACAAAACTTAAGGAAGTTGTACCTTTTAGCATTTATATCGGAATTCAAACAATAACTCTGAAAGATACACTCATGGACAAAACTTAAGGAAGTTGTACCTTTTAGTATGTATATCTGGATTCAGACAATAACTCTGAAAGATACATTCATGGACAAAACTTAAGGAAGTTGTACCTTTTAGTATGTATATCAGGATTCAGACAATAACTCTGAAAGATACATTCATGGACAAAACTAAAGGAAGTTGTACTTTTTAGCATGTATATCGGGATACAAACAATAACTCTGAAAGATACACTCATGGACAAAACTTAAGGAAGATGTACCTTTTACCATGTATATCAGGATTCAGACAATAACTCTGAAAGATACACTCATGGACAAAACTTAAGGAAGTTGTACCTTTTACCATGTATATCGGGATTCAAACAATAACTCTGAAAGATACACTCATGGACACAACTTAAGGAAGTTGTACCTTTCAGTATGTATATCGGGATTCAAACAATAACTTTGAAAGATATTACAGTTACCTTTATTGAAGACATATGAGATAACCAAATGTGAACAAAATTTACTGTCTCCTAAAAAAATAATAATAAAAAAAAATAGATCACCGACGCGACATCACTTTCCACTTTCCAAAGTCTTGTCCATTAAATTATCCCAGAGAAAACCCAAGAATGGATTATAAAGTAAATTCTTATGCAATTCAGGCTGTTGGTCTTCATCAGTAAACTTTTGACCAGTATTCTCTTGAAAATAAGATAATCAACAGACAGTTGATACTTAATGATGATGGCAGTGGGCCATTTAAAAAAAAAAATTATTATCCCTAGTACACATGGTACAGGCCATTATAATCATGGTAGGTAGAAGTAAAAGCTTATAAGAACAGAGTAAAAAACTTTTATTGAAGGCATCTTAAAAAAAAAAAGAGATAGTTGAAGAGCCTTCACTAGAAAATGCTTGCCAGTGCTAGTTTGGTAAAGTAAAATGGTCAAGCAGTCTAGGCTTTGGGGTACAGGGTTCCTGGCCAAGGGGGGTGGGTCCACTTTCTCAAAAAGGGCCAGGGCGGGGTCCTTCATTTTCGGTGCCCTACACTTTGATCTTAGCCAAAAGGCCGAGAAGTTTTTTTTTTTTTTTGCTTATCCCTAGTACATGTGGCACAGGCCATGAGTGAGTAGAAGTAGGCGACTGCTTTTACTGTAAGTACACCACATGTCTACACATGTGAAAAGCAGTTCAAATTTTCACTTACAAATGTTCCATAGTCCTGTTTGGTTACTTGCACTCACTGGTGGGATTGGACTTTTACAAGAATCAGGGGCCACTTGAGCATTTTTTTTTTTTAATTAGAAAAAGTGCCCAATGCGGGATTCAATCTCAGGTCGTAGAGGTCTAAAACCAATATTTTAGAAAACCCTTCCACCAACCCTTCTTTAAAAAAAAAAAAATTCAATAGACAGTTGGTACTTCAATTGTTGTTGTTGTTGTTGTTTCTTTTCCCCTTGTGTAAAAATTACACAAATTCCATGAGTTCATGCTCCTCGAGCTGTTTTATGATGAGCAGCGGACTCTCCCAAAGGTCCTGTTTAGTGCATCTAATGCAAGCCAAAATGTGTTCTGGAGCTGCAGGTGCCAAGCTACATTTTGGGCAATTGGGGTAGATTTTGTTATTATTTTCTATCTTCAATGGCTTGAGATGGCCTGTTCTAAATCTTGATTCTTCAATTGTAGATGGCAGTGGGCCATCAGTAATATTCAGCTGTGCAATCAGGAGGTGTGCCCTTTCATTATTGATTACATCATCATCTCTACTTTTAAACACTATTCATTCAGTACTTTTGTTTGATGATGGTGACAATGCTGTTACCAAAACTTCATGCACTTTTTATTTATATTTGGCCATATTACCTTTTATTTCTAATCTATAATACAAATTGAACTTTAACTTCTTCTTCATCTTTCTTATCTTCACTCAATCATATTAGGTTATCAAGCTTGTAAAGCTTGGAGCCATCATGACTGGGTGAAGTAGAATGCGTCTGCCTTTATCATTAAGACTGGGAGCACTACTCAATGGTAGGCCGACTTAGCTCCAAAAGAAATGGCCGCCTCTGACATGATGAACAGACTCCATGTGCAGCTGCTCCTAACATGGAGTACAAACGCTTCTCATCCTGTATCCCTGGATTAGGAGCCCTTACAGGGTACTATCAGCTGGACCAGCTGAAACCAGGTTTTTTTAGTGAGCTTGTTACTGCCCCCCCCTCCTCCTTTTTCATCCGGGCTTGGGACTGGCAAAGGTGGAGTTAATTGTACTTTATTATTACTTTTAAACACTCTTTAGGTGTAAGTATCATCAAGGGGTGTACAGAGGATACAAGTATGTGGGAACATATATATATTATATATATATATATATATATATACCAGTATATGGAGGTGTACCAGTAGGAATGTACCAGTAAAGGTATACCAGTATGTGGTGATGTACCAGAAGTATATGTGGTGATAGCAGGTGGCCTGGGTGGTCACAGCCCTCCAGACCAGGGAGTTCGGCCCCCACAAGTACCTCCCCCTGGTGGAAGCTCTGTCCCGCACCGCAGCACAGCCTGTACAGCTGGTGAAGCATTACCTGGACATACTTGTGGCCGGTGTCATCCCTGGCCAGGACACTCCTGACTACGATGTCAACCAGGTTATCAACACCTTCGGCCTCGAGTCCATCCTCATCTACACCGCGGTGCTACTCAAGAAACGTATCTTGGTCTACCACCACAAGTCAGAGCCTCTACTTAATTTCCTCAGGTAAGTGATACTCAACATTTTGAAAATTTCTCTTCATTACCAGGCTGTAGAACTATATCTGAGAAAGTCTGGTCATCTACGGACAATGACTTTCCAGAATGGTTGCAAGGTTTTCCCACTATGTACTAAGTGTCAACCTGCAACCCCAAAACACATTATTGACTATATTGACTCATCCATTGATGAGCTCTACTCTTCCCCGGCAGACACCATTAATATGATTGAGTGGAGATAAGAAAGAAGAAGATCTGAGAAAGTTGAAGAAGTACAAAGGTGTGTGGGCCATGGCACTTGTGTCTATGCCAGGGTCATTGGAGAGATGGCAAATGTCGTGTCTCTAAGCTGCACTTTCACCACGAACCAACTCTTGAGCAATTATCCTTTATTACCAAGCTAAGACTACTATACTCTCTTCTTCTTCTTCTTCTTTTTTATCTCCACTTAATCATATTAAGGTATCAAGCTTGTAAAGCTTGAGGCTTTTGATGGTGTCTGCCTGGGAAGAGTAGAGCTCATAAATGGATGAGTCAATACAGTCAATAATGTGCTACTACACTCTCTGTTAGTAACAAATTCATGTAGATCTGCAACATTATTATCTCTCTGTTGTCCAACGCTATATAGAAGTGGGCATTCCAACAGTAGGTGTCTCAAGTCCTGGATTTCCTTGCCACAGTAACATGTATAATATGATGCACTAGTGCGTCATCTGTTATCAAAATTCGAAACTATTTTAAACGCGTAAGATTCTTTTTGAAATTAAACAATTTCTACTGCCCTTACTGCAATGGAAAAATTAAAGGGAGGGCCTGGCTCATCAGTGGTGAACCCTCCCAGCGGTTTCACCAATTTAATCTACCATACTGCTGTTATATTGCATTTTTGGAACTTCCTTTTATAGTGATACTGTTGCTAGACTCTTGGAATGGGTATTTTAGAAGAACTATGGACATAAGCTTTGAGGACAGTAGAATTACATACAATTATAAATATATAATATGCTTCGAGCAATCGCTCTTCCTCAAATATCAAATCGTGTCTTTTATTAGAACATTTATCTTCTTCTTCTTTCTTATCTCCATTCAATCATATTAGGATATCAAGTTGTGACCCTTGATGGTGTCTGTTTAACAACCATCATGACTGGGTGAAGTAGAATGTGTCTGCCTCTGTCATTAAGACTGGGAGCACTACTCAGTAGCAGGCCGACTTAGCTCCAAAAGAAATGGCCGCTTCTGACATGAGGAACAGACGGCTGCTCCTAACATGGAGTACAAACGCTGCTTATCCTGTATCCCTGGATTAGGAGCCCTTACAGGGTGCTATCAGCCGGGCCAGCTGAGCCCAGGTTTTTTAGCAAGCTTGTTACTGCTCCCCCCCCCCTTCTTTTTCATCAGAGAACATTTATAATATGATGCAGTAACATGTCCTCAACAGCTCCAATTATATTGACATCATATCAGTAGTTAGGTTTGCAGATACTCCAGTGAGGCTTGTGTCCAGTGCACTGCCTGCGCTGGCCTGGCACAGACAGGACTGGAACATGCTGTGGCCCCATGCAGACACCTCCCAGCTGCGGGGTTCCCACTACATCGCTGGGATCAACATGGCTGGCATGGAGTCCCGCACAGATCTCTACGACCTCTATGTCAACCTGCCAGCTGTTGAGTTGACTGTGGCTCCACATGCCAAAGGTAGCTATTGTTTGAATTACCAGGAGGATGGAAAATCATTCTTAAATTTGATGGTATCTGGAATATTGTTTCGATGTTATATTCCTTGAGGGCTCCACTGATTCTTTCAATAACATAGCTGATCACCAAACCATCTCTTAAAATGTATGGAAGCCTCAAGGCAGGACAGACTTTATTCCAACCCTACCAAGATTGTAAATTTGATCCATGAATTTAGTCTCCGTAACCTTGTATAAATATTATTTTTGAAAATAGGGGGTCGGTGGAAGGATGGTCTTAACCATTGGTTTTCGACCGCTATGACCCGGGTTCGATTCCCGCATTGGGCACTTTTTTATGTTTAAAAAAAAAAAATGCTCCAATGGCTCCCGATTCTTGCAAAAGTCCAACCCCACCAGCGAATGCAAGTAACTAAACGGGGCTCTGGTACATTTGTAAGTGCAAAGTCTAACTGTTTTTCACATGTGTAGACATGTGGTGCACTTACAGTAAAAGCAGTCACCTACTTCTACCCACCATGATTATCATGGCCTGTACCATGTGTACTATGGATAAGCAGAGAAAATTTTTTTTTTTTTTCAATTTTTAGATTCTAATCCATCAGTTGATAGTTTAAACCAACAGATCTCCTAGTATATTGATGACTTGCTGTTGTAGATATCTTGTTGTACTGCAGGATGTGCTCAGGGGATGTCTCACAAGCCAGACATGTTGTGAAGTTTGGGAAGTGTTTGGTTTTGCCTTCAAAGAATATTTTCCTTGTGTGGCATGTTGTAAAATTATACAATAAGATAATATAATAATACCATACCTGTATGGGAACATGCAGTGCGATTACTGAGATTGGCTGTTGGAAGAAGGGGCGAATGTTGTGACCTGTGAAATTGTCTTTTGACAAATTCTGCAGGATAAGTATTTCTATCTAATTCCTCTTCAATAGTATCATTCTTTATTTTTTATATTTTCAAGTTTTTTTAAAGCAAAGAGTTGAAATGAAAAATGCTCCAATGGCCCCCGATTCTTGCAAAAGTCCAACCCCACCCGCGAGTACAAGTAACCAAACAGGGCTCTGGCACTATTTGTAAGTATAAAGTCAAACTGCTTTTCACACGTGTAGACATGTGGTGCACTTATAGTAAAAGCAGTTGCCTACTTCTACCCACCATCTTCTTTCTTATCTCCACTCAATCTTATTGTATCATATTCTATGTAAAGCTTGAGACTTTTGATGGTGTCTGTTTGACAACCATCATGATTGAGTGAAGTAGAATGTGTCTGCCTTTGTCATTAAGACTGGGAGCACTACTCAGTGGCAGGCCGACTTAGCTCTAAAATAAATGGCTGCCTCTGACATGAGGAACAGACACCATGTGCAGCAGCTCCTAACATGGAGTACAAACGCTGCTCATCCTGTATCCCTGGATTAGGAGCCCTTACAGGGTACTATCAGCTGGGCCAGCTGAGCCCAGGTTTTTTAGTGAGCTTGTTACTGCTCCCCCTCCTCCTTTTTCATCTGGGCTTGGGACCGGTAAAGACGGAGTTTCTCTCCGTAATTATCATGGCCTGTACCATGTGTACTAGGGATAAGCAAAAAAAATGAAACTGTGTGCAAATTCTTAGGGAGGTGATGTGACAGAGCTGTTTGGAATGAGCAAGACCCACAAGGAGATCGCAGTGAGCATGGTGCGGGCCGCCAGCAGTAGCCATGATTCCAACCACCACACCACCCAGGTTGGTGTTTGTTTGTATTGCCATACTTTCCTCTTGTACTCCATGACTGGTGAGAAAACAACCCATTATATTAAAACTAAATAATCATTAATGTTAATGACAAGTTTCACACACAAAAACCTTTATTAAGACACACAGGTCTTACAGAGGATTCTCCTTGGGGTTACAAGACGGAGAAACCCATGAAAGTGGGAAATATACAAAGGGGTAAAAAATGGAGAAAGATTATATACATATGGTAAATATATACAGATTATTATTTGAATAATCCTATGGAAAATAAGAATATGGATTTGGAAAAAAAAAAAAAATTTTTTTTTTGGAAATATGGGTGTGCGAAGTGGAGAGCGAAAAGAGGAAAGAAAACAGGTATTTACATATGGAACATACATATAACGGAAGAAGTCAATTTAAGCTCTTCTGCTCACACAGCACAGGTGGACCATGGCTTTTTTTCAAGAAATCTTTAAGAGATTTTCCAGGAAAATCCGAGTGTTCAGAGTTGTAAGGTAAACACCGGTTAATGACAAGTTTCTCATCCTTGTTAAACCTCTTTTGGAGGTGGTCTTATCAAACTGGGTCAAATAAGACCTAGAGTCATAAGGAAACTTTAAACTGAGTCTTTGATGAGAAACAACCTCCAGAAGATACCAGGTTTATGTTATGGTCTCTCTTGGGAGGTTCAACTGTATGATGTGGAAAAACAGTACAAATGTAATATTGTACTGGGATAACCCCAAGGAGAATCCTCTGTAAGACCTGTGTGTCTTAATAAAGGCTTTTGTGTGTGTGTGTGATATTGTACTGGGATAAGGTGCATAAATTATGAAAAAGGCATCTCCTTATCGTGCAACTGAAAGTTTCTGATGGCTTGCGCCATCTATCGGAATAAATATCAACTATTCTCGTTGATTTTTAATTATTCCAGAATTGGCCAAATACCTAATCAAGAAAAGATAACCGCAGACGTGTTTCGGGCTGTTGGCCCTCATCAGCGTGGTGCAAGCTGTACCTCAACGACCAAAAAATTGGTCATTAAGGCATCCTGAAAAATCATAAAACGGGTATTTGAGGATAGAATTGCGTGAGAACGTGACACAATGTGAAAAAAATAGTACAAATGTGATATTGTGCCGGGATAATGTGCATACATTATGAAAAATACATCTCCTTATCGTGCAATTGAAAGTTTCTGATGGCTTGCGCCATCTATCGGAATAACTGTATGATGTTATGACCAAGTAGCTGTGTGTTCTAACAAGGTTCCACTCTAGTTACATAGTCTATGTACCAGATTTGTACTATGGATTGTGTAGTAAATCTTGGTTATTCTACTGGTCTACTGAGTTGTGGTAAGGATCAATTGTATTGAGATTTAACTGTGGTTGTTAGATTCATTAACAGTTGATGATAAGGCACAATTTGGATTATAGATTACAAACATAAGGTAATAAGACCTAATCCAAATAAATAGTGTATGACATTTCGGTAACAGCGTTGTTACCATCTTCAGAAAAAAGTACTGAATGAATGGTAATAAGACCAAATCCAAATAAATAGTGTGTGAGGTTTCTGTAACAGCGTTGTTACCATCTTCAGAAAAAAAGTACTGAATGAATGGTATTAAGACCAAATCCAAATAAATAAATAGTATGTGAGGTTTTGGTAACAGCGTTGTTACCATCTTCAGACAAAAGTACTAAACATTCATTCAATACTTTTGTCTTAAGATGGTAACAATGCTGTTACCAAAATGTCACATACTATTTATTTATTTGGATTTGGTCTTATTACCTTGTATTTATTAACATTTCACATTTAAATAATTTTGTAGAATCAGGGTTTTAATTTTAAATAACTTTTTTTTACATCATACTTTTTATATTAAAACTAATACTAATGATGATCTTTAACACAATGTTGATAAATATAATATATTATAATAATCTGTTTTAAATAATATTGATCACTGATATATTTTTGAGAAAGATCTATCATTTTGATTCTATATAGTTATGCTTTTTTTGATAATGGAGCAACTCATAAATAGATGTGAAAAAATAGTACAAATGTGATATTGGACTGGGATAGGGTGCATAAATTATGAAAAAGGCATCTCCTTATCGACAGCCCGAAACGCTTACGTGGTTAGCTTTTCTTGATTAATCAAGAATGGGTATTTGGCCAATTCTGGAATAATTAGAAATCAACGAGAATAGTTGATATTTATTCCAATAGATGGGGCAAGCTATCAGAAACTTTCAGTTGCACGATAAAGAGATGCCTTTTTCTTAATTTATGCACCTTATCCCAGTACAATATTACATTTGTACTGTTTTTTTTCACATTGTGTCGCGGTCTCACGCAATTCTGGCCTTAACTACCAGTTTCGTGATTTTTCAGGATGTCTGAATGACCAATTTTTTGGTCGTTGAGGTACAGCTTGCACCACGCTGATGAGGGCCAACAGCCCGAAACGCGTCCGTGGTTAGCTTTTCTTGATTAATCAAGAATGGGTATTTGGCCAATTCTGGAATAATTAGAAATCAACGAGAATAGTTGATATTTATTCCGATAGATGCCGCAAGCCATCAGCAACTTTCAGTTGCACGATAAGGAGATGCTTTTTCCATAAATATATGTTTAATTAAAAAGGCATACAGTTAAACTTGTCTATAGCACCCCCTCTTGGGACTCACCAAAATAGGGTGCTATAGACAGGTCACTTTTAATGTAAATATCGCATTGTACTACGTATTTAAAATCGGGCGCTATAGAGAGGAAGGTGCTATTTAGAGGGGGCGCTATAGACAGGTTTAACTGTATATTGGATCAAAAAATAATTTATTTACCAATATTTCAGTTGGGTGAATGCCAACCTTTTTCAAGGTACAACAACATATTTATGTAAATAACAAACTCAACACCACATAAAATCAATAGAATAAAATATTTAGGACAAATAATATTTATAACTATAGTTAAACCTGTCTATAGCGCTCCATCTAAATAGCGCCTTCCTCTCTATAGCGCCTGATTTTAAATATTAAAATGTAAACATTTTACATTAAAAGTGACCTGTCTATAGCACCCCCTCTCTATAGCACCCTATTATGGTGTCCCAAGAGGGGGCGCTATAGACAGGTTTAAGTGTATGTTCTACTGACAGTATGTTGCATGCTGAGTTTGTTGTTTACATATATACATTGTTGTACCTTGAAAAAGGTTGGCATTCAGACAACTGAAATATTGGTAAATTAATTATTTTTTGATGCAATATATATCTTTTAAATTAAATTATACCTATATAACTTACACCTATGATTGAGTGCAAGTAACCAAACAGGGCTCTGGCACATATGTAAGTGTAAAGTTGAACTGCTTTTCACATGTGTAGACATGTGGTGTACTTACAGTAAAAGCAGTCGACTACTTCTACCTACCATGATTATCATGGAATTTGTGTAATCTTTACACAAGGGGATAAGAAACAACAACAATGATTATCATGGCCTGTACCATGTGTACTATGGACAAGAAA
>CP092871.1:15826990-15900554 GCA_030710605.1 Cordylochernes scorpioides
AAAAAAACACCTATGGTTGGTGTTGAAAGTCGTAATACATGATATGTAAATATCTTTTTGAATATATAACTAGAAATGTAGATTTCTATTGAAATGTATAAAATTATTATGTAAATTTCCCCTTGAATGTATATAGCTTAGCCGTGTTGTTTAAATAAAGAGTTTCTTTTAGTAGAGCGAGAGCTTTACGGGTGTAGCCGCTGGTTTTGTCTTCATTATTCTTGATCACCCGAGGCAGCCCAAATACAGTCAAGACTTTGGGTAAAGGTCTTACTTGTTGAGAGGAGGTTTCTTTGGTTTGACCTGCCATACCTCAACAGTTGGTGTCCCTACATAACATATTGAAGGTAGGGCACGTCAATAATCCAGGATATGGGTATAGGAGATAGCCCACAAGACCCAGGAGGTCCTCAGCTACCTGCGGACTCTATGTGGGGACTCTCCACGGCTGGCCCTACCCCAGCTACAGTCCGCCCATCTCCCCCCAGCCTTGGAGACCTTCCTCTGGAACCTTGCCCTTGCTGAGGGCCTGGCCAGTCTCTGGTGGGTAGCTCTTGTTTACCACAACAGGTGACTGTACTCCACCGGTCCCAAGCCCGGATGAAAAAGGAGGAGGGAGAGCAGTAACAAGCTTGCTAGAAAACCTGGGCTCAGCTGGCCCAGCTGATAGTACCCTGTAAGGGCTCCTAATCCAGAGATACAGGATGAGCAGCGTTTGTACTCCATATTAGGAGCAGCTGCACATGGCGTCTGTTCCTCATGTAAAATAAATGATATTTTGATCCAATATATATCTTTTTAACACAAAGCAATAACACGCCATCTATACATGTAAAATGAAAGTATTTAAAAGCACAAATGTTTCTTTCATACACATAATACAAACTTCTACTGTCCTTACTGCGATGAAAATATATATTGGGAGGGCTTGGCTCATCAGTGGTGAACCCTTCCAGCGGTTTCGCCAATTTAATCCACCAGACCACTTCTCAGAGCTCTAATACTGTATTGGACGATTCTGCTTATATACGCAGCACTGAAGGGTGGAATCTCAGAAATGGATTTAAGAAAACTATGGACATAAGCTTATAGGACAGTAGAGTTACATTCAAATATTTGCATAGAGCAATGCTCTTCCTCAAACAATAAAGACAAGGTCAGTTAGGCATAAATTAACACAAAGCAATAACGCACCATCTATATATATAAAATGAAAGGATTTAACATTAAACATTCGTGCTTTTAAATCCTTTCATTTTATATGTCTTTTTAATCAAATATATTTCTCTGAAAGTGTATAGTTCTGATGGGTATTTGTTGTGCAGATTCAAAGAGAAGATGTTATCCACAGAGCCAATGATTGTAACATAACTCCTGACATTCCAATAAATGCCATTTGTTTATAACCTCTCTACCACAGTAATGACACCTAGGCCAAGTCAGGAGGCAAGTGTCAGAATTGTAAAACTTGTGATATCAACATTGGAACCAAATATTGCTAGGCATCCATGCTGTACAAGGCTTCTAGAAAACATTCAGATACAGCTTCATATTGAAAACTTATTAATAAACTTAGTGCTCCCAGTGTTAATGACAAAGGCAGATGTATTCTACTCACCCAGTACAATTCTCAACCTGCAATCCTTAAACACATTATTGACTGTATTGACTCATCCATTGATGAGCTCTACTCATCCCCAGCAGACACCATCAACAATTTCTACAAACTTGATACCCTAATATGATTGAGTGGAGATAAGAAAGAAGAAGATGTAGGGACACGAACCATAGGTATAAGTTACATAGGTATAATAATTCTGTACTTCCAAGAGAACAACAGTCTTTGATTTCCAGACTTAAGTCTGGTCAGCTATGGACAATGACTTTCCAGAATGGTTGCAAGGTTTTCCCATTATGTACTAAATGTAATTCTCAACCTGCAACCTCAAAACACATTATTGACTGTATTGACTCATCCATTGATGAGCTCTTACTCATCCCCAGCAGACACAATCAACAAGCTCTACAAGCTTGATACCCTAATATGATTGAGTGGAGATAAGAAAGAAGAATTAAGAAACTTCAGAGAATTTAACAATGAAACAATGAACAAAGATAAAAAAAATAGAAGTACTATGCCTTTGCTAGCCATATGACCAGGTTTATATCAGTGACAAACCCAGCTGGGATTTACTCTTCACCTGATTGTGATAAAAATATTAATGCAATAGATGAGGTTTTAAAATGGCTAATGTAATAAGTTGAATAAATAAAATTGATATGTACTACAATAAAATTGTTATCAAATTGGCAATGTAATAAATATTTAAAACTAGATATTTGAAAGATTACTGTTGTTATTTCTTATCCCCTTTTGTAAAGATTACACAAATTCCATGAGTTCATGCTCCTCGAGCTGTTTTATAATAAGCAGTGGCCTCTCCCAAAGGTCCTGTTTAGTGCATCTAATGTAAGTTAAAATGTGTTCTGGAGCTGCAGGTGCCAAGCTACATTTTGGGGCAAGTGGGGTAGATTTTGTTATTTTCTATCTTCAATGGCTTGAGATGGCCTGTTCTAGAGATTACTAAATCAATTAAATAAATGATGATATTGAGAATGGTCAATGGAACTGTTCTTTATGTAAATAAATAAATGAAAGATTAATGAAAGTTAAATAAATAAAAATACATTACAAGGAAATAAACACAAGGTAATAAGACCAAATCCAAATAAATAGTGTGACGTTTTGATAACAGCGTTGTTACCAAGTACCAGTCTTTTGTCTGAAAATGGTAACAACATTGTTATTGAAATATCACACACTATATTTATTTGGTCTTATTACCTTGTGTTTATAATCTATAATCCAAATTGTGGCTATAATTACAAGGAAATGTTTTGTTATCGTTACTGTAGCTATTGCTGTCATCATTCTAGCAATGTGTGAAATAAAAGATGTGTTCAATGTTAATCTACACTCATGGACAAAAGGAAGTTTCATATTTTGATGTTGCTGGTCATTATGTTTTTATGAAGGAGACAGAGGTAATTTTGTTCACATGTGGTAATCTTGTGTGTCTTTTCAATAAAGGTCACCATGTATCAAATATCTTTCAGAGTTATCATCTGAATCCCGATATACATGCTAAAAGGTACAACTTCCTTAAGTTTTGTCCATGAGTATATCTTTCAGAGTTATTGTCTGAATCCCGATATACATGCTAAAAGGTACAACTTCCTTAGGTTTGGTCCATAAGGGTCTTTCAGAGTTATTGTCTGAATCCCGATATACAGGGTGTACCAGGTAAATTGGGACTAACTTTGACAGTCCATAAAACAAAAACTACTTGAGATTAAAAACTTATTTTTTTTTTCATTACGTAGCCATATTCATGTAAAATGCAACAGTACATGTGGCGCAGTGTAGTGATGAAGAGTAACCGAGAATTTGAAAATCGAGCTGCCATCATCGTTGCTCTGCGCGCCGGAAGGAGCCCCAAAGAGATAGTGGATTTTCTTAAGTTGCCCAAAACCACTATTTATCGTGTCAAAAAGCAGTTTGATGAGGCTGACAGTAACAAAGAGGGGATAGCTACAAGGAAAAAGCACTCGCGTCGATCGGACAGGGTAAGAGGCGAAGAATTTGTCAAAAATGTCAAGGAGAAGATTGATGGAAACCCTGGGAAGAGCATGAGGGCCATAGCCAAGGAAATGGACGTTGGCTCTATGACAATTGTCAGAACTATCCATGAGGACCTTGGTCTCAAGTCTTATGCCCTTCGGAAAGGTCAGTTGCTGACTGAGAATATGAAGAATAACAGAAAAGGAAAGGCTGCTGCCCTCCTCAACAACCTGAAACACGACTCTTTTGGCATGCTAAGGTTCTTCTCTGACGAAAAGAACTTTGACGTGGACCAAAAGGTAAATCCCAGGAATGATCGCTGGATCTGTAAAGACCCCTCAGAGATACCTGTCGTGATGCACACGAAATTTCCTGCCTCCGTAATGGTCCTTGGCGTTATCAGCAGTGAAGGTGATGTCATGCCTCCCCATTTCTTTGAGAAGGGCCTTAGGATGAACGCTGACACCTACATCAATGTTCTGGAGACCGTTGTGAAGCCTTGGATGGACATGGTGGCCGCAGGAAGGAAGTATGTCTTCCAACAGGACTCAGCTCCAGCCCATAAGGCAAAAAAGACACAATCGTGGCTGACACTTAACATCCCTAGTCACTAGGGTCCTGATATTTGGCCCCCTAATTCTCCAGATTGCAATCCCCTCGACTACTATGTATGGGGCGTTGTTGAGAGAGATGTCAACAAAGCTCCTCATAACACCATCCAGTCTGTCAAGAAAGCAGTTCACACGGTGATGACCCAAATGGACAAGGTCATCGTCGCCAAGGCTTGTGCTTCATTCCGCACTCGCCTCGAGACTGTTGTAGCTAATAATGGAAACTACATTGAATAAATAAAAACTATATCCTTTTATCTACTACTGTGTCAAATTTCATTCGGATATTTTAATTTTTACTTGCAAAAAATTTCAGTTAAAATACCATTGTTGAAATTCCCAATTTACCTGGTACACCCTGTACATGCTAAAAGATACAACTTCCTTAGGTTTGGTCCATAAGGGTCTTTCAGAGTTATTGTCTGTATCCCGATATACATGCTGAAAGGTACAACTTCCTTAAGTTATGTCCATGAGTATATCTTTCAGAGTTATAATCTGAATCCCGATATACAAGCTAAAAGGTACAACTTCCTTAAGTTATGTCCATGAGTGTGTCTTTCAGAGTTATTGTCTGTATCCCGATATACATGCTGAAAGGTACAACTTCCTTAAGTTTTGTCCATGAGTGTGTCTTTCAGAGTTATTGTCTGAATCCCAATATACATACTAAGAGGTACAACTTCCTTAAGTTTTGTCCATGAGGGTATCTTTCAGAGTTATTGTCTGAATCCCGATATACATGCTAAAAGGTACAACTTCCTTAAGTTATGTCCATGAGTGTGTGGGTACATCCTCATGGAGGCAACAATGTAAACAAGATTAAAGTAAGATAGAAGATCAGATAAGGATATGAAAAAAAAAAGGTTCAGTTGAATCTCCATGATAGGACATTCCTGCTAGAGGACACTTTCTACAAAGGACATTTCTCATCACCAAAATCCCCATTCTTACTAATTATCTACTCTTAGGTAAGAGGATACCTCTCTCTAAAACACACTTTGGCTCTAAAACTAGGTGTTCTTTAGAGAAGGTTTACTCTATATCCTGATCACTCAAATTAGCATTTCAGATGCAGTAGCAAAATTATGGAATAAACTTAAATCAACGTTTAGTTAATATTTTTTCTGCTAGATTGCACTCTGCAATCTAAAATATTCATTTAAGCTGTCAGGATATGTCTATTTTTTTCAAAGGCAATAATTTGGTTCAATATTCATTGAAGGTTGGAAATATAGTTTTGGTGTGAGTTTACATATTGATAAGGTACAATATGGATTATAGATTATAAACACAAGGTAATAAGACCAAATAAATAAATAAATAGTGTGTGAAATTTTGGTAACAGCATTGTTACCATCATCAGACAAAAGTACTGAATTGATACAGTACTTTACATTAGATACAGTACATACATTAAGTAATTGTCTGATGATGATAACAACACTATTACTGAAATATCACACCCTATTTAGATTTGACCTTATTTTATTCTTTTTATAATCCAAATTGTGTCTTATCAGGCTATACCATTTTGGAAAATTTTATGCAGATCACCTAGAAGTCTGAAATTTGGTACCCTTGTTCAAACCTGATGACAATACAAGTTGCAATATCAGACTTATGGGTGGTTGGCAATGGACTACCTTTAATTTCTATAATTTCAAATTTTGCATTCAATTTATAATACTTCCAGACCATACAGAAGTCTGAAAATTTGTAGCTTTGCTCAATATAGCTAACAATGCAAGTTAATAAAATTCCTGACTTCTGGGTGGTCAGTAATGGACTATTTTTTCTATATTTAGTTTCAAATTTTGTTATTATTTTTTTTATAGTCTTCCTGACTACATAGAATTGTTTATAAAAATTTTAATTGAGTCAAGGAGGAGGCTCTTTTCGCCGAAAGCGAACGCCCAGGGTCGAAGCCAAATTTCATGGACGAGAACCAGCCATGTTGATCTGATAGCCATTGCAAGCTAAAGTATAATGATTGTACGATACTTGACCAGTGGGTTAGATGAGGCAGAGTTCTGTTTGGGAATGAGAACCAGAATTTCAGCTTTCCACAGGATTGGGAAATGTTAAGATACAGGTATTTGGTGAAGAGATGTGATAGGAGTTTGTGAAGTGCTGGTCCACCAAGAGTAGACACCTGACTCCTAGCCTGTCGGGACCAGGGGCTTTCTCCATCCACACGGGCAGAAGCTGTGAAGGCAAGTTCTTGGTTGAAGGTTGGGAGCCAGTACACTGCTGGTCTTTGCACAGTCCAATCTGTAGGAAAGTAGTACTGAAGTACCTCTAGGCAGGTTTCCTCTGGGGTTAGTGGGGTGCCATCTTTGTGTTTGAGCAGAGCTGGCCCCAGAGAACCTCTACAACCTCTGGAGTTATATCGCTGGATGGAGCTCCATGCCGCAGAGGAGACCTCTTTGCACAATGATAACCAGGATAGATGATATTCCCGACTTATAGCCGCTTTGAGTTTACCGTGGCAGGCTCTGTATATACCTTTGAATAAGATCCTGGTGTAAAAGAAGGTGTTTCGGGAGCAATGTTGGAGAGCCACCATGATATTGCAGAGCTTAGAAAGTTCTTTGTTCCACCAATGTGATGGTCTTGGATACTTGGACTACTTCTTCATTGATTCATTGCTGGTCTCTTGGAGACAGGTGATTAGAACAACAACTGCTTCATCAATTTCTCCTGGGGTAAGCACTGTCTGGAAAAGTGAGGTGATATGGTGGAGGGTGTTCCCTAGGAAGGCTTTAAACGCAGCTTCCAGGCATCAAGACTCAACCCACTAACTGGTGGTTTCTGAGTGATGATGTCAGCAAAATTGGTAAGGATTGGGAGGTGGTATGAAAAGGCTATCTCCTGGAGATAAGCTCTAGCGGCATGGACGGCAAGGGAGCTTGATTCTAGGGTGACGTTTATGAAAGAACGCAGGGATCCATTGAACCAGGTGTAAGGTGTTGGAGCACCCAGAAACTAGGCCCATCAGTGAAGCGGAGGCCTCCAAACTGGCTTCACGAGCATCGCGGGTGGCTCTGCGGCTCCAGATTGGAGAGTGGGCATTGGCGTCCATGCCAAGGCTGTATGAAAAAGGAACCTCTATTTAGAGCATGTTCCAGAATTGGTAGAAAAGTGTTATCTGGTGCACTGTGTTATGCCAGTATGAGGATGCAATGACGACCGCCTGGATACCTAATGGAATCAGGGCAGTGTCAATGTTGGGGTCAGAAGAGCTGAATGGGATGGGGTTGAGGTCTATTTGTATAACTAGTCCCGCACGAGTATAGAGGAGTTTAGAGTAAGGACTATGGTGACAACGTTTGAGTCATGCCATTTGGAATTTTTTGGTCGTTCTTGAGTAGAAGGGTGTTTATTCTATATTCTACTGTTATGTTGGAAAGTTAGAGAACTGCGGGAGGGGACTCTCGGATTAGCTTGGTGAACTTTAAAGGCTCTAGTCATTCTGGGTAAGTTGGGCTGATTTGGCTTTCACCAGAGGGCAAGTCCAGTGTGGCGTAGTGATTTGGCTTCTCAAATACTCCTGGCCTTCTTGCCGCAGTAGAATTAGGACAAAAGTGACCCTCATGACCAATCGTGACACTTGTAGCAATGATGAGAACAAACATGGCTGATCTTTTTTACCCCCCCCCCTCCAATAAAGTTTTTGTGAATCACACAGTTAAACAATAAAATAAAAGAAAATAGAAAGCACCTGGCTATATTACATAATCCCCCTGTATCATTTGGGGCTTTGATAGGAATACCGCAAAATTATACTTCACTGTATGATCTTGAATTATTTCCAGGAAGTACAACACTCATTTTCACCTTTAGAATAGAGATCTCACACATTATTCTGTGAATTATATTTTGACTTAATTCCTTTATATATTATGTATATTTACAGTAATAAATATTTTCAAAAATTAAAACAAAATTAACAATTAAAAACATTTTATCTTTTAAAATTCTGGACATGAAAAAAATAAATCACGAATTCATAAAAATATTTCGAAAATATTCTTTTGATCTGGCACTTCTATTTGTGAAACTTTTTGTTTTCAAAAACTATCATTTTAGTTTGTCCGTGTTTGTTATTAGTTGTTAGTCAATATAAAAACATATATAGTCTTTTAATTATTACATCAGCCATCATGTGGTTTTAAAATTAACACAAAGATAAAAGAAAACATTTCAAAACCCAAACGTTATTTCGGGTTAGTAATCTTTGTTATATATATATTTATTTAGTTTTAAATTTTTATTCGCACCATAAAAATACATCTTTCAATAGATTTTTATCCAACTTGTACAGATAGAGCGTTTATAAAATCTTTTGCAGAGTGTTCTACTTTCTCCTAGAACACACCAAGTCCGCCATTTAAATATAGACAATATGCAATTAAATTAAATCCCTCGTGTTTAAGAAAAATTGAAAACGAAAATTGGAGATATATTTGAGATTGGAGTGTGTTATAATAACCTCAACATTATAATATAAAAATCTCTAAATATAATGTGAAGAAGCATAGAGAAAACACTAAGTGTTTTTATACCTAAAGTATCAATTTTTAACCCTATAACTAGTCCCGCACGAGTAGTTTGACTATGGTGACAACGTTTTAGTCATGCCATTTGGAATTTTTTGGTCGTTCTTGAGTAGAAGGGTGTTTATTCTATATTCTACTGCTATGTTGGAAAGTTAGAGAACTGTGGGAGGGGACTCTCGGTGAGCATACGCAGTAGAAGTGCGCAATGATAGGGTTAAAGGTATATTTTTGTCTTTTATTGAACCCAATAAACAAAAAATATTTTAAATAGCGTTTTTTTATTAAGAAGAGTAAAGTATTGCCTTTAAAATTGTATTTTAACTATTTGAAATTACATATCAAGATTGTTGATAGAACAGAAACTAATATAAAACATGTCAAAGGAACATGTAGATTTGGTAAAATATTTCACATTTCTATAGCCATGGTTTGTTATAGCCATAGTTCACTGTATTATAAATAAAATATGGGAATTTTACCTTAGATTTATTATAAGGTAAGGTTTGTCATATCCCTGGTTTGTTTTGGTAGGGTTTTACTGTAAATAGAGAAACACTGCAAAATGGGAAATATTTTGAGAAAAATTAGACGCTAACTATGGCCATTGTGCACCACGTGCCAATATATTGCAGCAAAAAATTTGAATCATGACTAGAATTATCTAATGTCAAAATTTGCTTTTTAAAAACGGTTGAGAATTATCAATAGTGTTGAATTATCGTTTGGTCAAATGAATATTTGTTATTTAATAGGAGGGAGGTCGGAATATGAAAACCTGGTAAAATTATCGCAAATGTCGAATTATCGAATGCCGAATTAACAAGATTATACTGTATTTTTTTGTTAAACTTTTTTTTATGCTTGCATTGTGTATAATTTTCACACCACTTTTTTAAATTTAATTTTTTTTAAATAAATTTTTAAACATTTAAAAATTAAATAAAATCATTTTAGAGTTGAATAATATAGTAAAACCTCCATGAAAGGACACTCACCTTAGAAGATACCTCTCTAAAAAGGACAGTTTTCATTTGCTAAAATTACCATTTTCTGGTAAGAGGACACCTCTCTTTAAAAGACACTGGCTCTGCAATTAGGCATCCTTTACAGGAAGGTTCTACTGTATTATTTTTAAAAATATATAAAAAATTGAAAAATTAAAATATAATATAATTTAATCAATCTGAAACTAACTAATAATTTAATCTATCAAACTAACCAAATTTAACCAATCAGAAACCAACCTAACCTAAATTAACCTATCTGGATCTAACCAGACCTAGCATATTGATACGTAATACAAAGCAACATAAGCCTATGTCCATAGTTTGCTTAACCCGTAATTACTGGCGTTCGGCTTGAAAGGCCGTGTGAAAATTAAAAATGTTTGCAAAATTTTCAAAATGCAATATTTTTCATCAAAATTTTAGGTAGCTTAATAAAATGCATTTATTTGAAGAACTTTTCATTTTAAGAGAAATCTATTTTGTATATCCCGAGTTATTAAATCAAACGGCCTTTAAAGCCGAGCGCCAGTAATTACGTCACTGGGAATTTTAGCGCCCCTATTATTGGCCGTTTCACTTTTGGTTTTATAGACGTTCAAACGCAACAAATAAGTTGAGCATTCGTTTTTTTATTACTCTTGCTTCAATTATATGCATTCTAAATTGTGTTTTGTGATTGTAATTTTGTATAATATAATAGAAGTTCGGTTCCACTTTTGGGTTTTCAAAAAACAAAAATTTGGTATCCTATGTCCCTAAATTTGGAAAATCTGTTATATTACTCTCTACAATGCATTCGACCACAACAATTGATCAAGAAACTGCTGAACAATAAAAGCCCGAGATAATCACATTTTATAATATGACCAAAGGTGGTGTAGATGTAGTTGATCAAACATGTATTCAGTTGGAAGAAGAACCAAAAGATTTTTCAACTTTTTGGATGTGGTTGCAATAAATTCAGCAGTAATTTATAAGGCTGTCAAGCAAGACGGTGGAATGGCACGAAAAGATTTTATAAAGCAGCTTGCTCTACAACTAATGAGAGATGCCTTGAATATGAGAAATCAAGCCAAAAATTTGTCAAGAGATCTGCAAGTATTAATTCAGAAGCATGCTGGAACTTCATCACTTGAGGTAGGCAAATATTTATTTGATATTCAAACGAAATATCAATAATATGTGTTATCTAGGAATCCACAAGCGGCAGTCCTTGGTCCCAAAAACGCAAAAGATGCTACCTATGTAAAAAAGATCGTCGAACTCAAATGCAATTCAAAAAATGCAAAGAACCAATCTGCAAAGATCATTCTATTGAAATATGCTTGAATTGTGCACCTAATCTTGAATAAAATATTTTAGATAGAATTTTTTAGAATATATATAGAATATTTTAGATAGAAAGAGTTTCTTGTACATTTTCATTTAATTTTGTTTAGAGCTCTGTTTATTCGAAAAAAAAAACAAAATATTTATTCTTCAAAATTATGTGTATACGTTTAATTTCTTTTTATTTTATAAATAACATGGTTTATTATTGATTTTAAAAGACGGCCTGAGAGGTCGAACGCCAGTAATTGTGTAAGGAAAATAGGCGCCAGTAACTAAGGGTTAAAGATTCCACCCTTCAGTGTAGCATATAAAAGCAGAATGATCCAATACAGTATTGGAGCTCTAAAGAAGCGGTCTGGTGGATTAAATTGGCGAAATTTCTGGTAGGGTTCATTACTGATGAGTTAACCCCTCCCAATATATTTTTATAATCGCAGTAAGGACAGTAGAAGTTTGACTAATTTGTGAAAATAATCATTCACATTTTAATGTTTTCATTTGTTATATATTGATACTTTGTAGGTTTAGATTTTTTTTATTCGAAATTTTCTTAAGATATTCAAAAAATTTAACCCTCGAGCGCGCGCGCTAAAAATGTAACGTACTCGTGCGCGCCGGGTGAAATATACCCGATATTATAATTATATATTTTGAACATAAATATTGTCTGAGGAAAACCAAACCTTTTCTATTTCAAAGTAACAGCATTATAATTTTCAAAAAAGGCAATTATTAATAAAATATTTATATGTTTTACACAGATTAAACATTTTTAAAAATATTCTTGAATAATGCTCAAAATTGGTAGTGGTATATGAAATAAGAATCTATTGCTCTTTCCAATATTAAAAATATAAAATTCCATGAGGAAAATTAAAACAAACTATATACAATCATTGCAAACCACAATTGTATGTCCTTTACAACATGGCTTTGCACATTTATGGCACAAAGTCGAGGTCTTCCTATCCTTACTGGAGGAACACACTCTACATCTGGTAGAAAGCTTTATTTTCCTGACCTTCTTGATGGCTTGAAGTGCCTTCTAAAAATGAATTGAAATAAATATTTAAAGTATACATTAATTATATCAATTAAATTCTCTGTAAAAAAAATGATTTTTTTACTTAGTCCTCTAGGCAGTGAAGAAATGCTTTTTCTTTGATTTAGTTGCTCTTTGATGAGTTAAAGGGCCAAATATTTCAAGAATATTCTTCTAAAGAGCTTCTAGAAGGGTATTTTAATGTTTTGCTTCTTCACCTTTCAAGCCTGGTAAATGGGTAATGACATTAGGCGTTCTCAGCTTCACTGTTTGTGGAAGAAAATTTTGGACCATTTGATTTTCGAGGCTCTCCCTATATAAAAATGTGTTTGTGGGATAATTCCCTTATCCCACAAAATTCCCATATCTGAATATATTCCAGTGTCACTTCCAGAAAAATGTTCACTTAGATGATCTTCTTCAATATCTCCTTCTACAATAATCTCTTCTTGATCTAATAAATATGACCTTCTTCCCTCCATTTTATATAGAATTATAGGCTGATAAATATATCAACCTATTATAGTTATTTTTTTAAATTATTAATTTCTCTCTTTCAAAAAAAGTTATCAAAGAAAAAGGCAACAAAAAAAATTACGTGAGTGCGCGCGCCGGGTAATTTTTACCCAACAGTGACAATAGATGGAATTTCAGTGAGAGCTTTCAAAATGTGAAACCAAAACTTTAGACTAAATGAGTCAGGAAGCTAAACGAAACAACATCTCCCCCAACTGATTTTTTATTGGTTAATTCTACACTCAAATGTCGCCATGGGTAATTTTCACCCGGCGCGCGCAATGCTGGGTTAATAATTACATCTTATAAAATCTTAATAAAAAAAAAAAATAAAAAAAAAATAAAAGAAAAAAAAAAAAATTGTTGTGATGTAGAGAGAGGTCTCGACGCAAATATCCCTGAGTTTGGGATATCGCGTTTCATGATGTTAATAAAGTAATAATCTTATGAAATATTTGTAAAAATTAATATAAAACTTGATAATATGTACAATTTGGATTATAGGTTAGAAATACAAGGTAATAAACACACTATTTTATTTATTTGGATTTGGTCTTATTACCTTTTATAATATAAAACTTGTTTTATAAATATATTACACCATAATATGGCATGAAAATATTGTAATCTAAGCTATACTGAGTTTTATTTTGTTGTTTCTTATCCCCTTGTGTAAAGATTACATGAATTCTCCATGAGTTCATGCTCCTGTTTATAGAGATAAAATAAAAAATATATAAAAGTTATACTATATATAAATGCAAAATTGTTAACAAGAAAATCCACTTTCAAATAAAAAAAAAAGTATATTTTCAAACTTTAAATTATTTGTATTTAATTCTCTAAGGCAACGTTTTAAGAAAACGGGGTGAAATTATATACAAATATGTTCTTTGTTTACATTTTTAACCAAACATAAGGTAATAAGACCAAATCCAAATAAATAAATAGTATGTTACGCGTTACCATCTTCAGACAAAAGTACTGAATGTTCAGTTTTTTTTTTTTTTAGATTTGATCATATTAACTTGTGTTTATAATCTATAACCAAAATTGTGTTCCTTATCATTTTTAACTAAAAAAATGATTTAAAAAAACATTAGAAAGCTGTGTTTAAAGGCAAACATTTAAAAAAAGAAAACTCTGTTCAAAGATATTTTACAGAAAACACATCTTTCATGCCCGAAGGCTAGGAATTAAAATTTTGTAAAAAAGAAACTTATCCCCGGATGCCCAGGATATTTTCACCTTAGAATTGTATTTCAATCTCTCAAATAATGGGAGATTGGAAGAAGGGTGGTCTAAACCCTGGGTTATCAACCGCTATGACCCGGGATTGAGTCCTGCATTGGGCACTTTTTTCTAATTAAAAAAAAAAAATGCTCCAATTGTCCCCGATTCTTGTAAAAGTCCAACCCCACCAGCGAGTGCAAGTAACCAAATGGGGCTCTGGCACTATTGTAAGTGCAAAAGTCAAACTGCTTGTCACATGTGTAGACATGTGGTCCACTTACAGTAAAAGCAGTTGCCAACTTTTACCCACCATGATTATCATTGCTTGTACCACGTGTACTAGGGATAATAATTTAAAAATCTCACATAATAACTGGTGTGATCCAACTGTGAAGCTGTAGTTGCAGCAGTCCAACATGGCAATGGCCTATAGATCCAGCCAGTCCAAGGATGTGAGCTCCTCAGACAGCGAGGACGACAACTCGGAGAATGAGCAGTCCTGGAAGCACCGGCCCTCTAAGGCCAGGTCGGAGCCTGAGGAGACCCCGGAGTCCAAGAAAAGGAAGGCCACCAGTGTATGGGTGAATGTCCTGATGGAGCAGTCCCTAACTGACAACCTGACCCAGTGTGACGTGGAGAGAGGTCCGATGGTGGCCAGGGACTGTGAGTCCTACCAGCTCCCACCACAGGAGGAGAGGGACCCCCAGTTGAACCATTTCACCCAGCTCCTGAAAGGACTCCCGGACCTGGCACCCAACGAGGCCAGAAGAGCTGACAAGCTGGCAGCCCTCATCACCCGGCAGCTGCATGAGAGGAAGCATATGCTCATCAGTACGTATTACTTACCTCCTACCTGCCCACATCTTGATGAATTAAAGGGTTTGTAAATGCTTATACAGTTGAACACAAGGACACTCCTGCTAGAAGGCGGCACCTCTATTCAAAAAACAGTTTTCATTAGCAAAAAATTCTTTTTTTTGCCTCTGCTCATCATAAAATAGCTTGAGGAGCATGAACACATGGAATTCGTGTAATCTTCACACAAGGGGATAAGAAACAACAACAAAAAGAACCTTTATTTTTCTCTATGTTACCATTTTTACCATGTCTACCATTTAAAAAAAAAAAATCTTGCAAGAAGACACCTCTTCCTAAAAGACACTTTGTCTCTGCAACTAGATGTTACAGGTATACTGTGCTACTGTATAAGTTGAGGGTGGAATTATTTAATGCTATTTATTTAAAAATATATATGATGTGAATTTATATCTTCTTCTTCTTTCTTATCTCCACTCAAATCACACTAAGGTATCAAGCTTGTAAAGCTTGAGACTTTTGATGGTGTCTGCCGTGGAAGAGTAGAGCTCATCAATGGATGAGTCAATACAGTCAATAATATGTCTTGGGGTTGCTGGCTGAGAATTGCACTTAGTAGATAGTGGGAAAACCCTGCAACCATTCTGGAAAGTCATTGTCCGCGTAGATGACCAGACTTAAGTCTGGAAATCAAAGACTGTTGTTCTCTTGGGAGGACAGAACTGGTGCTAGTCCCTCCTGCTCTGTACCAGTCATGTGCAGCATCAGATTTCCATTCCTGCAGGCATTGGGTTTTGATGGTACGGAGGAGGTCTCTTTCGTCTAGTTGGGTGGTAGATTCTCTTGCTTCAGGTAGGCCAAGAGCTCCAGCCTTTACCAGAGAGTCTGCCAGCTCATTACCAGGAATTCCAACGTGAGCTGGAAGCCATTGCACTGTGACTGAGCTGTTGGCTGGGAGGAGAATTTATATAAAATTATTTATTTAGAAAAAGGCATCTCCTGATTGTATAATGAAAGTTGCTGATGGCTTGTACCATCTGTCAGAATAAATACCTACTAAAAGTTCATTCCTACAGTAGACTTCAGTGGGACTGAAACTATAGCCATGTTCCCACTCTATAGTACAGTAGAACTACCTCTCTTTAAAGGACAATACCTATTTGCAGAGCCAAAGTATCCTTTTTAGATGTTCTCTTACTGGAAAGTTGCTAATTAGTTTTTTTTTTACTTATCCTTTTAGTCTAAATTAGACAAGATCTTGGAGGTCGTGCTCATAAAGAAGTTCAAGAACTCTTCTTGGTTCTCTGTACAGGGATCCTTTGTCCTTTCCAATACAATTTAGTATATGTTGGGGAGTAGCCTCTTCGGTTTTGCACCTAGTGCACATGGGGAAGCTTTTGGCTCCCTCTTTATAGATTAGAGGGAGCAGGTGACCAGATTTTCATCTGGTCAACTGTGTGTGTGCTAATTAGTTAAAATGGTCATTTAGGAGATGAAAACTGTCCTTTAGGGAGAGATGTCCTCTCATGGAGGTTCTACTGCATCACTAAGATTGGGAATCAATAAGGTACAATAGTAAGGATTATTTTAGGTTCATTATAAGGGAACATTTGCTATAGCTCTGGTTTGTTTTAGTGAAGACAAGGTAATAAGACCAAATTCAAATAAATAGTGTGTGATGTTTTGGTAACAGCGTTATTACCATCTTCATTACCGAAACGTCACACGCTATGTATTTATTTGGATTTGGTCTTATTACCTTGTGTTTATAATCTACTAGCCGAATGACCCGGGCAACGCCCGTGTTTTACCCGATTGAATGTTTTGATTCAAATACTATTTGTTACAATTATAAATTGGCGCCTTAAATAAATGCATATATTAGTTAATAACTATAGCCTATGTGCTTTATCTGTCTATGTACTGTTGGCTTCCGTAGGAGTCTCTTACTGGGAAAAAGAAAGAGAGGATTCCATTTAGTTATTAACTAATATATGCATTTATTTAAGGAGCGACCCGCTCCAACACAATAGTTACAAAAACCAAAAAGCGAGTGGGGGGGCAAAGTCAAAAAACAAAGTGTCTCGCGTAGTGGCGGCGCCATTGTAGCCACGTGATCGTAGCCAACCAATAGGAGAGCGCCATTCCAAAAAAAAAAGCAAACGGTGACAGAGATGAAGAATTGACGACGCATGACGCTCGTAACTGTATATAGAATGATCCAAATTTTGCCTTATCTGTTTTACTGAAGTTTTACCTCATTGCAATTGTAGAAAACTAAATTATATTTTATATCCTGTGGTAATCAGCCTAAAAACAGAGAGGGTACACCACTGTTGAGGCAAACTCTCCCAACAATTTTATTTTCTCACCTTGTGGTAAAGTCTCAAAGTAGTTTTGTACTTGATGGCTTGAAGACGGTGCGATAGTTCAACCCTGCGCATGTGTGTGATGTCATATGTTTTGATATGCTATCTCATATACACCTTTCCTCTCTCCCATTTTTAAAAAATTCTTTCTTTTAAATAAAGCCTATTTAAATAAAAAATACTGAGTTATCCTCTTATTGAGAAAAAAATAGCTTTTCTACAAGATTTTTTTTTTTAATAAAAATTAATAAATATAGAGTAGAACCTCCATGAAATGACATTCGCACTAGTGGACATCTCTCTACAAAGGACAGTTTTCATTTTTAAAATTATAATTTTTACTATTTAGAAACTCTCCGGTAAGAGGACACTTCTCCCTAAAGGATACTTTGGCTCTGCAACTAGGTGTTGTCCTTTACAGGGAGGTAGTTCTACTGTATTTTAGTTTAAAAAGCTAGTGTTAGAGCCTCTACGTTACAATAATATGACCACAAGTTGTGTGTTGGCAGAGAGGTGCGTGTACATCTTGGGGATAGAGACCTGCCGCGAACTTCTCCAAGAAACACAGCTGATTGAAGACAAAGGAGGAATGTTGATCAAGGTGAGTTTGACCCACTGTATCTTTTAATCCATGTCACCCATGGGAGGCTCTTACTGTATATATAGTAAAACCCCTCTATAATGAATCCCATGAGTCTGAACCTTTCTTCTTCTTCTTGCTTATCCCTAGTACACGTGGTACAGGCCATGATAATCATAGTGGGTAGAAGTAGGCAACTGCTTTTACTGTAAGTGAACCACATGTCAACACATGTGAAAAGCAGTTTGACTTTGCACTTACAAATGTACTGACTGAACCTTTGGTTTACTATAGCCATAATTCACTATAGCACTATAGGAGTTCACTGTAATATTAAAAAGAAGAAAGAGAATCAATGATATGGCACAATTTATATCATAGATTATAAATACAAGGTAATAAGACACCAAATCTATATAAATAAATAGTTGGATTTGGTCTTATTACCTTGTATTTATAATCTAACACACTATCTATTCATTTGGATTTGGCTGGCACTATTTGGATTATAGATTATTATATTAAGTAATAAGACCAAATCCAAATAAATAAATAGTATGTGATGTTTCTTGTAACAACATTGTTACCATCTTTTTGTCAGCACTTTTGTCTGAAGATGGTAACAACGCTGTTACCAAAACGTCACACATTATTTATTTGGATTTGGTCTTATTAATTTGTATTTATGAAAGGGGATTGTTTGAGGTTTGTTATAAGGGAAGATTCGCTCTATCCCAGGTTCGTATTAACAAGGTTTTACTGTACCAATATACAACACACAAGCCATCTATTCCGTTAAATGTAACCATTGCAATAGTGTATACGTTGGAGAAACAGGCAAGTCAGTTAAGGACAGAATCAATGAACACAATAGAAATATAAAAAAATAAAGACAATAGATCACTTATTTTTGAACACATTGAAAATACAGGCCATACTTTTAACTTAGCCAAACCAAAAACCTACTGCACCAACATAAATAATAAGTATAAAAGACTAATTCTTGAGGCCATGGTATCCACGAAACACCAGAGCATTAATAGACATATAGATATCCCAGAAGTATACAATAGTTTGATACACAACCCTGATACATAAAACTACATTCCAGATAAGCAATAGTATATTTCTCACTTGTTTTGTATATATATAAAATATAAAATTTAACTCAGGCATAAAATATTCATGTTAATTAAAAATTTTTTGCACATTTTAAAATATGTAAATAACATACCATATATAAATAATAGCTAAAAACTGTGATTCATTTCGTCTTATACACTCCTGTCGAAGGGTTTACGATACCCGAAAGCTCGAGATATCATTTGTGAAATAAAGAAACTTATCCTCGGAGTTTTCATGTGTTACTGCAACTTATACATCAGAGGATTCTATCTTACGATTTTACTGTATATGTATATAATTTTCAGCAAAACTATGAGTGCAATATAAGAATTTATAATGTTAATGGAAGCAAGCTTCACCAAGGCAGAACTTTAGAGGCTGTGCCAAATGAAGGTCTGCCATCTCATCATAAATCCTGTAAGGTCTTTGATGACATTGTGTTTATTAGTGTCACAGTGAGGACAGTTAGGGAGGAACCTTCTGTGTTGGATCAATTCTTTGGAGCTAAACTCAACCAGAGAAGAATAGGGAGGGTCAGCTGATTAAACCGTTTGGTTTTCGACCACTACGACCCGGGTTCGATTCCCGCATTGGACACTTTTTTTCTGTTTAAAAATAATGCTCCAATGACCCCCGATTCTTGCAAAAGTCCAACCCCACCAGCGAGTGCAAGTAACCAAACGGGGCTCTGGCACATTTGTAAGTGTAAAGTCGAACTGCTTTTCACATGTGTAGACATGTGGTGCACTTACAGTAAAAGCAATCGTCAAACCTCTACCCACCATGATTATCATGGCCTGTACCATGTGTACTAGGGATAAGCAAAAAATATATATATACAAATGGGGAAATTGTCTATAATTGAAAACTAATACCAATTCAAATGTAAGATGTCCATTTTCAGCTTGTCACAGATTAGCCCTGTGGAAGATATTTGCCAAGACACTTTGTTAAGTATATCTGGACTTATTGCATCAACTTCAGCAATGGTATTGTTCTTTATCTTGGATGGTTTTGTTTTTAAAAGATCTTGTAACCCAACTAATCAATCTTGAAAGTGGTTCATCTCTCCTCGTTTATTGACTGGTATATTTTATCTTTTAAAGTGGTATTCAGCATGTTGGAGGAATTGTTTAACAAAATTAAATTCTATGAATTTATCTTCTCGTCTAACTCCGCCTTTGCCGGTCCCAAGCCCAGATGAAAAAGGAGGAGGGAGAGCAGTAACAAGCTCACTAAAAAACCTGGGTTCAGCTGGCCCGACTGATAGTACCCTGTAAGGGCTCCTGATCCAGGGATGCAGGATGAGCAGCGTTTGTACTCCATGTTAGGAGTGGCTGCACATGGCGTCTGTTCCTCATGTGAGAGTCGGCCATTTCTTTTGGAGCTAAGTCGGCCTGCCACTGAGTAGTTCCCTCAGTCTTAATGACAAAGGCAGATGCATTATACTTCACCCAATCATGATGGTTGTCAACTTTAAAAGCATGATACCGTAATATGATTGAGTGGAGATAAGAAAGAAGATCTTGTTGTTGTTGTTGCAAGTTTCTACCCTCTTGAATCTTGTAGAATCTTCCTATTTGAGTCTGAATCAAACTATTTTTAATTCAATAAGGCAATAACACAAGGTAATAAGACCAAATCCAAATAAATAAATAGAAATTTGGATTTGGCCTCTTCTTTCTTATCTTCATCATGATTGGGTGAAGTAGAATGCCTTTGTCATCAAGACTGGGAGTACTACTCAGTGGCAGTGGGATTTGGTCTTATTACCTTGTATTTTTAATTCAGGAAAAATAAAATCCACTGCGATTACATATAAATAATATAATATAATAACAAGATTTAGAACAGGCCATCTCAAACCATTGAAGATAGAAAATAATAACAAAATCTACCCCACTTGCCCAAAATATAGTTTGGTACCTGCAGCTCCAGAACTCATTTTGGATTGCATTAGATGCACTAAACAGGACCTTTGGGAGAGGCCGCTGCTCATCATAAAACAGCTTGAGGAGTATGAACTCATGGAATTCGTGTAATCTTTACACAAGTGGATAAGAAACAACAACAACAACATATAAATAATAAACTAAATGATTTTTCAAAGGAGGAATGAGTTTCTTGTTTTATTTTTATTTTCTTCTCAAGATTTTGGGTATCACAAACCCTTATAATGGAGTATATGATAAAATTCTTATCTTTAATCTTATCTTGTACTCCTATATAGAAGGGTTTGTGTTATCCGAAATGCTTGAGAAGAATATAAAATTAAACACAAGGTAATAAGACCAAATCCAAATAAATAACTAGTGTGTGACGTTTCGGTAACAGCGTTGTTACCATCTTCAGACAAAAGTACTGAATGAGAAATTTTACCACAGCATGTTTTTAAATAGTTATAATTTCTCATTCAGTACTTTTGTCTGAAGATGGTAACAACACTGTTACCGAAACGTCACACGCTATTTATTTATTTGGATTTGGTCTTATTACTTTGTGTTTATAATCTATAATCCAAATTGTGCCTTATCAATATAAAATTAAGAAACTTTTTTTTTTTTGCTTATCCCTAGTACACGTGGTACAGGCCATGATAATCATGGTGGGTAGTTATAGCGACTGCTTTTACTGTAAGCGCACCACATGTCTACCACATGTGAAAAGCAGTTCGACTTTGCGCATACAAATGTGCCAGAGCCCCGTTTGGTTATTTGCACTCGCTGTTTTGTTTATTATTTACAATCTTCAATTATTTCATTATAGAGAGAATTTTATGCACATTTTGAAATGTACCTTTCTTCTCTCTTTCTTGCAGGCAACAGTACAACTTAAAACAAGGTAATAAGACCAAATCCAATAGTGTGTGACGTTTCGGTAACAACACTGTTACCATCTTCAGACAAAAGTACTGAATGAGAAATTTTACCACAGCATGTTTTAAATAGTTACTGTTATCAAGTGTGTAAACAAGATAACAGATAAGAAGAAGATATTTATCTTCAGTACTTTTGTCTGAAGATGGTAACAACGCTGTTACCAAAACGTCACACACTATTTATTTATTTGGATTTGGTCTTATTACCTTGTGTTTATAATCTATAATCTAAATTGTGCCTTATCAACAGTACAACTTGTCTAAGTTGTTTGTCCATGAGTGTGTTATAATAAAAAAATGTAAATATCTTTTACTTTTTAAACATTCCTTTGATTTGCAGATTCCGTAGTGAATCCATGCACATTATAATAGGACACTCATGCTAGAAAACACCTCTCTATAAAGGACAGTTTTCATTTGCAAAATTAGCTTTTTTTTTACTATTTAGCAACTCTCTGGTAAGAGGACACCTCTCCCTAAAGAACACTTTGGCTCTGCAATTAGATGTCCTTTACAGGGAGGTAGTTCTACTGTATAAGACTTAATAAAGGATTTTGTGTGCAACTGAATGTTGTGGATAGTGGAGCATCATCTCTTAACCACACACAGTGAAATATTTTTTTTCTTATCCTTAGTACACGTGGTACAGGCCATGATAATCATGGTGGGTAGAAGTAGGCGACTGCTTTTACTGTAAATGCACCACATGTCTACACATGTGAAAAGCAGTTCGACTTTGCACTTATAAAACACTGAATTCTAGTTATAGCAGCTACTCCCTTATAATATCTTAATTCTAAGGCCCCAGGCTTTCTATCTGGTTATAACATCATGATAAGGTACACTTTGAAGTATTGATTTGAGTCAAATCAGATAACAAGAGCACAAATCCAAATTATTAAAATATTTATGATATTTTGGTAACAGATTTGTTACCATCATCAGACAAAGTACTGAAATAGTGTGTGAACACTATTTATTTATTTGGATTTGGTCTTGTTACCTTATGTTTCTCCAAATGGGGCTCTGGCACATTTGTAAGTGCAAAAGTCGAACTGCTTTTCACATTGGGTAGGCATGTGATGCACTTACAGTAAAAGCAGTGACCCAACTTCTACCCAACATGATTATCATGGCCTGTACCACGTGTACTAGGGATAATAATAATTTTAAAAAACCCTTATGTTTCTAATCGATAATCCAAATTGTACATACCTCGTTATTTGTGACTATGTATATTGAAGTTTGACCATTGGTCCAGAATGGAGGGCGAAGACGGACTCCTGGAGGAGTGTTTTTCTTCCTCCTCAAGTCCAGTCCTGCCATCTCCAGCGAGAAGAAGAAACATGTCTTTGAACTTGAAGATGCCATCTTTGAGAAGAAGAATATGAAGAAATGGGGCCACAGCAGGAAGAACAAGAAGGGTGAGTTCACAAGTGAGATGACAAGTGCACAAACAGGGGCTGTTCTGTCATCCTATCTACACCATTCTTTTAGATGGAAAATTTGCCTGGAGGAAATTCATCTGAAAAGTATAGGGCTCCAGTCCAGTCAAATTAAACTTAAAAAAACTTAGACATCATATATTTTGACTGGAGAAGAGCCCTATGCTTTTTATATCAATATCCTCCCGGCAAAATTTCCTATCTCTATTTTGGCCTTAGATTTGTCCCAGCCACTTTGCCAGCTAAATATCTCTTTGGCAGATTGTGAAGATTCCATTTGATCCCGTGTGGAACTCATAGAATAAAGTCCGTCCTAGGTTGTCAAGGGCCATTATCCTGAAACCATGGTCTCTAGGTGGACGCTTTACAGTTTGCCAAAGCTGGTGTTGTGGCTTTGTCCCCGATGGTTGCGGTAATGGTTAATAGATGTGACACCTAGTTTTGACGTTTATTTTGATGGGAGAGGAGCTGTATGCTTTTAGAGATACACCATTCCTCTTACTAAGGAAGGACAGATTGAGGTCCTAGTTGACTGGAGATGTTCTGTACTGAATGGTTTCTCCCGGAGGTGATCTCTCACTAGAGGTTTTGCAAAGGTGGTTAGCTCTCTCAACAGATTGGTCTTCCACAGGAGGTTTACATGTCTTGAGGAGGTTTGCCTCTTTAAGGTGTTGTTTCTTCCTCCTCAAGTCCAGTCCTGCCATCTCCAGCGAGTGGTCATGGCATCTGCCCGGTAAGCGGAAGGTCGTGGGTTCGATTCCCATCCCTTGACACTTTTTTGGGGGGTCGGTGGAAGGCTGGTTAAACTGTTTGGTTTTCGACCACTAGGACCCGGGTTCGATTCCCGCATTGGAAACTTTTTTTTTGTTTAGAAAAAAAAATGCTCCAATGGCCCCCTATTCTTGCAAAAGTCCAACCCCACCAGCGAGTGCAAATAACCAAACGGGGCTCTGGCATTTGTAAGTGCAAAGTCGAACTGCTTTTCACATGTGTAGACATGTGGTGCGCTTACAGTTAAAGCAGTCGCTAACTACCCACCATGATTATCATGGCCTGTACCACGTGTACTAGGGATAAGCAAAAAAAAAAAAAAAGGTGTTGTTTCTTATCCCCTTGTGCAAAGTTTATACACATTCCATGAGTTCATGCGCCTCGAGCTGTTTTATGATAAGCAGCGTCCTCTCCCAAAGGTCCTGTTTAGTACATCTAATGCAAGCCAAAATGTGTTCTGGAGCTGCAGGTGCTAACTACATTTTGGGCAAGTGGGGTAGATTTTGTTATTATTTTCTATCTTCAATGATTTGAGATTACCTGTTCTAAATCTTGTTAGTGTTGTTTGGTACTGTCTGAAGTTCAGAGCTCATCCTGGGTCCACTCTACTGTACTGTGCTTAGGTGGGATCCTCCAGTTCTTATTTATTTTTGTTTTGGCTACTATTTCTATTTCTTTTGAAAATAAGTTTATTATTCCACAGCCTCTTTGAGGAGAACCTTTAAACAAATAATCTACATGAAATTAAACATCTAACATTTATATGCGTCCCATACTAGGGTAATTATATAACAATTTTATCTGTGTAGACTGTGCACTTACAGTAAAAGAAGTCGTCTACTTCTACCCACTATGATTATTATGGCATGTATCAGATGTTGTGGTTGTTTCTTATCCCCTTGTGTAAAGATTACAAGAATTCCATGAGTTCATGATCTCATGGAATGGGGTATAGGGGTGCAGCTTTCGTTGATCATGATCCAGGCACACTTTGGTGAAAGTCTGACTTTGCCTGTAATTTGAGGCCATTCCTAACATGGAAGCCTTTGCTGATGACTCTAACATGAGTATAGACGCAGCTCCTCCGTATCCCTGGAGTGGGACCATTGCTGAGGTCCATCAACTGGGTCAGTTGAACTCAGGATTTTTAAACCATGTACTAGGGATAAGCAAAAAAATATATAATATAATGCGGCATGTGCTTGTAAAACGACATTTGAAAATTATCCCGCAAGTGTTTCTTTTCAATGAAAAATCAATCCCATCCCTTGACACTTTTATTTTTCCGTTCATCATTACTCTTCACAATTCATCCTTTCATACTTCAGCCCTAAGGTTAGAAATAATCGTTATTTCACCTTAAAATAAATTTTGATTTTTCATTGAAAAGAAACACTTGCGGGATAATTTTCAAATGTCGTTTTACAAAAAAATATATATATATATGTCATAATTTGTATAGTTAATGCCAAGAGATACAATTTATTTTCGTCAAAATAAGTATGTAAATATGTTACGCTTGCGTTAAAATGTAAATATGTAAATTCATCCATGTATAAAGGCGGCACAAAAAATAAAGTGGCAGACATCGCGGGCGCGCTGTTCGCTAGGCATATCGGCTGCGCCTCTTCATTTAGCTACGACATATATATATAACAAAATTTACACAAAAAGAAAATATTCTAATATGAACTGTGTGTGTCAGGTTTCAACAAGCCAGGCCGTGCTGGGCAGAGAGCCAATAATACAGGGTCTGACTCCCCCAGTTCCCCAGACCTGGGGACTCCTGATGGCATGGAGATGGAGGTTCCCCTGGAGGAGGGGGAGATTGGGGAGGAAGTAGAGTTGGAGGAAGGAGAGATCGAAGACTGACATCTCTCAAGTCCCTAGTCTTCTACACCATTACTGTATTTATTTTTTCTCTGGTTGCTGCAAGGTTTGACACAGCCATTTATTTCCCCCACACATAGAACATAATGTGTTCCCCCTGTACATTCCCCATCATCTACCCCTTACATCTCGGCAATGAAGTCTAAGAGAACATGATTGTGTGTTGTAAGTAAATTTTATAATTACTCTGATAGTTTTACTTTCTCCCAACACATATCTATCTTGTTGTTTATTCACCACAAATTCCATGAGTCCATGCTCCTTAAGCTATTTTATGATAAGCCTCTCCCAAAGGTCCGTGTGATAAGCAATGCAGAATGCAAATCAACATCTGATCTCAAGGAATGGGGTGTAGCTTTCGTTGATCGTGTCACCATGATCTAGGAACACTTTGGTGAAAGTCTGATTTTGCCTGTAATTTGAGGATGTTCCCAACATGAAAGCCTTTGAAATGAACCAGGCGATAAGGAAGATGGGTGTTTTTTTTTTATATAAAATGAGCACGAGCTTTCGGGTAAAAAAGACCCCCATCTTCCTTATCGCCTGGTTCATTTCAAAGTTTACTAGGAAGAGTTCTTTGCAATGAAAGCCTTTGCTGCCGACTCTAACATGAGTACAGACTCCTCCGTATTCTTGGAGAGGGACCCTTGCTGAGGTTTATCAACAGTACTCATCATCAGATAGACTTACATATCTATCTTGCTACTTAGCAATCACCTTTGTTGTAGAAGGAAAAGCATAAGAGCGATGAAGAAAAGTTTCTTATTTTTCTATAAATATTTGCTAGTGACACGTGGTACAGGCCATGATAATCATGGTGGGTAGTTAGCGACTGCTTTTACTGTAAGCGCACCACATGTCTACACATGTGAAAAGCAGTTTGACTAAAAAAATCTTCTATCTGAATTGGCTAAGTAAATCTCAAGTTATAACACTTATTCTAGGCCCTGGAAGTTTTCACTCCACATAACCAAATTGACTGCTGAGGGAAAGATCCAGGGGAGGAAACTGTCCAGACAAAGATGGCGAAAATATATGGATGACTTGAAACAATGGACTGGATGACATATATAAAAGAATATAAGGAAAGACTATGTGGCCCACCCTCAGTAGAGGAAGGCACTGAAGGAGGGAGATATGGAGAGACCATGTGGCCCACCCTCAGTAGAAGAAGGCACTGAAGGAGGGAGATATGGAGAGACCATGTGGCCCACCCTCAGTAGAGGAAGGCACTGAAGGAGGGAGATATGGAGAGACCATGTGGCCCACCCTAAGTAGAGGAAGGCATTGAAGGATGGAGATATGGAAAGACCATGTGGCCCACCCTCAGTAGAGGAAGGCATTGAAGGAGGGAGATATGGAGAGACCATGTGGCCCACCCTCAGTAGAGGAAGGCACTGAAGGAGGGAGATATGGAGAGACCATGTGGCCCACCCTCAGTAGAGGAAGGCATTGAAGGAGGGAGATATTGAGAGACCATGTGGCCCACCCTCAGTAGAGGAAGGCACTGAAGGAGGGAGATATGGAGAGACCATGTGGCCCACCCTCAGTAGAGGAAGGCACTGAAGGAGGGAGATATGGAGAGACCATATAGCCCACCCTCAGTAGAGGAAGGCACTGAAGGAGGGAGATATGGAGAGACCATGTGGCCCACCCTCAGTAGAGGAAGGCACTGAAGGAGGGAGATATGGAGAGACCATGTGGCCCACCCTCAGTAGAGGAAGGCATTGAAGGATGGAGATATGGAAAGACCATGTGGCCCACCCTCAGTAGAGGAAGGCACTGAAGGAGGGAGATATGGAGAGACCATGTGACCCATCCTCAGTAGAGGAAGGCACTGAAGGAGGGAGATATGGAGAGACCATGTGACCCATCCTCAGTAGAGAAGGCATTAAAGGAGGGAAGAATGGAGAGACCATGTGGCCCACCCTCAGTAGAGGAAGGCACTGAAGGAGGGAGATATGAAGAGACCATGTGGCCCACCCTCAGTAGAGGAAGGCACTGAAGGAGGGAGATATGGAGAGACCATATAGCCCACCCTCAGTAGAGGAAGGCACTGAAGGAGGGAGATATGGAGAGACCATGTGGCCCACCCTCAGTAGAGGAAGGCACTGAAGGAGGGAGATATGGAGAGACCATGTGGCCCACCCTCAGTAGAGGAAGGCACTGAAGGAGGGAGATATGGAGAGACCATATAGCCCACCCTCAGTAGAGGAAGGCACTGAAGGAGGGAGATATGGAGAGACCATGTGGCCCACCCTCAGTAGAGGAAGGCACTGAAGGAGGGAGATATGGAGAGACCATATAGCCCACCCTCAGTAGAGGAAGGCACTGAAGGAGGGAGATATGGAGAGACCATGTGGCCCACCCTCAGTAGAGGAAGGCACTGAAGGAGGGAGATATGGAGAGACCATGTGGCCCACCCTCAGTAGAGGAAGGTACTGAAGGAAGAAGATATGGAGAGACCATGTGGCCTATTCTCAGTAGTGAAAAAATAGTACAAATGTGATATTGTACTGGGATAAGGTGCATAAATTATGAAAAAGAAAAAGGCATCTCCTTATCGTGCAACTTTCACATTTGTGCACACTTGTTTCACACTTGCACATTTGTGCAACTTTCAGTTGCATGATAAAGAGATGCCTTTTCTTTTTTCATAATTTTTTTTACTTTGTTCTTATGCTTTCCAATATACATCTATTTACAGATACACTAGCTGGTTAGTTGGAGAAGATCTACTGAGATTTCTGGTTGAATTATTGTGGGTTTTAATGGTAGAGAAAGCCCCAATAAACACTGTTCTGTACACTCCTTTGTAGTTAATCACATCGGCTGTGTCTCGGAGATTGGAATGGAGTATGTGATGATTTTTTTTTTTAATTATCTCTAGTACAAGTGGTACAGGCCATGATAATCACGGTGGGTAGTTAGCGACTGCTTTTACTGTAAGTGCACCACATGTCTACACATGTGAAAAGCAGTTCGACTTTGCACTTACAAATATGCCAGAGCCCCGTTTGGTTACTTGCACTCGCTGGTGGGGTTGGACTTTTGCAAGAATCGGGGGCCATTGGAGCATATTTTTTTTTTTAAATCAGAAAAAAGTGTCCAATGCGGGAATCGAACCCGGGTCGTAGTGGTCGAAAACCAAACGGTTTAACCAGCCTTCCACTGACCCCCTGTATGTGATGATTAATAGTTTAATTAAAAGGCAAAAATGCATCACCAATATATAAGAAATGAAAGCATTAAATCCCATTCTTCTTTTCCCATTCCCACCCTAGACACCTTTCAGTTTATAAATCAGAACTCTCTGCAATAGATATTGCTCTAAAAAACATCAAAATTAACTCGCCAAGCAAAATTATAATCTATTCCAACTCTGCCTTTGCCGGTCCCAAGCCCGGATGAAAAAGGAGGAGGGGGAGCAGTAACAAGCTCACTAAAAAAACCTGGGTTCAGTTGGCCCGGCTGATAGTACCCTGTAAGGGCTCCTAATCCAGGGATACAGGATGAGCAGCGTTTGTACTCCATGTTAGGAGCGGCTGCACATGGCGTCTGTTCCTCATGTCAGAGGCAGCCATTTCATTCGGAGCCAAGTCGGCCTGCTACTGAGTAGTGCTCCCAGTCTTAATGACAAAGGCAGATGCATTCTACTTCACCCAATTATAATGGTTGTCAACTTTACAAGCTTGATACCGTAATATGATTGAGTGGAGATAAGAAAGAAGAATAAGAATAATCTACTCCTTTTCAAGAGCAGCCATTTATACCCTTCAAAACTGCTTCTCTAGTCAAGAACCTCTTCTCAAGAGCATCTGTTAACCGACTCCCAGCCAATAGCTCTGTGATTGAGTAGAGATAAGAAAGAAGAAGAAAAACAAACTTCTACTGTCTTTAGCTGTCAGGCTAGGTTAACAATGAATAGAATAAAGGATTTGGAGGGTATTGAAGTTCTACCTCACCCTGCTTATAGTCTGGATATTGCACCATCTAATTATGCATTATTTTGGTCCATGGCTACATTTCTAAGGGGAAGACACTTTGAAACATTGCATGCCGTCGAAATTGCCTGTTGTAACTTTTCCAACTCTAAACCCCGAGAATGGTATTGTCAGAAAATTGAAAACCTGACAAAAAGATGGCTGGCTGTTATTGAAAATGAGGGTCTCTACTTCAATGAATAAATATTGTTTGTTTATATATTATTTATATAATGTGTGTGTGTTTTAAAATCTTATTTATGGAAACAAACATTTGATATAGCCTGGTATAATTTTAATCCTGGTATATTTTCAATATACAAATAGAATGACAAAACTGGAAACATTTTTAGCTTCTCAACAAAAGAAATTCAAGTCATTGAAGATAGAAAATAATAACAAAATCTACCCCACCTGACCAAAATGTAGCTTGGTACCTGCAGCTCCAGAACACATTTTGGCTTGCATTAGATGCACTAAACAGGACCTTTGGGAGAGGCCGCTGCTCATCATAAAACAGCTCGAGGAGCATGAACTCATGGAATTCGTGTAATCTTTACACAAGGTTATAAGAAACAACAACAGAAATTCTGGGCCACTCTAGCCTTGGATTCTTCTCCATACAGTGATCAGTACTTACAAGGTAATAAGACATCAAATCCAAATAAATAGTGTGTTACCTTTTGGTAACAACATTGTTACCATCCTCAGACCAAAGTACTGAATATTCAGAACTCTGTCATGTTCTATATTGTTCAGAACATTGATACCGGAATGTGTGTCACACACTATTTATTGGATTTGGTGACATTACCTTGTGTTCCTAATCTATAATCCAAAGGCAACCTACACTCATGGATAAAACTTAAGTAAGTTGAAAGTTTGATGTTACCAGTCATCTGTTTTTTGAAGGAGACAGAGGTAATTTATTCACACTTGGTTATCTTGTGTGTATTCAATAAAGGTCACTGTATTATCTTTAAGAGTTATTGTCTGTATCCCGATATACATGCTAAGAGGTACAACTTCCTTAAGTTTTGTCCATGAGTGTATCTTTTAGAGTTATTGTCTGAATCCCGATATACATGCTAAGAGGTACAACTTCCTTAAGTTTTGTCCATGAGTGTATCTTTCAGAGTTATTGTCTGAATCCCGATATACATGCTAAGAGGTACAACTTCCTTAAGTTTTGTCCATGAGTGTATCTTTCAGAGTTATTGTCTGAATCCCGATATACATGCTAAGAGGTACAACTTCCTTAAGTTTTGTCCATGAGTGTATCTTTCAGAGTTATTGTCTGAATCCCGATATACATGCTAAGAGGTACAACTTCCTTAAGTTTTGTCCATGAGTGTATCTTTCAGAGTTATTGTCTGAATCCCGATATACATGCTAAGAGGTACAACTTCCTTGAGTTTTGTCCATGAGTGTATCTTTCAGAGTTATTGCCTGAATCCCGATATACATGCTAAGAGGTACAACACTCTTAAGTTTTGTCCATGAGTGTATCTTTCAGAGTTATTGTCTGAATCCCGATATACATGCTAAGAGGTACAACTTCCTTTAGTTTTGTCCATGAGTGTATCTTTCAGAGTTATTGCCTGAATCCCGATATACATGCTAAGAGGTACAACTTCCTTAAGTTTTGTCCATGAGTGTATCTTTCAGAGTTTTTTTTTTTTGCTTATCCCTAGTACACGTGGTACAGGCCATGATAATCATGGTGGGTAGTTAGCGACTGCTTTTACTGTAAGTGCACCACATGTCTACACATGTGAAAAGCAGTTCGACTTTGCACTTACTAATGCCAGAGCCCCGTTTGGTTACTTGCACTCGCTGGTGGGGTTGGACTTTTGCAAGAATCGGGGGCCATTGGAGCATTTTTTTTCTTTAAACATGAGTGTATCTTTCAGAGTTATTGTCTGAATCCCGATATACATGCTAAGAGGTACAACTTCCTTAAGTTTTGTCCATGAGTGTATCTTTCAGAGTTATTGTCTGAATCCAGATATACATGCTAAGAGGTACAACTTCCTTAAGTTTTGTCCATGAGTGTATCTTTCAGAGTTATTGTCTGAATCCCGATATACATGCTAAGAGGTACAACTTCCTTTAGTTTTGTCCATGAGTATATCTTTCAGAGTTATTGTCTGAATCCCAATATACATGCTAAGAGGTACAACTTCCTTAAGTTTTGTCCATGAGTGTATCTTTCAGAGTTATTGCCTGAATCCCGATATACATGCTAAGAGGTACAACTTCCTTAAGTTTTGTCCATGAGTGTATCTTTCAGAGTTTTTTTTTTTTGCTTATCCCTAGTACATGTGGTACAGGCCATGATAATCATGGTGGGTAGTTAGCGACTGCTTTTACTGTAAGTGCACCACATGTCTACACATGTGAAAAGCAGTTCGACTTTGCACTTACTAATGCCAGAGCCCCGTTTGGTTACTTGCACTCGCTGGTGGGGTTGGACTTTTGCAAGAATCGGGGGCCATTGGAGCATTTTTTTTTCTTTAAACATGAGTGTATCTTTCAGAGTTATTGTCTGAATCCCGATATACATGCTAAGAGGTACAACTTCCTTAAGTTTTGTCCATGAGTGTATCTTTCAGAGTTATTGTCTGAATCCCGATATACATGCTAAGAGGTAGGACTTCCTTAAGTTTTGTCCATGAATGTAACATCATTACTGAACTACAATGTGGTGGGAGGTAAATGTAGAAAATTTGTCTAGAGAGTGATAAAGCACAATTTGGATTATAGATTATAATACAAGAAAATAATTTTGTCTGATGATGGTGACAATGTTGTTACCGAAACGTCACACACTAATAAATTATTTGGATTAGGTCTTATTTTCTTTTAGTCTAGAGAGGTGTTAAGTTGAAAACATCAGGCTTCCAGGTATAAGTTTCTTTAAAAAAGAAATCAATTCAGATTTCTAGTTTTCAGGCATGAAATCCCTACAAGAGAAAGTACGATGTCATTTTTCAAAAGAGAAACTTTTCCCTTGAAGCTAGATGATTTCACGTTAATATTGATACAAAAGTTCTTCAACAGGCGTGGCTAGTATGAATATACTAACAGGATATAAGCGCGCTTGAGCCATTATATACAACATACAAAATGTTGTCACTTCGTATGTAAATTTGTATGCTGTATATAATGGCTCAAGCGCGCTTATATCCTGTTAGTATATTCATACTAGCCACGCCTGTTGAAGAACCGAAAGGTTCGAAAGCTAGCACAAATATAATAAAAGACACTCCTTCGTAGACACTTTTGATTCGTTATACACTTATACCAATTGTACAGAGTTTACCTGTAGAAATTGATACAAAGGATTAATATACAGTAGAACCTCCCTGTAAAGGACAACATTTAATTGCAGAGCCAAAGTGTCCTTTAGAGAGAGGTGTCCTCTTACAGGAGAGTTTCTAAATAGTAAAAATGGTAATTTTGCAAATGAAAACTATCCTTTATAGAGAGGTGTCCTCTAGCGCGAGTGTCCTCTCATGGAGGTTGTACTGTAATAAATAAGATGTGTAGGGTTCAATCCTTTTGGATAATGAAAATAGTAAATATGTATATGACTTATTTTTACAGATGGTAGATTTGAATTTTAGATGATTGATGGTCATCAACAGGTCAAAAATTTTAGAATATTTGTTCATATAGTTATGAAAAATTGACTTAATGGGCACTAATAACTGATTGTGATTGTGTGAAATGCTAATTCATACATATAGATTTGGATATATCATTGGATATCATATTGGATCACATGTTACTTGCCTGTATAAAGTCGAGCCGACGCTATCTTCTCAGATCTTGTCGATATGGTGCTGTCTAGATCAATATCTTGAGCCTTTGCAACATCTGGACTCGTAAGCCAACAGCTAAATATAGCAGCTGTGTTGTTGCACTGAGAAATTCCTTAAACCTTTGCAACGTCTGGACTAATAAACCAACAGCACACATAGTAGCTGTGTTGTTGCACTGAGCAATTCCTTGAGCCTTTACAACATCTGGACTCGTAAACCAACAGCAAATATAGCAGCTGTGTTGTTGCACTGAGAAATTCCTTAAACCTTCGTAACGTCTGGACTAATAAACCAACAGCACACATAGTAGCTGTGTTGTTGCACTGAGCAATTCCTTGAGCCTTTACAACATCTGGACTCGTAAACCAACAGCAAATATAGCAGCTGTGTTGTTGCATGGAGCAATTCCTCGAGACTTTGAAGCATCTGGACTTGTAAACCAACAGCACATATAGCAGCTGTGTTGTTGCAGTGAGCAATTCCTTGAGCCTTCGCAACATCTGGACTCGAGAACCAACAGCATTTCTAGAAGCTGTGGTGTTACACTGAGCAATTCCTTGAGACTTCGCAACATCTTGACTTGTAAACCAACAGCCAGATCTAGCAGCTGTGGTGTTACACTGAGCAATTCCTTGAGACTTTGCAACATCTTGACTTGTAAACCAACAGCACATATAGCAGCTGTGGTGTTGCACTGAGCAATTCCTTGAGACTTCGCAACATCTTGACTTGTAAACCAACAGCACATATAGCAGCTGTGGTGTTGCACTGAGCAATTCCTTGAGACTTCGCAACATCTTGACTTGTAAACCAACAGCACACATAGCAGCTGTGGTGTTGCACTGAGCAATTCCTTGAGACTTCGCAACATCTTGACTTGTAAACCAACAGCACATATAGCAGCTGTGGTGTTGCACTGAGCAATTCCTTGAGACTTCGCAACATCTTGACTTGTAAACCAACAGCACATATAGCAGCTGTGGTGTTGCACTGAGCAATTCCTTGAGACTTCGCAACATTTTGACTCATAAACCAACAGCACATATAGCAGCTGTGGTGTTACACTGAGCAATTCCTTGAGACTTCGCAACATCTTGACTTGTAAACCAACAGCACATATAGCAGCTGTGGTGTTGCACTGAGCAATTCCTTGAGACTTCGCAACATCTTGACTTGTAAACCAACAGCACATATAGCAGCTGTGGTGTTGCACTGAGCAATTCCTTGAGACTTCGCAACATTTTGACTCGTAAACCAACAGCACACATAGCAGCTGTGGTGTTGCACTGAGCAATTCCTTGAGACTTCGCAACATTTTGACTCGTAAACCAACAGCACATATAGCAGCTGTGTTGTTGCACTGAGCAATTCCTTGAGACTTCGCAACATTTTGACTCGTAAATCAACAGCACATATAGCAGCTGTGGTGTTGCACTGAACAATTCCTTGAGACTTCGCAACATCTTGACTCGTAAAGCAACAGCACACATAGCAGCTGTGTTGTTGCACTGAGCAATTCCTTGAGACTTCGCAACATTTTGACTCGAAAACCAACAGCTAAATATAGCAGCTGTGGTGTTGCACTGAGCAATTCCTTGAGATTTCGCAATATGCGATTTCTAAAATATTAGGCCAGATATTGCAACCATAGTGCGGCCATGATCTATTTTTTGAGCTTTTGCAATGGAAGGGCCTCTAAAGCTAGCGGCCAGATCTTGCTGTCATGGTGTTCCCGGATCAAATCCTTGAGCCTTCGCAACGGGCTGCTGTTGGAGCCGTGTTGCTTCAATGATCAAATCCTTGAGCCTTCGCAACGGGCTGCAGGAACCATGTTGCTTCTCTAATCAAATCCTTGAGCCTCCATAACGTGCTGGAGCCTTTTTGCTCTCTTATCAAATCTTTGAGCATTTACAACGTGCTGCTCCTGGAGCCTTTTTGCTTCCCTGATAAATTCCTTGAGCCACTGCAATCGTGGGGCTTCTCAAGTCAACGACCAGATTTTGTATCTTTGGCATTGCCCAGATCATTTCCTTGGCTGGTTCTAAAAATACATGCAGCTTGATACCAGTGCAAATTATTACATTGAACTCAAATTTGAAAATTACAACCTTGCTTGGTATTCAACCATTTTATTATATCTATACATGTTCGAGTGGTTGGCGACTTCTGTACGCTCCAGGAACCTGGGATAACCAAATAATATACTATCAAAAATCGATATTTAAAAGTTTTTTGAAATTATTCAAATATTCCTTTCTTTTAATTATAGATAGCCTTATTGTTGCTAGGTTCGTTCTAACAATCAAACCTTTGCAAATATTCATGTTTATAAATTACCCTTCTTCCTAAACTTCTCATTCAATTTATAAACAGATATCGGTAGAAGAAAGAATGCCAATTGAGGCTTCAATTTTCTCAAAAACTTTCTCAAACTACATTATCTTTATTATACATACATTATCTTTAGAATATATTCAACCGCTTTAAACTTGGGAAACGTTACTCAGATACCTCTACTTTTAATACACTGGTCCGCAAAATTAAAGGAACAACATATTTTTTCATTTATCTCAAATTTTATTGAACATTTACCAATGAAATTTTATACACAAATTTATTATTCCATTATTGATTAGAATACCCGAAATCAAAGAATTCTAACACGTATTTTATGCAAATTAGCCGGTCAAGCAATGATCTTCTTGCAGTCAGTGTATAAATATCTTGGATATTGTTGTTAATATGGGGTGTGATCGCCTTTAACTGATTGTGCAGAGTATTAGGCTCATAGATTGTTGAGCTCTGGAAACCAAAAGGAATAATACTCTGCTAGTGATCTCTTTTGACTTGTATATAATAGAGATTATTATAATAGGAAATAAACTAATGCTTAGTTAATCTTGCCTCGTCTTGGATAACAACACATGGTGGCAGCGGTAAACTGAATTCATAAAGAAGGTCGTTGTTCGAAGAAAATTTGAAATTCGACATCAAGCAAGCTTAGAAGCGGTAAACTGAATTCATAAAGAAAGTCGTTGTTCGAAGAAAATTTGAAATTCGACATCAAGCAAGCTTAGAAGCGGTAAACTGAATTCATAAAGAAGGTCGTTGTTCGAAGAAAATTTGAAATTCGAAATCAAGCAAGCTTAGAAGCGGTAAACTGAATTCATAAAGAAAGTCGTTGTTCGAAGAAAATTTGAAACTTGAAATCAAGCAAACTTTTTGGTAAGTTATATTATATTATAAGTAAATCTTTATAATGTCCCAAAATTATAATTGTGTAGCCCCAGAACCTTTTAATTTTTCAAATCCAGGTGATTGGCCAAAATGGATTAGGAGATTTGAACGTTTTAGGCAGGCAAGCGGGTTAATTAATAACCCAGAAAATGAGCAAGTCAATATGCTCGTGTACTGCATGGGTGATAATGCAGATGACATTTTGTTGTCATGTAAAATAGCAAGTGACCAACTAGAAAATTATAATAAAGTTATTGAATGCTTTGAAAGTCACTTTATTCCAAGACGTAATATAATTTATGAAAGGGCAAGATTTAATCAAAGATGTCAGCAGGAAGGGGAAAAGGTGAATGAATTTATCACAGCACTCCATAGCCTAGCTGAGCACTGCAATTTTGGGATGTTACATGATGAGTTGATTAGGGATAGAATAGTTGTTGGAGTAAGGGATAGAGCATTATCTGAAAGAATGCAACTTGATACAGACTTGACCTTAGTAAAAGCCACACTAATGGCAAAGCAATTAGAAAGTGTCAAAGAACAGCAGTCTAGCCTTTACCAACAAGATTCTATAGATCAAATAAAGAAAATGCCTAATCACATAAAAGAAACAAAAAGGCACGAACCAAAAATAAGACAATTCAAGTCAAACCAGTTGGGAGGGTCATCACATGGATGCACCAGGTGTGGCAATTCAAATAATCATGATTGGAAAAATTGTCCAGCTATGAACTCGTATTGTAGTAAATGCAAGAAAAAGGGCCATTATGCCAAAGTATGTAGATCAGAAGCCATAAATGAAATAAAATCAGAGATAGCTTTTTTGGGATCTGTAGAAGATAATTCCAAGAAATGGATAGTACCAATTAAGGTAAATAATAGACAAATTAATTTTAAAATTGACACTGGAGCTGATGTCAACGTGCTCCCCCTACAATATTATTATCAAAGTTTCCAAAGAATAAAACTGGAAAAATCTGATAAAATATTACAAGGTCCAAATGGAATACCCTTGGAAACAGTTGGAATGATCCACGTAAAACTTCAAAATAAAGGCCAGCACTTAAACTCGAAAATATACATTGTTGATAAACTAAAGCAGCCACTTCTCTCTGGGGAGACAAGTGAAAAATTAAGCATTGTGAGAATGATTCAGCAATTATCAGGAGGCCGCGGCGGACAGCATGGTAGACTCGGAAGTGGAGATAACAGAGGCTGCTACAACTGCGGGGAAGAAGGCCACCGCAAGTTTGAATGTACCAAACCTGCCCGTGGTGGTGGACGTGGCCGTGGACAGAGCCGTGATGGAGGCAGCAACAACACCTGCTACAACTTCGGAGAAGTTGGCCACCGTAAATACAAGGTATGTCCCATAAGTTCCCGGACTGGGTCCATAAAAAAAAAGGTAAGATTTTTAAAATTTTTTTTTATTAAAACTTTTCAAAGTAATCCCCCCTTGCTTCAACGCACCAGCGCCATCGTTTCTCCCAATTGTCGAAACAGTTTTTATAAGCCTCTTTTGGAATGCTCTTCAATGCTAACGGCGATTTTTCTATTATGTCATCCCTGGTGTCAAAATGTCTTCCTTTTAGAACTGCTTTAAGTTTGGGGAACAGGAAAAAGTCGTTTGGTGCGATGTCTGGGAAATAGGGTGGTTGAAGTAGGATTTGTGTCCCGTTTTTCGCCAAAAATCTAGTCATCAAGTGCGCTGTGTGAGGGCGAGCATTGTCATGGTGTAGGATCCAGCCACCATTAGTCCATTTTTCTGGCCTTTTTTTTCGAATCGCTTCCCTTAGACGGCGAAGAATGCCCAAATACATTTCCTTAATAACTGTTTGGCCTGCAGGAAGATACTCGTGATGAACAATGCCCTTGTTATCCGAAAAAGCGACCAGCAACACCTTGTTTCTGGATTTTTTGGGTCTAGGCTCACCCTAACCTCTCCACTCGGCAGATTGAGGTTTGGTTTCAGGGTCATAGCCATAGACCCATGTCTCGTCGCCTGTGATTATCTTGTCTTTCCATTCTGGATCCGTTCTTGTCATTTCCATCATGTCCTCACAGGTTGCAAGCCGACACAGTTTTTGCTCATTGGTGAGGAATCTTGGGATGAATTTTGCAGGAGTCTTTTTGAGCTTCAAATCTTCGGTTACGATCCTTCCAATCGTTGTTTTAGAGATGCCTGTGTCTTGCTCTAGCTCCAGCAAAGTGGTTCGAGGATTTTCTTTTATCAGATCGGTGATTTTTTGCACATTTTCATCAGTCCTTTGAAATTTTGGGCGTCCTTGACGAGGATCATATTCAATGGAAATTCTGCCAGCTTTAAATCTAGAATGCCATTCAAAAACAGTTGTTCTCTTTGGGGCGTCATTGGGGAATGCTTTATTAAGCATTTCAAAAGTTTCGGTTGCTGATATTTGAAGTTTCACACAAAATTCTATGCAAATCCTCTGCTTCAATTTTTGTTCCATCGTAAAATCGCCGCAGCGCTAGGTGTGACCTTTAAATAAATTAGAATAACCTTGGCGCGCGCGCAAGTACCGCCTCGATATTGGTACCACCGTGTAGCCAGATATTTTTTCTATAATAAACAGTCAAATTCATTTACATTTTTCATTTATTTATTTTTTGTATGGACCCAGTCCGGGAACTTATGGGACATACCTTGTATGAGTGTACCAACAACACGGCTGAAGATGGAGGACAGGAGGAGAACCAGCGCAAGTCCAAGAAGGCTTGCTACACCTGTGGGGAGTTTGGCCATAAGAAGGACGACTGCCCCAAATCTGGAACTCAAGAGTCCGGAGATGAGGAGGAGTCCTCTGACAATGAGGAGGAAGAGACTCCCCAGAAGAGGAAGCAAGCTGAGGACAGTGAGGAGGAGGAAGTAGAAGCTGAAGAACCTCCCAAGAAGAAATCTAAGAAGCCCAAGTCCAAGAAGAAAGAAGAAGATTGCTATCTGACTCTTCAAGCATATAGGACGATGCCCCTGGAAAGCGCCAGGAGCAGAGAAATGAGGAGACCCCCACTTCGACATCAACCTGGCTCTCAAGGAGATGCAAGGATGACCAGGAGCAAGAGACCGAGGAGGATTGCCCTACAGTGCATACAAGATATGGAAGGGCAGTCAAGATACCTCGAAGGTTCCTGTAAAGTTAAGGGAGGAGATGTGCAGAGTATTAGGCTCATAGATTGTTGAGCTCTGGAAACCAAAAGGAATAATACTCTGCTAGTGATCTCTTTTGACTTGTATATAATAGAGATTATTATAATAGGAAATAAACTAATGCTTAGTTAATCTTGCCTCGTCTTGGATAACAACACACTGATAGACCGGCTCTACATCGGTGACCCATACTAAGAATTAGGGAGTTTATCAGCTCCTGTGGAATCAACGCCCACTCTTGTGTTAAGGCTGTTTCTAGCTCATGAGTGTTTCTAGGAGGGGGTTGTTTAATTTTGCGGGCCAGTGTATGATTTCTACACTCTATTTGTAAATCTGAGGAAGATTGATATTCTTATGGAAGGGTTGGGGCTTCTGCATTAAAGAAATGCATTAAAACAATGCAATTAATTGATTATCTCTGGTTAATCAAACAATCATTAGTTTTGATAAGGCACAATTTGGATTATAGATTATAAACACAAGGTAATAAGACCAAATCCAAATAAATAGATAGTGTGTGACGTTTCGGCAACAGCGTTGTTACCATCTTGAGACAAAAGTACTGAATGAGAAATTATGGTGAGAGAATGAGAAACATGGTGTGGTAAAATTTCTCATTCAGTACTTTTTTCTGAAGATGGTAACAACACTGTTATCAAAACGTCACACACTATTTATTTGGATTTGGTCTTATTACCTTGTGTTTATAATCATTGGTTTTATTAATACGTTTAATCTTATGGTAATAAAAAGGCATATAATGGATTGAATAAAATATTTATTTGCCAATATTTCCGTTGGCGTTCAGCTAATAATTCAGCCAATAAATATTTTATTCAATCAAATATATGCCTTTTTATTATCTAAAGATTTAAATATGGATTGCTCTATTTTCAGAACGTTTAATCTTTTATACAGATACTTCTGAGAGATGTAGTAATATGAATAGAGAAAAAAAAAAAGCCGAAATAAATTAGAAGAAAAATTTATATGGACAATATATAAATACTAGACGAATAACCCGGGCAACGCCCGTATTTTACCCGATTGAATGTTTTTATTCCAATACTATTTGTTACAATTATAAATTGGAGCCGTGGATGTCACTCTTGTGAAACGTCCCGCTCCAAACTTTACATGTACATTAGGTCAGCTGGTATTACCCCTCATTTTCACCGCTAGAGGCGCGAGCGAATTGACTCTTTGTAAATATACATAATTATAAAGATAGAAGCTTCTATAGAAGATAATGATCATAATGATAATAAAATAATAATAATAATATAATGATAATAATTATTATTATTATCATTAGATAATGATAATGATCATAATGATGATGCGCGCGCATCCGTGACAGAGATGAGGAATTGTTGAGGAAAGACGGTCGTGACTATATATGTTGATTAATAATAATAATAATAATAATAATATAATAATAATAATTATTATTATTATCATTAGATAATGATATAATGATCATAATGATGATGCGCGCGCATCCGTGACATGAGGAAAGACGGTCGTGACTATATATGTTGATTAATAATAATAATAATAATAATATAATAATAATAATTATTATTATTATCATTAGATAATGATATAATGATCATAATGATGATGCGCGCGCATCCGTGACATGAGGAAAGACGGTCGTGACTATATATGTTGATAATAATAATAATAATAAATTTATTTTCCAAAAGGTTACAAGTTTTTGTCTAAAAAGTGTAGCGAATGGTCAGTCTATTTACATATTTTTATTTACAACTTCAATAAATGACAACAGTAAAAGTAAACAAAGATATTTACATTTGCTATCATGACTCCTGGTCAGTGCTGTGGCCCTTGCCGTTATGGTCCCCTGATGTCCTGCAGCTCTCCAGCAGTCTTTCTATGGCCTCTACTAGTGGCTCCTCGATAAGATGATCCCCTGGCCTTGATCCATTCTTGTCTGTCAGGTCTCTTGTCATCTGCTCTAGGTCGTTCTCCTGGATCTCTTCTATGGTCGTCGTATTCCTGTGCTCCATGTCCGGTGTTCCACCTTCCTCGTCATCACATGCCAGCTCCCTACATCGTTCCAACAATCTATCCATGGCTTCCATTTCTTTATTTCTCTGTAACTTATCGTAAGGTTCATTCTTCTTTTCTGTTGAGATAATTTCCATCGTCTTTTTTAGCACCAGGGATTGAATATATGCAAAGTCCCTTTTTCTTATGTTTATTTCCTTCCTGTATTGTTTGTTATATTTGGTTACTATTCCATCCCATGTTAAGACTATCGGCACTACTTTTACGGGCATTTTTTCAGTTTGGGCCATTTCCCTCGCCAGTAGCTGGTATTTTCTTTTCTTTGTCAGCTCCGTAGTTTGGATATTGTCTTGGGAGGTAATGCCTATCTCTATGATTGTTATGTCTTTTTTTATTTTGTCATATACTATTATATCAGGTTTGTTAGCTCTGATATTGATATCGCTTATCATTGGCAGGTCCGTTATTATCTTGGCGTATGAATTTTCAATCTTAGTCGTTATTTTATGGAGCTTTATTTTGTTGTTCTCTGTGAAATTATATTTTCTAGCCAAGTTGAAGTGAACGCATCTCACCACTTCATTATGCCTCTCAGTGTAGTCGTAAGGAAGCAATCTTCCACAGTTTGTAGCAAGGTGGTCCACCGTCCTCTGTACCTTTTCACAGTGAGGGCATTTCAGGTTCTTATCCTTCGGGAACACGTTTCTATCTTGTATGAACATGTAGAATCCTTCATTTTGTGGTGAGTTGTTTCCCGTTTTGAGCCACTGTGAGGATTCTATCATGTCCAATAGAGGTTGGTCTTCATTTTTAAAAAATGTTCTGTGGATTATTTTCTGGCCAATGATTTCTCTTAGATTTTCAATCTGTTTTTCTCTCAGAGTTTTCATTGTGATGTTTTGGGCTTCTATTTTGTACTTGTTTTCTATAATTAATTGGATGTGTGTGAGCATTGTGTTTTCGCCCTGTTCACACGTTTTGATGGCTTCCTTTCTTTTTGTTGTCTCCCCCCCAAATATATACTTGTAGAGGCTTAGCAGAATTCTTTCGTTTTTTTGGACCAAGTTCACCAATCCTCTTCCCATTTCTTCGCGTTGAAGATATAATCTTTCTTTATTTGCTGGCTTAAGATGGATTTTGAATTTGCTCAGCGTTGTTCTCACCTTTTAGTCCAACATTTCTAGTTCCCGCTCACTAAACTCCACGATTCCAACGTAGTAGTTTATGAGCGAGAGCGAAAATTCGTTGAAAGCAGCGAAGAGGTTTTTAGCGTTCAGCTTGGTTTCCGCTAAAGATTCCATTCTGGATACTATTTCTCTTTTTATTCTCTCTTTATTTTCTGGGACGACTGCGCTGGTGTTATCCTCTAGAACACCTAAATATTTATAAGTTTCTTTTTCTGCCAGTGTCCCAAATTCCTGAATTTCTGTGGAGTTTGTCGCTGTTTTTGTCGGGTTGATTTTGAAGCCTATATTATTCAAAAGCTGAGTTGTCTTGTTCGCTAAGAGCTCAAGATCCTTGTCGCTATAGGAAAATATTTTTATGTCGTCTATAAACAATAGGTGATTTATTTTAATTTTTTCCTCTCCCACTCTCATCTCCACTTGGGGACTGTCTTCTTTGTTGAGCTCCCTTGTTATCGGCTCGAGGCACATGACGAAGAATAGAGGCGATAGCCCATCTCCCTGCAATATTCCTCTTTCTATTTTCACTGTTTTGAGGCACTGCTTGCCATAGTACAACTGTGCTTGCCATTTGTCTAGGGCAATTTTTGCGAATTGTTGAATTTCTTTTGGAACTCTTGATGTTTCCAATATCTTAAGCAAGTATTTGTGATCGATGTTGTCAAAAGCTTTCGCTATGTCGATCCACATGGTTTTCAGTTTATTTGCGTGTTCTTTGCATATAGCTTTGTTTAATAAGACCTGTTCCTTGGCGCCTTGAGTTCGCTGCGTCGTTCCTATCTGATTGATAGACAGATATCGTTCCTTATCTATGTATTTGTTCAGTTTTCTAGATAATATCCGCGTGATTAATTTGTACAGGTTGCTCATGCAACTTATGGGGCGGTAGTTGCTGGGGGTGTTCTCTCCTCCTTTAGGAAGCAAGAAGGTTTTTGCAGTAAACATCCAATCTGGAATTGTTTCTGGATTCCTTATAGCTTGAACAACGGCTTTATATAGATCTTCGTGTAGCGGGGTCAATTTTTTAATAAAGAAATTATAAATTTTATCTATACCGCCTGCTTTCCAATTTGGCAAATTTTTCAATGTTTCCTCGAATTCTTCTTTTGTTATTTCTATTTGCTCGATAGGTTTGTTTGTTTTCTCAATATTCTGGATGAGGTATTCCGGAATATCGAGGTCTTGATTCTTCGCCCAAGTTTTGGACCAGAAATTTGTTAAATCTTCTTCATTAATGGGGCCTTCATTTGCTTTTTGTGGCTTTAATTTTCTGTAAAATGCTCCCCTATTCAGTTCAAACATATAATTTGTCTTATTAAATTCACTTCTTTTTTCTGATACCTCTATTCTTTTCTGTATTACTTTTATTTCTTGGTTTATTTTTTCTTGAACTATTTTTAAATCTGATATTTTCCTGGGGTCGCTTCTATATTTCTTGGCTACTTGTTTTACCATGTGGTTTTCTTTGCTGTTCATTTTTCCAGATTCTATTCGTTTTTCAATTATTTTCATCATATTTTCTTTCTCTTGGATTGATTTGTTCAATGGATATTTCCAGTCCCCCGCTCTTTGCGGCTTTTTGGTTAACTGTTCATATGCCATTTGCGCTGCATAAATAATTTTGCTGATTTTTTCCAAGTTCAGATTCCCCATTAGGTTTTCCTCAATATAATTGTTAATTTCCTCTAGAATATGCTTTTTATATTTTACGTATGGGATTTTGAACGTCGATGTCCACTCATTAACTGGTTTGTTCGAGCATTCTTCTGTCTCTTTCTCCATTGCCCTTGTTACTCTCAGCCGCAATTCTATGTTTACTGGGTTATCGCTGGCTGTCTCTTCATTTGTTTCTTTTTCCTTATCTGGTTGGCTTACTAGTTCTGATGGATCCCTATCTTCCCTTTCGTTTGTTCTCTCACCTTCCTCTTGGCCTATTTGGTTATTGGTGATTTCACTATCGCAAGTTCTACTGTCACTGGTTTGCTCGCCGTTGTCTGGAACATTTGAGGTACTTTCTCTTTCGTCTTCTTCCTGACTTTGGCTTACAACAGGTGAAGATCTGTTGGATGTCCCTCTGTATTCATTGACGATATCTATGTATCTTTCGTCCTTGATAAGCTTGTAAACCTTTATTCTTAGAGTACCAAGATTTATTGCGCGTCCAAATCGGCTTTTTCGGTATTCTTCTTGGATTTTAGGCCATGAATTTCTTCCTGCCCTTCCCTTTCTATCGGCATATTTATAAAATGATTGGATAAGAAAGATATTCTCACTTCTCTCTATATCTTCATCTGACTGGCTGGAGTGACCATTCTGCCTCCAAGTTAATGTAGGATTCAAGTTGATATTTTCTTGAAGGTTGTTTTCAGCCATTCACAATCTGATAAAGAAGAAAAATGGGAATAAAATTTACACACACAAATCCTACCAACATGAAAAAAAAAAATTCGCTAAATAAAATAAGGCTTAACAATACTATCACGTTTGTAAAAGCACGTGTTTGTAAAAGCACGTGTTTGCAACTTTCGAAGAACTAATTGATCAAATTTTCGAAATTTCTCATTTTTTGAAAACAGATTTTTACCTTGCCCTTTACTATTTCGGAAATGTTTGTTTTTAATATTGAAAAATTATCACTTTGGCGCTATTTTTGATCAATTTTCCAGGTTTTTTTGGGAGAGGGAAAAAAACGTGTTTACACTTACCCACGTCGTGATGATGATTAATAATAATAATAATAATTATTATTATTATCATTAGATAATGATTAATGATCATAATGATGATGCGCGCGCATCCGTGACAGAACCGGCCCGCCCATGACGGTCGTGACTATATATAGGGATAATAATAATAATATTATAATAATAATTATTATTATTATTATCATTAGATAATGATAATGATCATAATGATGATGCGCGCGCATCCGTGACAGAACCGGCCCGCCCATGACGGTCGTGACTATATAGATACTAGACGAATGGCCCGGGCAACGCCCGGGTTTTACCCGAGTGCGTATATATTTTAAAAATGTTTTAATTAAAATACTATTCGTTACAATTATAAATTGGCGCCGTGGATGTCTCTCTTGTGAAACGTCCCGCCCCAAACTGTGTGTGTCTTGAAAATATAAAAATAAAAATGTGAACGGAAAAATATGTCCAGGGTAGCCTAGTGGTCATAGCATCTGCCCGGTAAGCGGAAGGTCGTGGGTTCGATTCCCATCCCTTGACACTTTTTTATTTCATCCATTCTGACCAAAATCTATCCGTGAACTTCACACAGAGAGAATAAGGCAATTATATAAGTAGATAATCCAAATTGTGCCTTATCACACACTATTTTTTTACGATGTACTAGAGCGCCATCTGTTATCAAATTATAAAACTATTTTAGAGGCGTAATATTCTTTTTTAAAATAAAACAATTCTACTGTCCTTACTGCGATGGAAAAATTAAAGGGAGGGCCTGGCTCATCAGTGGTGAACCCTCCCAGCGGTTTCGCCAGTTTATTTGGCCTTATTACCTTGTGTTTATAATCTATGACGTAATGCCGGCGGCGCGCGCCCGTTGGCTGCCGGCGAGCACGTGACCTCCCTGTGCGCGCGCATCCGTGACAGAACCGGCCCATGACGGTCGTGACTATATATATATGGATAATAATAATAATTATTATTATCATTAGATAATGATAATGATCATAATGATGATGCGCGCGCATCCGTGACAGAACCGGCCGGCCGGCCGGCCCATGACGGTCGTGACTATATATGTTGATGGATAATAATAATAATAATAATAATAATTATTATTATCATTAGATAATGATAATGATCATAATGATGATGCGCGCGCATCCGTGACAGAACCGGCCGGCCGGCCAGCCGGCCCATGACGGTCGTGACTATATATAGGGATGGATGGATAATAATAATAATAATAATAATAATAATTATTATTATTATCATTAGATAATGATAATGATCATAATGATGATGCGCGCGCATCCGTGACAGAACCGACCGGCCGGCCCATGACGGTCGTGACTATATATGTTGATGGATAATAATAATAATATAATAATAATGATCATAATGATGATGCGCGCGCATCCGTGACAGAACCGGCCGGCCGGTCGGCCAGCCGGCCCATGACGGTCGTGACTATATATAGGGATAAATATATAATCTGATATCTAAGTAAAACGTTTATGGAGATGAGTATCTTTTATTCTGGTCTTCTCAAGCTTTCGGGCTTGTCCGCCCTTCTACAGGAGAAACATACTATATAACGAGAAAATATAACGCCGCTTGATGCTAAAACTATTATGATTCTATGTACATATATACATATATATATATATATATATACACTAGGATGTTTTTGCATATTATTTTTTACTTAAGATATGTTTTTTATTTGGTTAAAGTATTTACATATTTTACTATTGTTTGTTATATTTTATGAATTATCTTATAGGTTCGGAATTCTAATATTTAAGTTAGTTTTATAATGGTTATTGGCTATTGCATATAAGTTACTTATACTATTGTTGATATTATTAGCTGGTACTAGGATATATTGTGTTATATGTTTCGGGCAAATCTATTTTTCTATTGATGCTATTGTGTTTTCTGGATAATAAAGATTCAATTATAAGCCTTTGATATTTGCTGTTTATGTTATTGTAATGTATTATGGGTTCTTCTAATGCGAAAGTGTGGCCTGTTTCTTTGCAGTGTTGGAAAATTAGGGATCTATTGTCTTGATTTATTATGTTGCGTTTATGTTCATATATTCTATTGCTGACTCTCCTTCCTGTCTCCCCCACGTATTTGGCTTGGCAGTTGTTGCATTCTATGGAATATATTGCTACTTTTTTGTTAGTGGGTTTTATGATATTAGAATTATTTTTAGATAGTGGATTTTTAATGATGGAGCCTATGTTAGGGGAATTACTGTAATGTGTTTGGATGCCGAAGTTTTTTAAGTAGTTGGCTATTGTTGTAGCTGTTTGTGAGTATGGAATATAACATATTGCTCTGTAAATATCTGTGGTTTTGTTTATTGGGTTATTGATTGTTATATTTTTGTGGAAATGTTTTAATATAAAGGTAATTGGGTATCCTGCTTGCTGGAGATTATTTATGATGTTCTGTGTTTCAATCGTTTTTGAATTCTGTTGCGAGCAATGGGTGTGTATTCTTTTGGTTAGTGTTTTAATTGTGTTTATCTTATGGCTTAGTGGGCAATATGAGGTGAAATGTATATAATTTGGTTCGAAACTTGGCTTGTAGTATACGGAGGTATGTAATCTGTTTTGTGACCTTATGATATTAATGTCTAAGAATGGTAGTTTATTGTTTTTTTCAAATTCTATTGTAAATTTGATTTTAGGGTGGTAGTTATTTAATGAGGTTAATATGTGGTTAACTTTGTTAGCTGTGCATATACAGAATATGTCGTCTATGTATCTTTTATATATTATTATGTCTGTGGGGAATTGTGTAGTTATCCATTTGTCTATTGTGTTCATAACTATTTCGGCTAACGGGGAAGATAGTGGGCTGCCCATGGGCGATCCTTTTATTTGTTTATATGATTGTGAGTTGAAATTAAAGATGTTCGATTTTAATGATATGTCTATTAATTCTATTATTTTGTTTATGACTGTTTGGTCTAATCTATTTTCTATTAACAAGGATTTAGTGTTATCTAATATTAATTGGTGAGGGAGACTAGGATAGAGAGCCTCAACATCGAAAGATACTATTAAGTGATGGTTTTCTATATTTGTGTTTAAAATTTCTTGTATGAATGTGGGTATGTTTGCTATTGATTGAGTGGGTGTGTGTGTTCTGACTAATGGCTGTAGGAATTTGGTTAAAAACTTAGCTATTGGAGCAATGGGGGATAGGTAAAATGCGACTATTGGTCTTAGCGGTATATTTTGCTTGTGCAATTTTGGTTTTCCGTATATGTGGGCTTCAGAATCGCTATTACTAAGGAATGCTTTATGTTCGTCTTCGGTGATTATTTTGGATTTCTTCAATCTATTGATGTCCTTTTTTATATTTAAGTAGACTTGGTTTCTTTCAGTATCTGTCAGAGGCTCGAAGGTGGTGCTATCTTTTAGTATGTTTTCCATTTTGTTTTGGTATTCTGTTTTATTCATTATTACTGTGGTTCCTCCTTTGTCTGCTTGGGTTATTACTATTTCTTTCCTGTTTTTTAAGTTTCTTAGAATATGTTTCTCTCTTGGGTTTCGTAGGGGCTGGTTTGGTGGGTGATTCAATGTACTGGAAACTTTTTGTCTTATTTTTTCTTTTTCTTGGGTGTTCAGTTTCGATATTGCTACTTCTATTCCGCTGATTATCTTTATGGGGTCGGGTTTAGTGACTGGTCGATATTTTAAGCCTTTAGATAGTACAGCTATTTCTTCATGTGTTAATATGGCCTGTGATATGTTGACTACTTTTGGTGTTGTTTCACTTCTTAAGAGATTTGGTTCTTTATATTTGTTTGCCCAAAATTTTAACTTCTTGTCCTGTCTGTTCTTTATGTTGGATTTCAGTTTCATTATTTCTGGGATGATGTCGGTTATTATTCTGTGGAATTCGGATTCTGGGATGTGCTGGGATATTATGCATATGAGTTCCTTGATGGATTTTGATAGCAATCTGATGTTCGAGTGACATCCTTCTTTTCTGGCTTTTAATAATCTCGTTTGGGTTTCTTTTATGACTTTTTCTGAGAATGGGTTCTTTACCGGATCTCTAATTCGTAGTGATGGGGGGATAAAATTGGCTTCTATGCATATCTTGTTGAAACTCAAGTGGCTTTGCCATTTGGCTAGCTGTAAAGATTTCTTGCGGAATATTTTCAGATAATAAGTAATATCATCGGGCGTTAAATTCATAGTTTATAGTGCAGCTTTCAGATGAATAAATTTAAATCTCCTTTAGATATCTGATATCTAAGTAAAACGTTTATGGAGATGAGTATCTTTTATTCTGGTCTTCTCAAGCTTTCGGGCTTGTCCGCCCTTCTACAGGAGAAACATATACTATATAACGAGAAAATATAACGCCGCTTGATGCTAAAACTATTATGATTCTATGTACATATATACATATATATATATATATATATACACTAGGATGTTTTTGCATATTATTTTTTACTTAAGATATGTTTTTTATTTGGTTAAAGTATTTACATATTTTACTATTGTTTGTTATATTTTATGAATTATCTTATAGGTTCGGAATTCTAATATTTAAGTTAGTTTTATAATGGTTATTCCGAACCTATAAGATAATTCATAAAATATAACAAACAATAGTAAAATATGTAAATACTTTAACCAAATAAAAAACATATCTTAAGTAAAAAATAATATGCAAAAACATCCTAGTGTATATATATATATATATATATATATATGTATATATGTACATAGAATCATAATAGTTTTAGCATCAAGCGGCGTTATATTTTCTCGTTATATAGTATATGTTTCTCCTGTAGAAGGGCGGACAAGCCCGAAAGCTTGAGAAGACCAGAATAAAAGATACTCATCTCCATAAACGTTTTACTTAGATATCAGATATCTAAAGGAGATTTAAATTTATTCATATAAATATATAATGTTAATGAATATTATTATCATTATTATCATAATATTCTATGTTCCGGAAAATTATTTTCAATAATATTCGTTAGGCAAACTTTCACTCAGATAAAACCCGAGCGAAGCCGGGTACATCCGCTAGTTAGTATATATTTTTTATTTTAAAATAATCTATATTTATACCATTAATTTAGTGGATAATTCTAACAATTTATTAAACATTTTTGATAATATGTGTGTAAATAAAGAGAGAGATATTTATAACCCAGGTTCCTGGAGCGCAGAACGCCAACTACCTGGTGTAAATAAACTTTATTCCTTCTATAAATATTGCTCTAAAATGTTAATTTAAATGATTTTCACTCTCTCTCTCTCTAAAACTAGAAATAATTTGTATATATATTTTGAAACTATGTACATAAAATATACTTATGGGCAAACTACTGTAAATAGACAATCTTGTTTTTCGTTCAAAGACGACACACAAGTGCTGTGTTGGAATGTTAATGGATTGGAAAGGATGTTGCTACAATTCGACCTATTCACACATTTAGAAAAGTGCAGCATTTTTGCACTCACAGAAACATGGAAGGATCAACATCTGAAGAACAAACCAACAGGATTTCATCTGTATGAATCACTTGCTCAGAGAGACCACAAGAAGGGTAGATCATCGGGGGGAATTATTGTTGGGATTCGAGAAGCTATAAAAGACAAGATTGAAAGGACTGAAATTGAAAAACAATGGATTATGATCTGTCTGAGGTTGGACGGTGAAATGCGAGTGTGTATGATCTTTGCTTACTTGCCACCAAACGAACACTATTTGACCAACTGCAAAAATTTACTCGACCAAATAGAAGGGAAAATAGTTGAAGGATATGAAGTTTTACTGGCTGGTGACTTGAATACACGAACGGGTGCAATGGGAATTCTTCATAATACATTATACCTTCCTTGCTACTTAACTACTAGACGCACTTCTAAAGATCCTGTAAGATCTACGCATTCAGAACAATTCATAGATAGATTGGATAATAATACTCTCACAATTTTGAACGGCAGAACAAGGGGTGACAGAAGTGGTAACTACACATACATATCAGCACGGGGATCCTCGGTGGTAGACTACTGTATTGTCTCCCATGGGCTGTTAGGTTACGTACATGACCTATACATCGAGGGATTACCACATTCAGATCACTTACCTCTAATTATAAAAATGGATATGAGTTGGGGACCGAAACAAGTGACGAACCCGACTTCACGGGTAAAGGAAAAATATATATGGTTACCCGAAAGAGTAACGCTATTTGTAGAGGACTTAGGAGTAGCTTATGGATTTTGGAATAACTCGATTGAGAATATAATGAACAACATGGTTAATCAGATCAAAAGCGCAATGGTACAAAATGGTATGCAAATTGAAATAAAAGCGAATAACTCACTGTCGAAGCCCTGGTTTGATCATGAGTGCTACATAGCGAAAAAGATTATGAAAGCAACTCTGACAAAATATATTAAATCTAATAAGGATCTAGATCGTTTGGAATATGTTTAAAACAAGGAACAAATATACATCGATTATTAACAATAAAAAGAAAAAATACTTTTGTGAAATACAAGAAAAATTAAATAATACATACGATTCAAGTGAATTCTGGAAAACAATAGCTCGCTTCAGAAAAATAAACTATACACAGGGCAATATCTCAATATCGGACTGGCAGCAATTTTACAATAAACTCCTGGATACAGAATCAATACCAGATTACGAACCCGTTACTATGACCTTCCTAAATACAGATAATGAGCTAACTAAATGCATAACTCTTAATGAAATAAGCAAAGAAATTTCTCGAATAAGGCATGGCAAGGCGGCTGGTTTTGACGACATAATGAATGAAGCAATAAAGGCTCTCCCAAAAGATTATCTAATTTCCTTAAAGGATATATTCAATAGAATTTTGAGAACGTCTGAATTTCCGACAACATGGTTGAAATCAGTTATTCAACCAATTTTTAAGAATGGTGATCCAGACGACCCCTCTAACTACCGAGGCATAGCGCTCTTAAGCAATATAGCAAAATTATTTGCATCAATACTCAAATCTCGTCTAGGCAGTTGGATCGAAAGGAGAAATATAGTTCCTGAGAACCAGGCGGGATTCAGGGCCGGCCACTCTTGTCAAGACCATATATTCACTCTATTATCCCTGATTCAAATGACTCTAAACCGAAAGAGAAGGAAATGCTACATGTTCTTCGTGGATTTGAAAAAAGCCTTCGACACAGTGCCCCACTCATTATTATGGAGAAAACTGATAGATGCAGGTCTCAACCACCGTTTTGTTAACTTAATTAAAGATTATTACACAAATATGACAGCGGTAGTGCGATGGAACAATTCATTCACTGCGCCAATAAAGGTGCGTTCGGGAGTTTTACAAAGGGAGCCGATGTCACCTTATTTATTTATACTTTTTATAAATGATTTAATCGGTCTCTACAATAATTCAGATTTACCGGGAATATATCTCCCAAATTATGGACATGTTCATATTCTACTATACGCAGACGATATTGTCTTGTTTGGAGAATCCAAAAATAACCTTCAAATAAAAATAAATATGCTAAGAAAATATTTTGAAACAAATTTATTAACCCTGAATGAAAATAAGTCAAAAATAGTAGTTTTCAGAAACGGCGGTCGATTAGCACAAAATGACAAATGGTTTTGGGGTGAGCGGCAACTGTCTGTTACTACGAAATATCTATACTTGGGATATCCGCTTACAAGTGCAAATTCACTAAACAAGGTAGCGTCACACTACAAAAGCAAAGCCCTGGCAGCAATTGGCGTTGTGTGGCAAGTTCTGACAAAATCCAAGATGAACTCTCTAAATGCGGCAATGAGATTACTTGATTCGACGGTCTTGCCTCACATGCTATACGCCGCACCCTGCTGGGCACTCAACCAAGTAAAGGTAGTTGACCAGGTTCAGAACATTTTCCTAAGACGCTACCTAAATTTACCAAAGTATACTCCGGGCTTTATGCTAAGAATGGAGTGTGGACGAGTATCACAGGAAGTTATCATAACTAAACAGGTCCTGAGATTTTGGGTGAGGATTATGAAAATGGAAGAGAGTAGGTTGCCCCGGGCATGTTTGTCACACCTCTGGACATTACACAGCAATCAAAGGGCTGGTTTAACCTTTGTCGAAAACCTGTCAACCATTTTAGACTCAAACGGTTTTTCGTTCCTGAAGGGTTGTCCGGATTACACTGCAATACTGACAGAAATCCCTGCTATTATTCGAATAGCAACCGAACAAAGCATCCAAAGCGACATGGCGAAAATCCTAAATACTTCACATTACAGTCACTTCAAATACCTAAAAAATTCAATAACAGCAGAACGATATTTATTCACAACTATTCCTCTAGCAATTAAAAGATTCTTTGCACAACTGAGACTCCTATGGACGATCTTCCCAGAAAATCGTTCAAAGCGCTGGAAGATTGATTTGTCTCTAACTTGCGATCTGTGTAAAAACAGAATCCAAGACGAAATTATGCATATAATATTTGGATGCTCTTGCTTAGAGAAACAGAGGAAAGAAATTTTGGGTGACTTACCCTGGTCTCAACCTGACTGCCAACAAATTTGCAGCTGGATGAACACACTGATGGTTGATCAGGGTCTCTCCCTCGGTTTATATAAATTCTACAAGGCCGCAGTCAATGTCCGTTGGAGAATAATGGATTCGCCGAATGTCGTGGTTTGCTTGGAGGAAGAAGACGAAGACTGAACGCGGCTGATTCCACACTAGCCCTCTCAATGATATCCTAACCTTGACATATCCTAAACATTGGTACTTTAATTTAAATATTCAATTATGTATGGTTCCTTTTGCTCTGTATGTTTATTTTTTGTATATATGGTTATATTTCTTTTTGTTTGTTTTTTTCTTTCTTCTCTCTTTTCTTTTTTCCTTTTTGCCTCTTGTATTCTAGTTTTTACTTCTGAAATATCTTCCTTTGCTAAATCCTGTAGAGGGGAATCATGTATAGGGCTGGATGCCCCAATATAAAGGCTTGTGTGTGTGTGTTATTTAAGAAAAGGAACTGCTCGACTGCTTGTATACAAGTTTATACCAAGCCCTTTCTTTCTTCTTCCCCCTTATTTGACACATTGTAAATAACATTGCTGATTATGGTTTATTCTGTATATACCCTGTTCTACTCGGAGAATCTGTATAAGATCAAAAGGTCTTAATAAAGCTTTTTGTTGTTGTTGTTGTATGTACATAAAATAGTTTTAACATTTACACGAAAAGGATATAACCTGTGTTTTGTAATAAATAAATAAAATAAACAAGAATCGATAAATAATCAAAATCGGCCGAGAATTGAGATTTCACAAACCATGTCATCCCCAATGATCCTATCCAAATATAGTCAGCAGTAATGAGAGGATTACCTAGTAGCTTCTACATAGGTGTTCGAGTGCCATTGTTTGGCAGCCATGACACTTGCAGCTGTTATTGCACAATTTCTTTTGGGATAAATAAAACTGGGGAAACACCTGCTGGCTTTATTTCGTCGATTCATCAAGAAGTGAGAAAAGAGTAGTTGAAAGGAATCTATAAATATCCTAGCCATACAGATAGGGGTAATCACAAAGCTCACAAAAATCTATCTTTTAATCAAAAGAAAAATTTTCGCGTTTCTTATTTTCAAAAACAACTCTTTATAGATCCTTCTGATTTAATTCATATTGAGGAGTTTCTATGAATTTCCTCTGTAATATATTGTCGCTTAGAAAAATGAGGAAAGATCAACGTAAGGATGAGAAGGCAATATATTTTAATCATAACAATTACAGCAACTTATTCACATCACAATCATTATTTGTTTGGTTAACCCTGGCTTCTGGAGCTTACCAATGTCGCCTATCAGGGCGGCTGTCATTCAGACCTAAGTCTTCTTTGTTCTATTTAGAGTGGAGCTTTAATTGTGGCACCAATCAGATTTATTTCTTGGTAGAAACAGAGAGGCAAATAAAGAAATATGCTGAGCAATCAAATATTGAAATCAAAAATCTGTTTATAAGTATTCTGTTCCAATAGGATTGAGATATCTTTATAAAGGCTTTGCGTATAAATTTCCTTAATATCCTCCTCCTCCTTCGATGCCTTCCTCTACTGAGGGTGGCCACATGGTCTCTCCATACCTCCTCCTTCAATGCCTTCCTCTACTGAGGATGGCCCACATGGTCTCTCCATATCTCCCTCCTTCAGTGCCTTCCTCTACTGAGGATGGCCCACATGGTCTCTCCATATCTCCCTCCTTCAGTGCCTTCCTCTACTGAGGGTGGCCACATGGTCTCTCCATACCTCCTCCTTCAATGCCTTCCTCTACTGAGGATGGCCCACATAGTCTCTCCATATCTCCTTCCTTCAGTGCCTTCCTCTACTGAGGGTGGGCCACATGGTCCCTCCATATCTCCCTCCTTCAATACCTTCCTCTACTGAGGGTGGGTCACACGGTCTCTTTATACTTCCCGGTCCTCTGCCATACTCTTCATTTACTCGTAGGTGTGTCGTCTAGTCCATTGTTTTAGATCATCTGTGTATCCTTGTCGTCTCCTTCCCCTCGATCTCTTCCTTTGGAGCTTCCCCTCCAACACTGTCAGCAATGTCTCTCCTGCTCATCCGCGCATCACATGTCCAGCAAACGTCAGTTTTCGTTGTTTTATGAACTCTATTAGCTGGCGTTCTGTACCCATTCGATCGAGGACTTTCCTTAATATATCCGCTATATAAACCGATATAAAGCAATAACCGCTATAACAATACACAACAGCAGAGATATAGTGACAGAGCAGTCAATCTGATGGGGAAGTTTTTACCGGCCGTTATTTCGGTGACCAATCTCCACCATTTTCAAGGTGAAATGTCGTCGGTTGACGAGGGTTGCCAATCTACCAACTCTAACAATGTTAGAGAGTAGATGGAAAAGAAACCACTGGGAAAGTTCATCACCAGTGATATATAGCCAGGCCTTGCCAATGTATCACCTTATCCCAGTAGGAACTATATAAATTGTTGGTAGAAATGGTTCCAAAATAACTTTAATAGGTGCCGCTCAAAAATAGCAACCTAGCTTTTGATATTTACAATAATGAATAATATATATGTGAAACAAAGTATCCAATGCGGGAATCGATCCCGGTTCATGACTGTCGGGAATCGAGGGTTTTAACCACTCGTCCACCGACTTTTATACGTATAAATGTTGTATATAATTTCTATGTGTCAAAAAAAAACATTCGCGTTTTAATGTTTTCATTTGCTGTATATAGATAGCGAGTTATTGATTTGTATTTATATATAGTTCACTTGTGATTTCGATTGAGTTGGAATTTATCAACTTCATATATTTTTCCCAAACGATTATTTCAAAAAATATATTTAAAAAATCATAATTACGAAAGGTTTTTAATTTCCCGAACGAGCAAATGAATATCGGTTCACTGCCATCTATCGGAAAAAATAGCAAATATTTGTTGATTTTCTTGAGTTGGCCTATGCCGATAGATCAACCATCAGTAACATTCAGTTGCATGATTAGGAGAGGTTCTTTCATTCTATTATCACCCTGATCTGTTTTATCTACTTTTAAATTAATTGAAAATGTGTGTGATGGAAACTTTTGTTATATATCTTGAAGATAAAGACACTTCGGCAAGAAAATATTTTTATTTAATCGACGTTTAGACAAAAATGCTTTATATATTTATAACTTTTTGCCAAATGCTTTACTACATTTATAAAGTCTTGCCAAAGGCTTTTTTTTTGACGCGAGGACAAAAATATTTTGCTGAAACGTCAAAAAAATAAAAACATTTTCTGGCCGAGTGTGTCTCTTATTTTTATGAGCACACACTATTTTGTTATAGATATTGGATAAAATATAATATTTTATTATAATAGCATGTACATAGGAAAAAATTCCATAACCGAATCCTCCGTTGAAAAAAAAAACACTTTTGTAGCATAATAATTTACAAAGGTTGGCCCCATTTATCCAACATCTATTAAATGAGCGACCAACTCCAGAAGAAATTAGAAGCATCTATCTTTTAGACGTTCCTCATTGGAGAGTTACAAATTATATATTTTATAAAGTTATGAATGCATTGTGAATGTGCGGGAGGTGGTATTCTCGGGAGAACATGGAGTTGAAATAAAAGTAATGATAATGATGATAATAACACAGTAAATTCTCTCTCTCTCTCTTATGTTTTTTTTTCTGTATTTAACCTTATATAATATACCTCATATGAACGATTAATCAAATAGGTCCAATCTCTTTCTCATCATTAACATTTACACCTCAATAATAAGCAATTGTTTAAACGATATTCATTCGGCAAAAATTCACTTTGGCAAAAATCGATTAAATCTGGGAAGTTTGGCTGGTAAATTTGTATGATTCGTGTTAAATATGTTATGTATTTTACATATTTTAAAATGCCACGGAGAAAATTATACTCTCCAGTCTTTTGAGATGTAGAAGGATGCTTGTTCTGAGGTGAGGTGGCTTGTCTTGCCGGTAGAGTAACTATTGTACAAGTGATTTACATCAAAAGAATATTCCAGCATCGTATGGCCAATAAATAACACGAGTGAATCCATAGAGAGCTGTGGCGGAACTTCAGCTCCTCCCGTCCCATGTTCTGCTTAGTACTATGGCGTTCTTAATTACAGAAACAGGTAGGTGTCTTGACCTCGGTGAGCACTTGTCCTTCTGCACACGCTATCATTGAATGCTCTGTTGGGGTTACAGAAAGATTGCGCTTCCTGTCATGTCTCTCTCTATCTATTTTGGGATTTGTTGAGAGATACTAATTAAATCTTGTGTAGACAGAAGTTAAGTTGTCTTAGAGACCAGCATTCATACTTCTTTAGAATAAAGGTCATTTAAGCAAAATAATTATTTTAGAATCTCTCATTTCTAATGAATATAATAGCACAAAAAGGAAGATAGATTTACCATCACAATACCGATATCTTAGAAGAAATCAATAGATCAATTTTATAGGTTCTGGTTGCCCTAAAAATGTAACATTGTTAAATTACATATCAATTTTAAAATTTAATTCGTAAAAATCCACGCTGTGAGCGTTTGTATTTGTAAATATTTCTTGTAAGATATAGTCGATATTTTTTATTGAGCCCGTTGAAGAGTGATTATCGCTTGAAAGCCAGAATTTTAAAATAAAAAGAAACTCATTGTGTGAAAATATTTTGTAATTTTTAAAAGCAAAAGAAGACTTTATTTCATTGACGTTTTTTGACAAAAATCCTTTGCTTACTTCAGAATAAATCTAAAACATTTGTCTAAATGGATATTAGAAACATAACTTCTTATTTATACTCTGATAATCTTTATCGCCATTATGAACCAGAGTGTACCCTAATTCAATGGACAGAATTAGATGAATAGTGAATACATTATATTTTAAAATATTTTTAATCCCTTAAAAAGTATGAATATGAATATATTTTGAAATTTCTCAGGCCATTTTATGTTAAAGATTTGTTGACATTGCCATGTTTACACGATAAAAATCGAACATGCACATTTTAGACATCTTCAATATATTCGCCGATATTAAATAAATGTATTTAAAGAGGCCTTAGTAAAATGGAGCGAGTTGAGAACTAGAAGGAGACGGAATTTTATCCCCAATACATTGCACATGTGTAAACATGTGATGTACTTACAATGTTTCCTTCCTTAATGTTGCCATGATAAGTGTTATTCCTTCCTGCACGTGAACTGCCCGTGTAAGTTCGGCCATTCCGGATGTTGTCCATCTAGGTTGTTTTCCAGGCTTTCTCCTTCATTGTATTGTTGCATCGTCCTGAGCTTCATGTCAATATTCGATGGTTTCATATCAATATTATTGGTGAGACCATAATGAGTAATCATAAAACACATTTATTTTAACAAGGAATATATATTTATAATTGTATGTAATTCTACTGTCCTCAAAGCTTATGTCCATAGTTAATCTAAGATACCCATTACAAGAGTCTAGCATCAGTATTACTATAAAAGGAAGATCGAAAAATGCAATATAACAGCGGTATGGAAGATTAAACTGGCGAAACCGCTGGGAGGGTTCACCATTGATGAGCCAGGCCCTCTCATTATTTTCTCCATTGCAGTAAGAGCAGTAGAAATTGTTTTATTTTCAAAAGAATTATACGCGTCTATAATAGTTTTGAATTTTCATCTAAGCCGTGGTTTGATAAGGACTGCTATGATATGAAAAAACTGGCAAAAGAAAGTCTGAAGAAATATCGTAAAACAAATAGATTGAAAGACAGGGAATGTTATGCTTCTTCCAGAAAGAAATATCTCGCTTTATTGGATCTAAAAAGTAAAGGCTTTGATAATGAAAAATAGGAAATACTCAGAAATGCTAAAGACTCAAAGAACTTCTGGAAAACTATTGCGCTTTACAAAAGCACATCTATAATCCAAGGAGAAATAGCTATACAGGACTGGCTGAACTTTTACCGCGAACTAATGACTACAGAGAAAAATTTGAGAATTTGTAATTTACATAATGTGATTTCTCAGAACGATTCTATATTGGACTCAGAGATAACCAATGCAGACATATACAAGGAGATAGCTGGTTTGAAGAGTAACAAGGCATTCGGGCCCGATGGCATCCCCAATGAAGTATTAAAAATACTCCCTGATTCGTACATACTGCTGTTGAAACAACTCTACAATAGTGTTATGACGACTGGAAAATACCCAGCAATTTGAACTAATTCCACTATACACCCAATCTTTAAAAATGGTTATAAGAACAGCCCCTCCAACTACCGAGGTATTGCACTGATTAGCAATGTATCAAAGCTTTTCACTTCAATCCTAAGATCAAGACTGGAGGAATGGGTCGAGGGAAGAAGGGTTATCCCGGAAAACCAAGCGGGATTTAGAAAAGGAAGATCATGTATTGACCACATATTTACACTAACTACTTTAATCCAACTATCATTAAGAAAAAAGAGGGGGAAAACTATATGTCTTTTTTGTCGATCTAAGGAAGGCATTTGATACTGTACCTCACTCAATACTTTGGAAAAAACTTTACAACCTAGGCATAAGTTACCAATTCATAAGTGCGATCAGAAGTTACTACGAACAAGCAACTATAGCTCTCAGATGGAAGGGATCATTTACGGAAAGTATTAAGATAAACTCGGGAGTCCTCCAGGGAGAACCACTTTCCCCACTGCTCTTTATATTATCACGGACTTAATCGAAATTTATAAAAATTCAGACCTGACGAGTGTAAATTTGCCAGAATTTGGAGATATCCATTTATTGCTGTACGCCGACGACATAGCAATTATAGGTGAGTCCAGGATGAACCTCCAAAAGAAGATCAAAATACTGAAAGAATATCTCGATGAGAACTTAATGACACTAAATGAGTCCAAGCCAAAGATTATGGTGTTCCGTAATGGAGGTAAACCCTCAAATAAGGATAGATGGTTCTGGAATGATAAACCCATAACAATAACTTCGATATATACATACTTGGGATTCCCTCTGACACCAACAATAACAACTACTCACCCGGCAAATTACTTTAAAGGAAAAACACTTACAGCAATTAACGCCACACACCCAATATTAATAAAATCAAAAGCAAAGTCAATAAATTTATCAATCAAACTCTTTGATACAATAGTGAGAGCTGTTCTGATGTATGCCGCTCCATTGTGGGCAACAGAGCATAAAGACTTACTGGACAGTATACAAGACATATTTATCCATAGGTTCCTGAATCTGCCCAGATACACTCCAGGCTACATAATCAGATTAGAAACCGGTCATATCTCATTGAGTGTAACAGTTTAAAATTAACCCTGAAGTATTGGCTGCGGGTGTTGAATATGAGCAGTGACAGATTGCCGCGCATATGTTTTAATAGAACACGGGAACTGTCTAATGCTTCGGGCACACCCATCGGTTTCATTAAAAAGCTCACCAATCTGCTTAACAATAATGGATCCCCTGCACTTGTTTCCTGTGATGATCCTGAAACGCCGAGGAGCGCGATTACAGGGCTCTTAAAAACAGCGGCAGACCAATCTATACAAAACGACCTTACAAGAATGGATAAATCTAAGCTATACTCTCACTACAAAGACATTCACATATCTTTCATGACGGAGGGATACCTTTTAGGGATTTTCCTTTCCCGGTTGTAAGACTACTCGCACAAGTTAGAATACATTCAAGTTTTTTTAGAGAAAACCACACCAAGATGCTCTGCGGTGAGGACCCGATTTGTACCTTCTGTAATTCAAAACTAAAAAATGAAATCACTCACTATATTTTTGATTGCTCTGCTCTGAAAGAAGAAAGAAGAACCCTTATGCTCAAAACTGCGCAACTCTGTGCTTAACTTCCATCAATAATTGACAATATGACCCAGAATAAGTATATTGCTACGGCGTTTTATGGTTTCCACAAGTCCATATCTCAGAAGAAGGCCAAGTGACACTCACTCCTCACTTTCTTACTGCTACTCTTTTTGTGTTGTTTTTCTTGCTTCCCTCTTTCTTGTTTTTTTCCCCCTTTTTTCCCTTCTTTTTCTTCTGTATATATCGTTATTTCCTTTGTCTCACTGCTTTGTTCTTATGCATACCTCTGGTGAATCCTGTATAGGGTCAGTGACCCTAAATAAAGGCTTTTTGTTGTTGTTTTGAATTTTCATAACAAGGAATGTATTCACAATTTTTCCAGATCTCAAAATACAACTGAGATATATATCTACAAACTATTTACAAATAAAAAGATGTTGACGCGGTATTGATGATGATTTGCAGAGTATAAGCCACCTCAGATTATTTATTCTGTAACAATATTACCGTAATAATTGCAATAGCTGGTGTTATTGCAGTTATAAGATTTTCTTGGGAGAACAATACAAATAGTTTCTCTCTTTGTATTTTCTCTATCACATTTTTTATAAACTCTTGGGGGTTAACACCTCGTGGTGTTTCTCTTTGATACCTTCGGTAAAAGCAGTCATATAAACACCTCTATATACACTAATTATAATGGCTTAGAACATTTGTGATAATAATAAAAACTATTTTTGTATGAGAATGGTAATTTGTTAATCCTTGCTGTCGTTTACTGCAAACAGTATCTAGCTTTGCAACTTTCATTCATTAAATCAGTTGCTTTTAAATATTAAATAGTTTCAATTATCCTGCGCGCATCTTGCACAAGTGCAACATGGTATTAAGTGCTAGTGTAACCTGAGTGAGATTTGGAAAGTTTTAAGTTCAAAATACTATATCTGCTTCTATGTATGTTGACTTGCAGTTCATGGATAGAGATGGGTAGATGCTGCCAAGAATACCTTCTTTACATATATATGCTGAGTTTAATTAGATTAAATTAGGTTTTTAGGATAGGAGAGAGGCTACAACACGTCATTAAATATAAACAAAAACTTTCTATTAAGACATTTCGACTTGTATAGAACTATCTTGGAGTCCAAGGAAAAAGCAAACACAAAGGTAGAAAGTATCAATAATAGGTGAATCAGTTATATATAGTCTTGGTGGAGAGACATAACAACCACTACGTGTCTAAAAAAGTGAACTTTAGCTAAACTTAAACTAGAAGATAGATAAGAATTTATTTGGCCACGCCCAAGACTGGCCTGAGGCTATCTAGAAAAATGGCGTCCTTACGTCCCAGAAGATTCTATCGAGGAAAGAAAATAAAGAAAACTAAGGAACTAAGAGTACAGTGAGGGAGAAGTGATCCGTCGATTTGTGATCTAAACCGTCGATTTGTGATCTAAACCGTCGATTTGTGATCTAAACCGTCGATTTTCGAGAGCTATGACCCGGGATCGAGTCTCGCTTTGGTCACTTTTATACTAAAAAAATTGCTTCAATGGCCCCAATTCTTACAAAAGTACAACCCCACCAGTGAGTGCACATAACCAACCGGGGCTCTGGCACATTTGTAAGTGCAAAAGTCGAACTGCTTTCTACATGAGTATACATGTGTTATACATACAGCATCCCATCATGATGATCATGGCATACTTGGGATAAGTACCACCAAAAACAATAATGAAGTTTATTTTGGAGATAGAGGTTACCTGGCCGGCATTACTATTTCATACAAAATAGCTCCTTCCCTATGGGAGCTGTGACCCACAGCTTGCAATTATTTTAGTTACTGACATGGATCTGACGTGCTTCTGTCAAGGATTCCATCGGAGTCTTCGAACTCTGTTCCTAATAGCTTTGCGCCTTTTTTCTTGCGGCTTTGTCGTCGTATCGTATATAAGGACATCGTTATCTTGGAGGGAAGTCTTGGATTTGACACGGCGGTGGAATCCTGTAGCCAGTCTCTGAAAATGTAGATCACAGTACCCATTGCCTCAAGGTCTTCTCGGCGATCTTCAGTTTGTCTTCCCTAATCTACCCAGCATCTCCACGAAAAGGGCACGTGGAAAATTAGGAAAGGCAAACGTCAGGATAACGCAGCAATTTATTTAAGGCACAAACACAAACTAAAATTGATAAAAAACAAAAAACGAGAGAAGCAATGAGGGAAGTTAATAGAGTAACAAAATATAAATATCAAAATTAATAATCTGTTAATAAAATATTAAATACTTTAACACAAAGCAATAACGCGCCATCTATACATATAAAATGAAAGGATTTAAATTTTTTTTCATCGCAGTAAGGGCAGTAGAAGTTTGTATTGTGTATAAAAGAAACATTCGTGCTTTTAAATCCTTTCATTTTATATGTATAGATGGCGTGTTATTGATTTGTGTTAATTTATGCCTAACTGGCCTTGTCTTTATTGTTTGCGGAAGAGCAATGCTCGATGCAAATATTTGAATGTAATTATACTGTCCTATAAGCTTATGTCCATAGTTTTCTTGAAAACCATTTCGAAGATTCCATCCTTCATTGCTGCGTATATAAGCAGTATCGTCCAATACAGTATTAGAGCTCTGAGAGGCTGTCTGGTGGATTAAATTGGCGAAACCGCTGGGAGGGTTCACCACTGATGAGCCAAGCCCTCCCAATATATTTTTTCATCGCAGTAAGGGCAGTAGAAGTTTGTATTATGTATAAAAGGAAACATTCGTGCTTTTAAATCCTTTCATTTTATAATAAATACTTTGCTACAATATATTTATTGTGAATTTGTACTCACTGATATATTTCATACATAAAATATATTATTATTGTCTATATTTCACACAGCATTGTAACAACTTCGCACCAACTTTGAAGCTGGCACGAGAGAAGACGACCTTTGGAAGAAAACCGTTGGACCAATTCAATTGACACCGGTCAAAATACATTAAACAGAAGAAGAGAATGACAATAAACTTCTTGAAAAAAGCCATGGTCCACCTGTGCTGTGTGAGCAGAAGAGCTTAAACTGACTGTTCCATTATATGTATGTTCCAAATGTAAATATATGTTTTTTCCTCTTTTCGCTCTCCACACTTCTTCCATTCATATTTCCAAATCCATATTCTTATTTTTCATAGGATCATTCAAATAATAATCTGTATATATTTATCATGTGTATATAATCCTTCTCCATTTTTACCCCTTTGTATTATTTCTCACTTTCATAGGTTTCTCCGTCTTGTAACCTCAAGGAGAATCCTCTGTAAGACCAGTGTGTCTTAATAAAGGTTTTTGTGTGTGTGAATGACAATAAACTCATAGATATATTAAAAAGTACGACAAAATCGTGAGACGGAGTTTCTTGTAAGGTTTTTTTAGTCGAGATTACGGAAATTTCTGACTTTCTACAAAATTTCTCATATTTCCTCCTGTAGAAGGGGCTCGAAATCTTGGCTAAATAATAATAATAAAAAAAACCTTAAAAGAAATTCCATCCCATTTTGTTCTTTTGATGATATACTGCTCCAGACGATTGTCCATCTTACGATAACTCATAGATACTAAGATCTATCTAACGAAGGGCATGTCCAAATGAGCCTTTCTCTTATATACAGATTACATAAAAAGATTTTATGTGTGATCTTCACCTTATTTTAGTACTTCTAAGTGCAGCAAATGAAAATATTAAGACGCGAATGTTTATTTTACACAAATAAATCAAACTTCTACTGTTTTTACTGCGATGAAAAAAAATTGGGAGGGCCTGGGTCATCAGTAGTGAACCCTCCCAACGGTTTCGCCAATTTAATCTACCAGACCGCTTCTTTAGAGCTCTAATACTGTAGCATATATAAGCAGAATGTTCTAATACAGTATTAGAGATTCTATATACAGTTACGAGCGTCATTCTTCATCAGTCATCTCTGTCACCGTTTGCTTTTTTTTTGGAATGGCGCCCTCCTATTGGTCGGCTACGATCACGCCACCTTTGCCCCCCCCCACTCGCTTTATCGTTTTTGTAACCATTGTGTTGGAGCGGGTCGCTCCTTAAATAAATGCATATATTAGTTAATAACCAAATGGAATCCTCTCTTTCTTTTTCCCAGTAAGAGACGCCTACGGAAGCCAACAGTACATAGACAGATAAAGAACATAGGCTATAGTTATTAACTAACATATGCATTTATATAAGGCGCCAATTTATAATTGTAACAAATAGTATTTGAATCAAAACATTCAATCGGGTAAAACACGGGCGTTGCCCGGGTCATTCGGCTAGTTAGAGATATAAAGAAGATGTCTGGTAGATTAAATTGGGCGAAACCGCTAGGAGGGTTCACTACTGATGAGCAAAGCCCTCTCAATATTTTTTCATCGCAGTAAGGACAGTAAAAATTTGATATATGTATGAAAGAAACATTCGCGTCTTAATGTTTCTATTTGCTACTTAACAAACTACATAACAGATAGAAAGTTTTCACTGGATCTATGTGGGTTTTACAAGGCAGTGAATAAAAGGGCATCGTTACTGTTACTTTGAATTGAGTGAATATGTATATATGTGTATATATATATGTTATATTAAAGAATTATTTTATTTAAAAATATATTTCATAGATAAAATACTGCTAAATCGACCGCCAGAGGTCACTCTTCCCATATAAAAACTCATTGTTGTTCTTCCCCGATTGGCCGACCCAAAACTTTTGTACATTATGTAAATAAGCTTTTCTTTTTTTATTCTTACGCCTTAAGCCAGGCAGTACTTTTTACCAAATTATGTTTTTATATATTCATTTAGCACAATAAAAACAATTACTGATCAAAACCAATATTTTTATTATTATTTCAAGATTATTCAACCACGACTGCACCACCATAGCATAATCAACCAGATGATCCAAAACAACAGAAATCTTATTTTTTAAATTTATATAATATTACAACAGAAATCTAATCTTATCTTTTTATTTAAATATAATATATATATATATATATATATATATCATTTTTTAAATTTATATATATATATATATTTTTTGTTGTTCACTTCTTTATCTCTTTCTTACTTTGCTTCTTGGATCCTGCAGTCGAGTCTTTTGTAAGACTTTGGGTCTTAATGGGGGCTTTTGTTGTTATGTTGTATATATGTATGTGTATGTATATATCATACTTACATAATCTTTCTTTTTCTTCTTCTGTATATTCCCCACTTTCACAGGCCTATCTCTCTTGTAATCCCGGGGAGAATCCTCTATAAGACCAGTGTGTCTTAATAAAGGCTTTTATGTGTGTGTGTGTTTCTATTTGTTATATATAGATGGTGCGTTGTTGCTTTGTATTAACTTATAAATGTGTCAGGAAAGTTTTATTTATTTATTTGATAATACTCTGAGATAATAAGGGAAAGATGCGATGAATCCTTTAAATTTGCTCTCCTATCTATTTGCAAGAGCGCTGATGAACGATGATGGACAATGAAGGATGATGAAGATTCAACCGTCGACCTTTATGGAAAGTGAATTTCAGGATGTTTTGACGATCGCATGACGTATTCTTTAAGTAAATATTTTGCCCTTGAGAATGGTGATCGTGCTAAACCAAAATATCAGTAAATAAATTGACCATTCAAGAATCGTATCTTCAGTAGCACATCCCTCACCAAACTGTAAACTCTGATTTTCTCTTTTTGACCGATTCAATAAGGAATCTAGGGTTTTGGTTTCTTTTTACAATTCAGTGAGAAATAAAAGAATTGTAAAAAAGAAACCAAACTCTAGATTGCTTATTGATTATGTCAAACTGTAAAATCACGGAAGAATCTTCATTATGATTTTCTCAAAACTGGGCAACTCTGTGCTTCACTTCCATCAATAATTGACAATATGACCCAGAATAAGTATATTGCTACGGCGTTTTATGGTTTCCACAAGTCCATATCTCAGAAGAAGGCCAAGTGACACTCACTCCTCACTTTCTTACTGCTACTCTTTTTGTGTTGTTTTTCTTGCTTCCCTCTTTCTCTTTCTTGTTTTTTTCTTTTTTTTTCTTTTTATTCTGTCTATATCGTTGTTTCCTTTGTCTCACTGCTTTGTTCTTATGCATACCTCTGGTGAATCCTGTATAGAGTCAGTGACCCTAAATAAAGGCTTTTTGTTGTTTAAAAAAAAAAAAAAGATTTTCTTTACGCTTTTCTAACTTTGATTTCAAAGCAGCTAGCTGTTCTTGTGTGATGGCTAAAGGTGCATTCAACTTTGCAGAGGTTGGGAACGTCTATGGGAAAGGAAGTGAAGAGAGTCAAAGTCCCCATAGAGAAGGCTAATTGGGATGTCAGCGCGGACTCAAGTGGCAAGCAGGCTGGGCGGAGGCCAAACAGTCAGTACTGAGGCGGTAACCCACGGAATGGATGTGGTACTGGCTTTCGTCCTGTACGTCCTGGCTGGAAGTGGCGGAGCTGTCTTTCTTGACCAGAGACAAGGTACGAACTGGACTTGTTCAACCTTCTTTATTATCTCTCTTCTTTTTTTAAACCCCCTTCTTATATTTCTTTAAACACAGATAACTGTTATTTATAATACAATATAATGCGGCTTATGATTGTAGAACGAAATTTAACAATTGTACCGCAAATGTTTCTTTTGAATGAAAAATCGAAATTTATTTTAAGGAGAAATAACGATTATTTATAACCTTAAGGATGAAGTATGAGAGGATGAATTGTGAAGAGTAATGATAAACGGAAAATAAATTTCCCATCCTTGGACACCTTTCCCATTCTTATTTTTCCGTTTATCATTACTCTTCACAATTCATCCTATCATACTTCATCCCTGGGGTTAGAAATAATCATTATTTCTCCTTAAAATAAATTTCGATTTTTCGTTCAAAAGAAACATTTGCGGTATAATTGTTAAATTTCGTTCTATAGATAACTGTTAGTTATTAAAATTAAAGATACTTCAGCCAGTAAATCTTTTTTATTGTCTCGACATTTCGACAAAAATCTTTTGTTCTCGTCAGGAGCGAACAAAAATTAAAACATTTGGAAAAGCGTTAAAAAAGCGTTTTTTTTTAAAAGAATATATTTTTATAAATTTTAGAGAATAATTTTTAACGCTTTGCAAAATGTTTTAATTTTTGTTTGCTCATGACGAGGACAAAAGATTTTTTGTTGAAACGTCGAGACAATAAAAAAGATTTACTGGCCGAAATATCTTTAATTTGAAGAACTATGAATGCCGGCCAGGCAGCTTATGTCTTTACTATAGGTAACTGATTACTAAGGATAAAGCGTTAGGAGAAAATGATTTTTTATTAATCGACTACTAAATTTATATAAATAAGGTAGTCGATTAATAAAAAATCATTTTCTCCTAACGCTTTATCCTTAGTATTTATATTCCAAGGAGAAAGTTTCTATGTTTAAATAGGTAACTGATGTTGTGACAAAAATTAGAATGTAACTATCGAATTTGGGAATCTCTAACTTTTGCCTACTTTTCTCTAATTTATATTACACCAATACCTCGCTTTGCGTCGTTTCGTTTTGCGTTTTTTTCGAAGTTTCGCTGCTTAATTTTTACTGATTTTTACTGTGCGTCGTTAGATTTTCGAAGTTGCGTTGTTTTGGATTCGAGTCATTAATTTTTTTTTATTTTTTTTCCTAAAATATGGCAACACCTTTTTTTTTTGATTGCGCCAATTTATTTTCACTTTGCGTCGTTTCAATTTGCGTCGTGTTTTTTTGGAACGTAACCCCGACGCAAAGCGAGGTATGGGTGTATATATAAAATCGACTTCCCTAAGACATATAATTCAGTTTTCCTTTTTAATATTTCTTTACTTTCCATAATTACTTTATAAGAGATGTTAAGAAAACTATAAATCTTTGAAACTTTGGAAAATTGGTATCTTTTCATTTTTCTACTTCTTTTATTATATAGTTTTCATTACTGAAATCTACTTCTGTTTTAGTCTGATAAAACAAAATGATCTTTTATCTTTTCTTTTCTGTTTCGTATTTTCTTTGAAGGTCGTTAACCAATATTCAAAGATAATTATAATAACGAATAGATTCAAAAAGGATAAGTTTCTTTATTTGAAAAATCATTCGAGCTTTCGGGCGCAAGCTGCCCTTCTACAGGAATAATAGATAATCTTTGTATTTCAACTGTTTTTTTTTTTGAATTTTTTAGAATCTGACTTTAATATTCACGTTACCATTTTAAAAATATATTTCAACATCAGATACTTAAGCTTGCTAAAATCCGACACTTTATTTTCACAATTTAAAAAGGTTCTTTCTTCGGCCAAATAATAAGAAAAACAACGTTTTAAGAAAAACACGAGGAATCTATGTAAATATATTGATAGATCGGAAATTTAGAGAGCTCCATCGAGAGATGGTCACCGTGAATATAAAGAAATTACTGTTTGAAGTTGGTTTAGCTTCTGTTTTATAAGTTTTTCTGCTCTATACCATATATACACAATGGCATATTCAAGTGTTGTTTTACAATCACAAGCCGCAGTGTATTATATTGTATTATAAGTTACTTTATGAATTATTTATGAACGAAAAAATACGTCCAGGGTAGCCTAGTGGACATGGCATCTGCCCGGTAAGCGGAACATTGTGGGTTCGATTCCCATCCCTGGACACTTTTATTTTTCCGTTCATCATTATTCTTCATAATTCACCCTTTCATACCTCATCCAAAAAGGTTAGAAATAGTCAATATTTCACCTTGAAATAAATTTTGATTTTTCGTTGAAAAGAAACTCATGCGGTGTAATTTCAAGTGTTGTTTTACAATGGCATATTGCTAGCCTTACTCAAAATGGAAATTAAAATAATCGGAAATTACTTCAAAACTATTTATTTATTTCAATTTAAAGCGCTATTTCCCCCTAGGGACACTTGTACTGTCATACATGTATGCCTTTACATTTGTCTATACATATATATTGTTGCACCAGGTTGCGGCTTGGCAGACTCTTCAGCCATGATTCTCTCCTGTGCTGGGTCTTGCATCTTACTAGAGCGTGTTTCAACCATCCTACAAATTTATATAAGGAAATAATGAGATAAGTCTACTTTAAGTAGCCTCCAGAATAATTTATTTATTTCCTCACATCAAAGAGAGTAGTGAAGTCACACGTGTACCTAAATACAAATGATGATAATCTAAATAATCTGTTTTAAATAAATATCATAGAATATTTTATATAAAAATAAATAAATATATAATTTAAATTTCAAATATATTAAAACTAATATAAGAAATACGCCATTAATCATGATGTAACAATATATACAATAATTTTAGGCCGTAAAGAGAATAGTCATATGATATTAAAAAGAAGAAAGGGAGAAAAAATGAGAAAAAGAACTGTGTACAAAAGAAAGAAAAGTCTGGTAATATATACAATCAACATAATATAAATTATCAGTTTATTAAAAGATATTTGTTGCTTTATAATTCAAAATACAGTTAAACCTGTCTATAGCGCTCCCTCTAAATAGCGCCTTCCTCTCTATAGCGCCCGATTTTAAATACGTAGTACGATGCGATTTACATTAGAAGTGACTTGTCTATAGCACCCTATTTTAGTTAGTCCCAAGAAGGGGCGCTATAGACAGGTTTAACTGTATATCTATAAAAGGTATTAAATTTAATATACATTTCTATACTGGAAATAAAAATACTTAGATCTGTTACTCGGATTAAAAAAATATCGAAAAATACACCCAGTTTCCTATACGTAGAAAATACAAATATTTCAAAATTTTATAACAAAGAAATACATTGATACATCACTTAATTGTTTATTAAATAAGCGAGGTATGGGTGTATATATAGATGGAGCGTAATTGCTTTATATAAATAAATTAGTTGTTATGAAATCGAAGCTGCCTTTGTATTGATGAGGACCCGAGTCCGAAACCACAGTATACAGGTTTAACTTTGTCTGAATTTATTATAAGTGGTGTGGGTGTGTTGTGTGTGTGTTATATATGTGCTTTTTTTCTTCATCACCATTTAAAGTTCTATATTGGAGTGATGAAACCAAATGCATTGTTTTAATGCATTTTTTTACTGAAGTGCTATTTTGGTACATACACACAGATACATTCATTCTTGTCAAATTCCTTAACACTGTCACTGAGCATGCTGGGAACATGGAGATTCCATAACTCGCAACGGCCGAACTCAAGGCGGCTTTAAGCTCCTGATGAAATCCAGACGTCCCTCCGTCTGTTGTATATATTTCTCCCTATCTTAACCTGTAACCTCTCTCCCTACTATTGACTAGATGTCAATGAACTGTTTTTAATTATCACAGATACATTCATAGAAAAAAAAAAAGAGGGAAGTTGTACCTTTTAGCATGTATATCAGGATTCTGACAATATCTCTGAAAATATTTAATACACAATAACCTTTATTAAAGACACACGAGATAACCAAGTGAGAACACATTTGCCTCGTCTCTTTAAAAAAAAGACAACTTCCTTAATTTTTGTCCTTGAGTGTATATATCAAAACAATAGTAAATACTATATTTCGATAGGCCGAATGTCTGTCTTTTTCAAGTACACCTATCCCCCGATTTACACGGTACTTGTTTTACACGTTTTCGCTTTTACACGGTTTTCCAAATAAGTTTTTTTTTTGTTTTTATCGCACTATACTAAATGCTACTGTGATTGAACACATGCGCTGTGTACACATCTCACGAGAAATCCCGAGCTTATGTGCTGACTTGCTGCACACGCACACTGTGTCTGTATTTCTTCGCATAAAAATTTCGCGAAAATTTTTAATTTTCGATTTACACGTTTTTCTCAGGAACGTATCTACCGTGTAAATCGGGGGATAGGTGTAGTTGTTAAAGAGTTAGGGAGGCAAGTCTTCGCTATTCTACCAAAGGGTTGATGCTTTTTCCGGGACAGTATTTTATGAATTATATATAAATGGATTGTATAATACATACAGTTTACATAAATATACAATTACAAAGGAAACCATCAACAGTTAAGTTTGGTAGAACTACGAAAATGTACATCTTACTCTTAGATAACTGCTTGAAATAAACGTTTAGATCAAATAAAAACACACCTCGTTATAGGTTATTTGTAAATGGGATATAGAGAGCTCCGTTCTTGAGTTATTGA